>JAJMLO010000003.1:135182-659651 GCA_030569695.1 Yamadazyma vaughaniae | reverse complement strand
GCGAAATCTCAAGCTTGACTCTTTGTGTAATATTTGTTCATCGTTCGCACACTAATTATTTCTGCTGTGGTTTGGCAGTGAGCTAAATTCCTGTACACAACCCGTTGCTCGCTTTTCCTTCATCAAGCAGAAAAAATTCATAAAAATTTTCATACAACAATTTTTCATTAATAGTAATTAATAAAAGTATGTTTGAATGATATCGATCTGTTCATTTATTGTCGATTATATGGTTAATGTTACTCCTACCAGTATAAGAAGACCCTCAGCTGGGTACCCATCAAGATAAATCCCTTTGGAATTAGACTAGTTGACCAAGCATCAAACCACCTATATTCTTTAACAAACCATTCATCAGATGAAATAAATGAATATCCATATTTTAAATACCTTTACTAACATTCCTTTAGATGGCTGCTTCATTACCACACCCAAAAATTGTTAAAAAGCACACCAAGAAGTTTAAGAGACATCACTCTGACAGATATAAGAGAGTCGCTGAAAACTGGAGAAAGCAAAAGGGTATTGACTCTGTTGTCAGAAGAAGATTCAGAGGTAACATTTCTGAACCAAACATCGGTTACGGTTCTAACAAGAAGACTAAATTCTTGTCCCCATCTGGTCACAAAACTTACTTAGTCAAGAACTTGAAGGACTTAGACGTCTTATTAATGCATACCAAGACTTACGCTGCTGAAATTGCTCACAACGTTTCTGCTAAGAACAGAGTTGGAATTGTTGAAAAGGCTAAGAAGATGGGTGTTAAAGTTACCAATCCAAAGGGTAGAGTTTCTTTGGAAGCTTAAATAACTTTATAAATTTTATAAATAATTTAAATGTAAATGTAAATTTATGTAAAAAAAAACCGGTTGGCATTACTCATGACTACAATTTCTATAACGAATGATTATTTTGTTTGTGTTGTTGTTCATGTATTATCTTCTCCTTGATACTGAACCTGATACAGCCACTCCACTGACTTCTAAATGATGGTGTTTTTTAATTTTGTATCCCAATTCACATACACCATGATTATCGATCTGCAAATCAACTGGTGGTTTAAGTTCTTCTTCTTCCTCATAGAACGTACTTTTTGGAGTTAAAGGACTCATTGGACCAGAATGTTTGAAACTGTCAGTCGATGAAGTTCTCAATGGATGAGATGATGACCTTGGTCTATTGTTTGTGGAGGTTTTGTCTTTTGAGTGACAGGAACAGTTACATGGATCTGTAGTCGAGTTTATAGATGAGGAGCTTGACAATGGTTGGGCCTTGGTAGTATTGTTAGCTGGCGTCTCCTTGTTGGAGTCAGAAGGTTCGTTTTCCATTAGACTAGGTAAATTGGAATTTGCCGTTGGTAAATCGAGCATGGACTTTAATTTAGGTTTTTCTGGAATGTCCAACATTGATCTGGTTTTAGGGATAGGGTCACAAGTACAACAATCATTCGAATCTTTTCTCTCTTGGTTATGGTTAGGGTGTAAATTGAAATTTGTCAAGGAAGAGGCCGATTTTATCGATGCGTTATCAGCCCCCGTCTCATCTTTGGAGTCTTTATTCACATCCTTGGCTGAGGTGAAATCTAACATACTCTTAAAGCTGGAAGACAAATCACCGTGGTTACTATGATTATTGTTGTGTAAATGTCCAGTATTTTGTCTGGAAGGAGCACGAGAAACTGCAACGGAAGAGCTACTCGAAAATGAACCATTGGTATTTGGATGAATTATTCCATCTACTTTCTGGTCATCATGTTCGTAAACACACATTTCCAATCCTTGGAACCAAGGGTCCTTGAACAATAAATCAATAGTGTATCTTTGAGCAACTGAAGGGTCACATAACTTCCAAGCCACTCTGGAAGCTCCAGTCGAATGGAATTGGGCAGCCCACTTGAACTCTGAGCCAGGACCCCTGTGAAAGTCTGTACAATTTTTGAAGCCAGCATTGTCACTAGCATATCTACCATGGGTGAATTTGTATTCTCTGAAACCATGGTCATTAGGAGATGCGGTAGTGAATGGAACATTACCATAAACAATACAAAATAACAACATCCCCAAGCCCCAATAGTCCATCTTGAAAGGATCATAAGCCCAGTTCTTAGCTTCTGAATGACTGACTTCCTTCAATTTCATAACCTCAGGAGGAGAATATGGGGGAGATCCAACAAAAGAAGTTGACAAAGTCACAGGACTGTCGAAATTACCAGGTTCATCATGTCCCCAAGTAGAAACACCGAAATCACAAATCTTTGCAACTCCATTTTTGTCAATTAAGATGTTTTCCGGCTTCAAATCACGGTGGACAATATCCATTTCATGCAAGTACTTTAAACCATAACTGATCTGTTTGAAGATGCAAAATCTTTCATTCAAGTGAGTCCGTTTCCAACCTGGTTTGACAATCAAATTGAACAAATCACCACCAGGGCAAAATTCCAAAATAAAGCCCCATCCCCTGGTTAAAGTATTCAAACTTTGAATTCTGACAATACTATAGGTATGAACCACATGTCTACTACAAGCTTTCTTACTGATCAAAAACTCCTTAACAGCACGCTTGTAAAATTCATCATCCGATTCCTTTTCTAACAATGTGAATTTCTTCAAAGCATAAACCTTTTTCCGGTTTTGAATCAAATTCACAAGTCTCACATCGGATGAGCCTCCATCACCAATCTTCTTTTCATTGGTGTCAATTTCAAAGTCTTCCAACAAATTGATATGTTCCTGTTGTAATTCATCCGGTAAAAACTCATTAGGGTCTTTGACGGGATTACTTAACACTCTTCCCTGGTCTGATTGAGTTAAATAAAAGCTTGAATCTTTTGGCTTCTCTGTGACCAAATCTTTATTTATTCCGAACGGATTGTAGACAATCTTCTCATGATGGTTACTGTGCTGAGTGCTTTGTTGACTTTGATGGTCTCCCTCCTTGTCAGAGTCATTGTTCTTCTTCTCTTCTACTGCCACAAAGTGTTTGTGGTTTCTCTGGTTCATGCTTTGAAGATGTGCCATGGTTTCAGCCTTGGACAACTTCTTTCCAGCAGCCTCTTCTGGCTTGATATTGGTCACGGAGTTATGTCTTCTCAAAGACATCTTGGATGGGGTTCGAGACAACTTTTGACTCTCGACATCCGAATTCAATCCAGTATTACTGGAATTTCCTGAGCCATGTACCATGTGGTGATGATGACCGTGAAATAACTTGCCTAGAGTATGACTAGATCCCTTTCTTGACAATGCTTGAGATGACTCAGAGCCTTCTTTCTTGAATAGATGTTTCAATCCGTGATGTGACAGTTTACTATCTGATGAAGTCATTTGCTGAGGGTCTTTTTGTTTACGTAATGTTGGGTAACCGGGATATTAAAGGAGGTGAATCCAGCAATAAAATCGGAGGGGTCAATGACGAATAGGTACCACAAATATCACCACGTTATCAAGTAGTCAGGTATGACACTTTTTAAAAAATGGAATGTGGAAAATGATATGGTTTATATTAAAGAAAATTAACTTGAACAGAAACGTTTGCGAATATGAAAATCAGCACCACAAGCAATTCTGTATGCTGATATATTTCAATATTTCAAGGGTCCAGGCTTGGGTAATTATACTGGTAAACGTGATAGAAATGCAACAACAGTAATTGTGAAATTACAGAGGATTAGTTATTTTATTAGGGGGTGGGCAACCTCGTAACCTTAATTTGCAGGCCAAGTTTCTGGTATTGGACCGAAGATCGAGGGGAATGGGCCAAATTTCAGATAAGATCTTCTCGAGCAATTACTTATAATGATGCATATAATATGATATGCTAAGAGGCTACAAACATCTATAATACATATATAGCATTACAATTATTGACTAGCGTATCTTAAAACATTGGATTCAACCCTCAAAGGGTTTTGCAATAAAGATAAGAGGATTTGCGTTCGAGAGGATTTTCATGAAAAACCATTTTACATTAATTAACGTCATAGAGCATTTTAATTAAGACCATTTAAATACCATATAACCTTCGAGTTATATAACATCTAAATATCACAGAAATATCTCTAGAGTATTCTTACAATCGAATCTTTACTCAAGTCGGTATATATTAAACAATTCTTTTCAGATGGTATAGTACAAAGGTGTTTAAACACTCTCTTCATCAGAAACCTTTTGGTTTCTCTTGATTTTGAAAAATCTAATTCCTCCATTGTCTTCTTCGGTCTTTGGTTCTTCAGTAGCTGGAGGAGCAGATCTGGTGAACGATGAAGTGTCATTGTCAGCTGGTGGGTAAGTGGCTTCACCTTGAGAGTCCTTAACTCTGGTGATGTGCTTTCTGTAAGAGTTAGCAATGTTAGCAAAACAGGTGTTAAACCAAATAATGATAAGACATGCAACAGCAGCCCACATAATACCCATGGCCTTAGCACCAATGTGAGCGTATAATCCATCGGATTTAAAGGCATTTTTGGCCAAAACAGTGGCAGCAGTTTGCATAGCAGCATTACCTCCAACAAAAATAAGAGCCAAGGAGATGAAAGCCATGACCACCTTGTCAATGATTTCAAAACAGAATCCCAAAAGGTCAACAATTAAGGCAATACCAGTGAAACATAATCCAGTCAAGGTGAAAGCAAAAGAAAATCTCGTCAAGTAGTAGTAAGTATTTCTGTTGTTAACAAAGTCTTTAGGAATGTTCTTTTCAGTCAGGAAATTGTCTACTGGAGAAATTGGGTAAGCTGGTCCTAAGGTACAATCATTAAAATCATTGTAGTCACAGACACCCCAGAAGGTCCAAGCAGCTTGGTTTGGAGCATGTCTAATGTTGCTGGTGTCGGCTCTCAACCAGTAAAATTGATTTAATGGAAAATGGTTAGAAGAACCCCCGGCCACGGTTAACACCAATAAGACACAAGTACCGGCCAATAAGAAGATGTTCAAAATAGTACTAATTAACTTCATTAGAACTAGTTAAATGGAAGAAATATCAATTGTCAGAAAAAAATGAACTAAGGGGACAGGTTTTATTTTTATAAAGGAGGGAATGACAAAATTCACCTAAAAAAAATAAAATAGAAATTTTAGGTTAAAAATTAAACAAAGGCCATTTAACGAAAACACTTTCCTATTTTGAAATTTGTCAAAATATAACATGGAATTGGTTGAGGTTTTTTCATCCGACGCTTAACCTAACCTTCAAAGGGTCTGTCAATAATATATGTATTTACTGGTTTAACTCCTCTAATCTACAATTGATACCACCGATAATTCCAGTGGTTAAAATCGTTAATTTCACCTTAATTGCTAATGGTATGCATTTTTGGCTTAGTTACAGGAATTAAGGGATGCCCCATACGTCATTCAATATTCCTTAGCAGCATGAAATGGCCTGGCGACGCTTGTGGTTGTTGGTTAGACATTTCACCTATGGACAAATGATGAGTTGCTGTGCGATGTCCTAGAAGGGAACACACCGCCGCACTGAATGCAGGAATAATGACCGGCCGTGCATTTGCTTTTCCCAATGAGGCCATTTTCTCTCTTTTCTAAGCCCGAAACCATGTGTATTTGTTTTCACATTACCGTTTTGGGCCGAGGTAGACGGCTGAAATAGCTCCAGGAAAATTCGATACAACCCATCACATTACAAACCGTTACTTGAGTTCTTCTTCAATTGTCGCCGTCGTCGGTCCCCCACTTGCGGCACCACCCGTACCAGGTTCGTTCGAGACATTTCTGGTTTTTCGGTGGTTCGCTCGATGTAGGAGTTTGACTGGAGCTGTTGATTACTGAAGTTTTGGTAGTGGTCGTAGAAGTTTTGGTAGTAATTGTAGAAGTTTGGGGTGAATGCGATGTTCCCACCTGCTGGTGAGTTTTGGACCGATGAGGCAACAATGGGTTGGGGAGTCTGGGTTCATCGTCTTCATCGTCGTCGTGAGAAACGAATCTCCAGTTGAAACAGTCTCTACATGGAGGTTGTTCTACACATTGAGCTGTTTCGTTGTACTTGAGGATGATTTCATCGATCACCGTATGGATCCGATGGTTCAACACATTCACATTCCATCCCTTGTCTGTAACCACGTCATAAACACAGAGTTGTCCGGTATGACATGCAGTTTCCATAGCATATCCTGCTGCATTACAAGTAGATGACACTCCATTGCAGACCCCCATGAAAATTGGATCTGCGGTGTTTCCAATATGGAATATATGCTCTAAATGTCTGGGGAGTCCTGGTGGTTGGGGTAAGTGTAATCTTTGTGTAGCCAACATCTCTCCTGGTGCTTCGTAAGCCACCACTGGTAATCCATAAGTCCTACCCAAAAGGGATGCCAATGATCCACCAAGTGAATGTCCAGTCACCCAGATATCGTATTCGTCTGGTGAATAATGGGACGTCACGTTTCGATAGACATCCAAGGCTGCTTGGTAATATCTGTCTTTACGCATCAATTCCTTCTCCAAACAGTCTTGGTTACAGGTATATGCCTTCTCATAACAATCACAAACCGTCGTCCAAAGGTAGCTCAACCTGGCACAGCAGCACAGGAAAAGTAGGTTATCATTGGCTTTATCTCCTTCGGTAGTTTCATCTTCTCCAGCCCCAGGAATACCGGCTCCACTGGTTCCTTTGATACCAATCACCACCTTTTTGTCTTTCTCGTTAACAAACACATGTCCTCTAACTCCAGGAGTATCCCATCCGAATTCGATGTCGGTATGGTTCTCTTCAGCCGTCCAAGGCTTACCCACGTCATACCAATCCAGTTTCTTCTTCTCATCGTCGTCTTTAGGATACCGAACGTATGAGTTCGACGACATCAATGCTAATGCAACAAGTGTGTGCTTATCATGCACGTTGGGAACAGAAATCTCCTTTTCTTCTTCCCATTCTAAATTAATCATGTCAAGCAATTTGGGGTTACCCTTGATGCTTAATGCATATTCCAAGTAACTATCCAAGAAACCCGGAGTGTGGCGTTCAACCAATCTTTGAGCCTTTGCTCCATATGATCTGGACTTCACTTCAAAGCCCATCGTCCAAGGATTCATGTGTTTGAACGCCTCAGGCCAGTCATTTTGAGCGTATACATCTTCCAAATTGTCCGTGTCAATTTCGGATCTGCTGGTGTCCACCGTGAACTTATCCAATCCAGTCTTGGCGAGATATTCTGGAGTAATATCTAAGCGTCTATGGACTTCATATTCCCGAGGTCCCGTGCCGTGGTGGTAGATGTGTTTGAGGTAGAATTTCGAATCTTGGGGAGTCTGATGTGCAGTGTGAGGTACGGGGAAAGTGGGTGATTCAACGTTAAACCAAGATAAACTCATCCAGAAAATGCACCCCATGATTACCCCCAACATTATCAGCATTCGGGGGTACCGAATACGCGGATTATCATTACTAAGCTTTTCCATTCCCAGTATTAATGTAAATCTTGTGGGAGTTAACAGGAAAAACTTTGGGTCACAGTCGCGATAAGTGTTGTACATACAGGAAATAAATATCATCTATCATAAATCTATAAAAGTAACGTCTAAAGGATGTGCTGAATAATCCTCGATAAGATATTTTGCCAGCGGAATGATCTTGATATCATTAATACATTTGATTGTGTCAAGGTTGAGTTTATTTTTCTCGAGTTCAAGTGTGTTTTCCAACACTTTCGTCAACTTTATTACACTATCTTTAAGTACGTCTACCGTGAGCTCACCACGAGAATAAAACTTATGGCTTATAAGTCCCGTGAAAAGATCCCCACATCCAAAAAACTTGCAGGGGATTTCTTGGATTGGGATCAAAAACATCTGGTTCTTGGATTTGGTATATCCCACGCTGAACATGTCATTGCCGATGTTGATGGAAGACAATACTACATTATCAACTCGGTAACGGTTGTTAAACTCTGCAATAGAGTTTTTCAAACTGTCAAAATCGGTGATGCTGACGCCACTCAAAACCTCAAACTCAAACTGGTTGGGAGTAATCAAGTCCACGTAGCCACTTTTCAAAATCTCTTGGTATATGGGGATGACCTGCTTATCAACGTAAATCTTCCCATTATCTCCCAAGATAGGATCCATAATAAATGTAGGTTTTTTGTCGACAGAAAACCGCTTGAACACTGAGTCTTTGATGGCCGTCAAAATCTCACTGTTGGGGGCATATCCAGTGATTACCATGTTGTACAGACCGATAGAATTCTGGATTTCATCAAGTCCTTCAAGAACTTTAACAATTACTTGCGGATCTTCAGCACTTCCACCGAACTTCCCGTATCCTGGGTGGTTCGATAAATTTGTAGTGTTCAACGCATCCACGTTCCAGCCAAGATACTGTAAAGGGAATGTGATAGCTCTGTTCCCCACGTATCCGTGCACTACGTGTGACAGAATCGATAACACTTGACCGTTCATCGTGAGGTTTGAGACTTCGATTCGCGAATGTTTAGAAAAACATATTTTCCATTTGAACAAATCATCCACAACAGGTGTTTTTATTGAATTGTCATGTCCCTTAAGGAAAGTGCCACGATTGATGTGGGATATCCAGTATATGGGGCCCGTTTTGTGAACAACAAAA
Source organism: Yamadazyma vaughaniae (assembly GCA_030569695.1). NCBI lineage: Eukaryota > Fungi > Ascomycota > Pichiomycetes > Serinales > Debaryomycetaceae > Yamadazyma > Yamadazyma vaughaniae. The sequence continues at coordinate 651,068 of JAJMLO010000003.1, read as the reverse complement.
CTCTTTTGGTCGCAGGAGGTGGTGGTGAAGGTAATAATGGAATCCCCAATAAGATTACTGCCATCAAATGTAGCTTCAAGATCAAAGATAAAAATAGACGCTTACAGAGATTCAGAGAGATTACTTTACCTGCCAATGAAGATTCTCCAACATGTATTGATGTTGCACGGGTTGATGATGTAATGGCCGATAAGACATCATATTCAGTGTTTGTTGGGTGCAATCAGTCAAATCAATTGATCAAATCCATGAATATTAACAACAATTTAAGAAAATACGTGTTCACAGGCGATGAACACTTGAAGTTTATTGATGCTGCTCAATTGGAGCAAGACATATCTAGTGATGATCTTGGCGTTTATCCAAAAATTATCAACTTGTCTCGTGATCTTTCTTTAGGTGTTATGATGTCTTCTAAAGATGACTCTGAGGTCTACGTGTTTGATCCCCAATCTTTGGAGTGCTCCAGTAAATTCGAGCCAGGTGTTGAAGTCAAAGACTTACATTTGAATCCATTTGATAATGGTAAATCCATGGCTTTCATTACTGCCAGTTCCATCAGATTCGCATCTACAACTAACAACTCCATCGCCGTTATTGAAGATTCAAGTAAAATTGAAGCATTATCCAAAGCCTTGAAAAAATATATTTTGACGAAAATCAGATATATCAACGAAGAAGAGGCTTTGATAACCGCAAACATCAGAAAAGGAGGCGTTGCATTATTGAAGTACTCATTGAAATCAAAATCTTTAACCAAAGTGACTACTTTGTCGTCTAGAATCAAAGGGTTGGTTGCTCTTGATTTGTCCGTGGACCAGAATCTAGTTGCTGTTGCTGCAAATGACTTTTCATTGACGTTACTCCGTCTTTCAGATTTGAAGGTCTTGAAGACTTTCAAGAAGTTGCATACTTTTGCAATTACCAGTGTCTGTTTTTCGCCGAATGGTTCTAAATTAGCAACTGTGTCTGCATCCAAGAGTGTCCATGTATTCAAAATCCCAAAGAATTTCCCTAATGGGACTTCTTTATTTAGTACCTTGGTCAACATTATCTTTTATTCTTTGTTATTTGGTATCCTTGCAATTGTCGTACAATCATCTATTGAAAACGGTCAATTCGAGGAACTTATCCAATCTTCCAAGGAATTAGGTTTGAAGTCTTTTGACACACTCAGTGTTTTTGTACTCCAAGCATTCGAATTAATCAAGGAAAAGGTGAAGAACGAAAAATTAGATGGCGATGAAAACACCAAGAAATTTTTCACCATTAATGAATGGGATGATCTGGTAAGTGAATCTACCACGGAGAGCTTCACAGCAACGCCAATGGGGGAACCAGTAGAGAGCGTTAGTGATATTATAGATGAAAGTGCCTTGAGTGAAGCTGCTGCTGCTGCCTCGTTCATCCACAGCGAAAAACAAGTGATCGATGAACCTGAACCAACTGTGGAAACTACTACTGCTAGTACTGCAGATGATTTTCAAGATAATGAAGACAAGATCTTCTCTCACAATATTTCCATAGTTGCTGATGAAGCTGGTTTCTCAGATAAACCAGATGACTTGGAAGATGGGTATCTGGCGGATATTGATGAACCAAAGCCAGCTGCTAACAGTGATAATAGTGTAGAAGCACACGAGGATACAGAATCTGAACAGGACTCTGAAGCTGAAGAAGAATCGGAAGAAATTTCCGAGCCTGAAGCCGAGCCTGAGGTCGAGCCTGAGGTCGAACTTGACGTTGAACTTGAAGCTGAGCCTGAGCCTGAGCCTGAGCCTGAAGCCGAGCCTGAAGTTGATACAAATATAGATGACATCGAGATAGAAGCACGCGAAGTCGATCCATCGGATGAAGTGGAACTGGATGATCAAACAATTCTCAGTCAAGAGACGATTCTCAGTCAAGAGACTCAAGAAGAAAAAGAAGCTGAAGTTCAGATACATGCAGACAAAGAAGATGAAACAGATGCACCAATAGAGGCAGAAGCTGAAGTTGACAGCGATTTGGAAGATACCCAAGGAGATGCAGAAGAGTCATACGAGGAGTCGGGGGCCCCAGAAGATTTAGAAGAAGAATCAGAGGAATCAGAGGTCTCCGAGGAATCAGAGATCTCAGAAGAATCAGAAGAATCAGAAGTATCTGATGCTGTAGATGATTCGGAAGCAGAAGAAGCTCTCGAATCAGAGGAAGCCCTTGGTGCCGAAGAGGAAGAAGAAATTGAACAACCTATCAACACAGAAGAGGTACCAGTGGAGCAAGAATTTGAAGAAGAACCAGCATTTGACGATACAGACTCTTTAACCGACGCTTCTGATGCATCTTCTAAAGAAGAAGAATCAGAAAACGAGACTCTGGAGATAGAGAGTGCAAGTGAAGTTGAGACTGAGACTGAAAGTGAAAGTGAGACTGAGGCAATAGATACCGATCCGGAGTCAGCAACTGACACGAATATCGAATCTGGAGCTGAGATAGAGATAGAGATTGAATCTGAGACAGAGACAGAGATCGATTCTGAAACTGACACTGGAATCGATTCTGAAACCGACACTGGAATCGAATTTGAGACTGGAACTGAAACTGATGTCGATGTCGAATCAGAAACTGAGTCCGAAACTGAAACTGAAATTCCAGAAACAGTCCAAATTGAATCCGAAACTGAAACTGAAATCGAAATCGACACTGAAACTTCAGACCTGAAAGTTGAATCAGTGACATCCGAAATCCAAATTCAAGCTGAGACCGCATCAAACACACAAAATGATGCTACCTCCACCAAGCCAGCTAAAAAATCTAAAAAATCCAAAAAGAAGCAAAGTACAAAGAAGAAAAGTAAAAAGTCCAAGAAACCCAAAACTGAGTAATATTTTCCCTTTCTGACATTATATAATTATAATACAAAAGTAACTTAGATAAGCAATTTGATTTCGCGATCAAGCAACGCGAATAAAACTACATCAAGATGGTGGCTAATTCGTTTGCAAATAACCTTGCTAACGTTCCAGACCCGTCTGACTGGACCAATACAAAGGTGCCAAGTATTTCACAGCTCGAGTCGCTTCAACGATGTTATATTTGTAAGGAGTTCCTCCTGGCTCCAGTTGTGACTTCTTGCAATCATACATTTTGTTCCGCGTGTATCAGACAACATCTATTGGTGAAAAATACGTGTCCCTTATGTCAGAGCAACCAACTAGAGAGTAACTTAAGACGAGTTGTTGTATTGGAAGAAGTTGTTAACTGCTTTGTGAGTTTGCGTCCTTTTTTGTTGGAATTTTTACAAGCTCCAGAGAACGGCTCCTCATCGTCATCTTCAATGAACAGTGAATCTGAAGATAAACTCCCTATGTCACCTCCCAAACATAGTTTAGACACCAGCATGACAGAAGATTCATCAATAGTATCTGATGATGTGATTATATTATCAGAAACTGAACCTGAAGGCCCTGTTTCTAAGAAGACTAAGCTAGACTCAACCATGGCTGAATGTCCTGTGTGTCAAAAATATATGGACGCCAAGTTCCTACAAACAAAACATATAGACAATTGTCTAAACGGAAGAAGTGGAGTATTACCCAAACCCACCAAGCCTGTAATTAAGAAGGGAATTCTGTCTTTTTTCAAATCATCCAAACCCAAGAAGGAATCCTTCAACGTCAATAATGCCCTCAAAATTAACCATGAGGACTTCTATTTCAACAATTCTGAGAAGCACATCCAAAAGGAACATCGACTCCCCAAATTAGATTTCAGCTCTCTATCATTACCAAAACTTAAAGAAAAACTTGCATCCAATGGCCTTTCCACCTCGGGCACCAAGCACCAATTAGAATTACGGTATAACCAGTATTACGTGCTATATAATTCCAACCTTGATAGCAGTCATCCGGTGGACATAAAAGTTTTACGACTGAGACTAAATAAATGGGAATCATCACATCTGGCATTCAACAATCAAGTGGTTAGTCTTTTTTCAAATAACTCTCGAAGCCTAAGTAGCAGATCCATCACCGATAAGAAGTTCCTGGTATCGGAATGGAAACGGGCGTATCACCATGAGTTTCAAACCTTAAAACAACAGGCACTTAATAATATCAAGAAGAAATCCAAAGCCGAAGGTGGTGAATCAAAAATAACGCAAATCTCGGATAACCACAATGAAGAACAACTGGACTTGGGCTCAAGTATTCTCTTCGTCGGAGACGATGATTCACTTGCTATGTAATATTTATTCATACATACAAACAGCTCCTAACACCACCCCCGCCACTTGCTCGATCTTCGATGCAATGGCTCATATTAAACTCTCAATTAAACTCTGATATGGGATTCCATCGGTTATAATTTTGCAGCCTTCGCACAAAATGTCTCTCGCGGATTTCTTGCACCATTTGGGTAAAATCAAACATCATCACCAAACCAGTCATCACAAGCTAACTTTTGCATTTATATTGCACCGTGGGTAACATTCGTCCGTTTCTGTCTTAGCTTCATCTACTTCAACAGTATCAGCTGACTCAAATATAAGACTTCTGCCATGTCAGACGATTCTATGTATCTTTCGACCCATGAAGCAGCTTTGGCTTTGGTTGCGACTGCCATGAAGAAAGCCCGGCTCCGACTCGACACCTTGGTGATAAATTCGCTTATGGGTGGGCTTTTATTTGCAATAGGAGGAATGTTTCAGGTAATGTTACAATCCAAGTTCCCCACAGTTTTCGAGAGTAATCCTGGAGCTGTTGAGCTTCTTCAGGCTGCTTGCTATCCGATCGGATTATTCTATGTCGTTACCATGGGAAGTGAATTATTTAATTCTAATATTTTATTTTTTAGTGTGGGTGTGGTCAGAGGAGCTGTACTGATAGTAGATCTTGTAATCAGTTTGGTTGTGAGTTGGTGGTTGAATTTGGTGGCTACTATATTTGTGTGTTACATATTCTGTCATTATTCGACAATCTACTCGAGCGAAGATATGATTAAAGGGTCAGTTTACTTGGCAGATTTCAAGACCCAGTTTGCATTTCACCAGATATTACTCAAAGGGATTGCTGGGAATTTTTATGTGGCATTAGCTATCTATCTTCAAATCATGGCTAAACCGTTACATGTCAAGTTCTTTTTGATGTTTTTACCAATATTCTCATTCGTTGGAATCGGCTTCACTCACTCGGTGGCAGACATGTTCATAATGGTAATGGGATTGATCAATGGGTTACCTCATAGTGTCGGTCTCGTAGCTTGGAAAGTTCTTTTACCAGGAGCTCTTGGTAATATCATTGGAGGAGCATTTTTTGGGGTTGTCATACCTTGGTATTCTCATCTTTACAGTGTTGAACAAGACCAACGTCTTTTGAACTTACCCAAATATGATTTAAGAGATGAGCAGCCAGAGATAAATGCCGATTCAAGAATTGTAAGACAACCAAGTCAGTTGACTGAGAAGGATTATATCGATGAGAACCCTTCAACAACCTCTACTAGCGTGGAAAGATTCAGTCCTCCTAGAGGAATATATGATGATAATATGAGTCGTGCTAGCGGTGTGGCATCCATTCCAAGTCGGTATTCAACCGGACTCAAACCTGTTAGATCTACTAGTAGTCATTCAACAAGATCCCCTAAGAACGTATTTCCAGTATATGGAATGGGTGAACCATTGGACCGAGAAAGATCCATAGCTTCCGGCCATTTTGACGGTTCTCAGTACGAAACTGGTAATGATGTTGATAGTGTTGTATCGGCAAGAGATGAAGACTTCGGAGATGAAGGCTCTGCCGAATACATGGGCAATAGAATTAAAAAGATTTTATCTCGTCGTCTTCTGCATGCTCCTAATAGAGATACCGAAAAATCAATTGACCTGTCACCAAAACCAATCAATTTCAGTCAAGTGGGCTTACCTTCTAGACCTTCAGCTGCTTCGCTAGTTTCATCAATCAAACGGCCTATGAGACAATTTTCCATTAGTTCGAATAAATCTTTCAGATCAAGTGGTGCTTACAGAGATAGAATGATTAATGCTGGAGTTCCTGAAAGTGCGATGCGTCATAGTGATAATGTAGCTGGAGCTTTCCCTGCTTCTCCTACTACTACAAACACAGAAGCACCCCTGCAATTCCCCCAAACCACCAGTAAAACTTCTTCCCGAATGGCTCGTTCTCGTTCGGATGTTTCTCCCAAACAATCTAATGAACACTTACCGGGACCTAATGAACCTTAATTGTGATAGACTTATAGAAAATATACTTTTTCCAGTTTTGTAACGTCAAATGTGTTTATAGTGGAATGGTTGCAAAAAGCTAGAAGCCACTTAAATAGAGAAATTAAAAAAAGAATGGACGAGACAGGAATCGAACCAGTGACCTTTTGCTTGCAAGGCAAACGCGCTACCAACTACGCCACACGCCCTCTTTTCTTCAAGAGAAACTTCAGCAATCGCCACGTGATTATACCACATATATACCTGCATATAAATCTGCGATGCGAAAAAATTAAATCTTCAAAAACAGGATGAGCATTGAATTTATTTCACACACCTAGAAAGACTTTCCTATATGAGTGATACAAGCGTAACAGCTGCTGCTGCTGCATATGTGGATGATAATGTAAGCTGGAAGAGCTTCAAACTTGACTCCCGTTTAAGTCAGGCGATCGATAACTTGGGTTTCAAGAACCCAACTTTGATCCAATCTAATGCCATCCCATTAGCTTTAGATGAAAAAAGAGATATAATTGCCAAAGCTTCCACCGGATCAGGTAAGACTGCAGCTTACTGTATACCAATTCTTCAAAATATCTTGACTGGAGACGCAAGTGATGAGATTCAAAGTATTATTTTGGTACCTACCAGAGAACTTGCTAATCAGGTTGAACAATTCATTAGCAAGCTTTTGGTGTTCTGTCCAAATAAAGTTAATGTTGTTAACTTGTCCAGCAACTTGAGTGACCAAGTGACAAATTCCTTATTGGTTAACAAGCCAGAGATCATTATTTCGACCCCTTCTAAATTAATTCAAGTCTTGGAAAAGAATGTGAACACTCAATTGATCAATTTGTCAACTGTCAAAAACTTGACTATAGATGAAGTTGACTTAATTTTATCTTATGGTTATAAGGATGATATCATCAAATTAGAAGAATATCTTCCATTAAAAAAGAACTTACAAGTATTTTTGATGTCAGCTACAGTAAATGACGATTTAGATGAACTCAAGAGTAAATTCTGTTCCAAACCAGCTATCTTAAAATTAAACGATGAAAATATCAGCACTAATAATTTGGTTCAGTATTACTGTAAAACTACTGAATTCGACAAGTTCTTATTGTCGTATGTGATTTTCAAATTGAATTTGATCAAGGGTAAGACTATTGTGTTTGTCAACAATATCGATAGAGGATACCGTTTGAAGTTGTTCTTGGAACAATTCGGTATAAGATGTTGTATTTTAAACAGTGAATTGCCAGTAAACTCAAGATTGCATATTGTGGAAGAATTCAATAAGAACGTTTACAATTTATTAATTGCAACTGACGAAACTAATGAAACCAACGAAGAAATCGATACCGAAGCGTCATCTAAAAACTCTAAGGATAAGGTTAAAAAGGATAAAGAATATGGAGTATCCAGAGGAGTTGATTTCAGAAACGTTGCATGTGTGTTGAACTTCGATTTACCAACTACTTCTAGAGCTTATGTCCACAGAGTTGGTAGAACAGCAAGAGCTGGTAAATCAGGTATGTCATTGTCTTTTGTAATACCTGCTAAAGAGTTTGGTAAACATAAGGTGGCCAGTTTGAAAAGTGCTAAAAAAGATGAAAAGATCTTGAATAGAATCGTCAAACAACAGACTAAGAACGGATTCGAAATCAAACCATATCAATTCGACACTAAACAAGTTGAAGGATTCAGATATAGATCCGAGGATGCATTTAGAGCTGTAACTCAAACAGCCATCAGAGAAGCCAGAATCAAGGAATTGAAACAAGAGATACTTAACTCAGACAAGTTAAAGAGATTTTTCGAAGAAAATCCTCAGGACTTGGCCAGTTTAAGACACGATAAAGAATTACACCCTGCCAGAGTTCAAACCCAATTGAAACGAGTACCAGAGTACTTATTACCTGAAAGTGCTAGAAGTGACACAAAGAAGATAGGATTTGTGCCATTCCACAAGAACAAGGTACACAAAAGGGGTAAAAAGACCAACCGGAGAAAGAAAGACCCATTGAAATCGTTAAAAATGTAGTATATAATACTCAATGCATAACCATCATTCGACAGTTCTATTATACAAATACCTAATTAATCTTAGAAAGCACCAAACTCCAGAATAGATTGGCCAAACAGTTGCTAGGGAACATCCAGGAACTGGGAATAAACCCAAACGATAAGATGGAGAAAAACGGCCAAAAACAGTATGAATACTTCAAAGATTTCATATACATGGCCTTGGTATTAGCAGAGATCTCACCATGATCCCACAACGTACTCAAAATATTGAAAGCTAGTTGAAAGATCGGAGCCCCAATCATTTGATCCACGATAATTCTATAACCCACATTATCGAATTGAATCAACAAAAAATCATACCACAAAACAGTAAAGCACCCGTTGATTATCCCCCAGACCAAGAACTTCACAAGCTTGCTATTATTAAGTTTCAACTTGATCATCTGATTAATCGATTGAGCCAACATGGCCGTAGACCCTCCTAATAACGACGGGGCCAACAATCGATGATACTCCAATATATTTTGATATCCCACATAAATAGTGATGGAGAGCACTGATTCCCATACCAAGTTCAAAATCAACCTTCTCTTCACGACTCGAGGTGTAGGATAAAGCTTGGAATCCAACCCCCTTTTCATGCTGTCTAATTTAGTCTTATCATATTCGTTCAAATCGTCCAACGGGATCGGCTTGTTCATTATCTGAAGTAAAACTGTTGAAACAAACGTCAAATCGAACCTTAAATTTCCAGTGGTCGTGTGAGGTTCGCATCAACGTGCGTATCGAACCAAACTCATCAACATTGGCTGCGATAAACACAATATAATTCGGTTAAGTTGGTGTCCATGAGTTTTCACCGCCAACAAGCAGGCGTATTGTGATGCCATATAGAACCACGCTACACCCAGCCACTAATTTCTGCCAAAATCGAGCTGTACGTGTGGGTTCCAAAATAACGCGGGTGTGTGGGCCTTTATTCCCTATGGTGGTGTCAGCAGCGACGTTTGTGACGCGGTGGTGGTACGGCACGGCGGTGCTGTAACGATTGTTTGGAACCCTTTGCGCCAATCTCCGGCTACAAGATCTGATCTACATTTTCTACTACACAACCAGTATCTCACCCATGACATCTAACGCAACCTTACAACAGATGTCATCTCCGGGCTTTGCAGCCACAACATCGCCAAGACCACAGGTGGTATGATTCTTATGTCATTGATATCCTCAAAAGTCATCTACACGGTTGACAAGGATCACCGAAAAAATATTGCGCTTATCTATTTTTAGTGCCGGACAGGTCCAGAACTGGAATGTCTCAGCACCAAAGTCGAGCCGAGGCCACAGCCAGGATTCTCCTCGATTACAGCCGACGTTCCAATATTGTAAGCGAATAGAACTGTTGGAAGTTTATTGGTTTCACCGTAATAAAACCTTATATCAGCAACGACAGAGCCGTACAATGTATGAAGCTTCTGGAATCGGAAAAAAATCCTAGTGCTGACCCTTAACTCCTGAAAAACCACGGTGAATACGTAGGCTTCGTGTTAGTAAGCAGATACGATGGGTCAACAATAACCCCCGTCGGATTTGCCAAGTAATATAATAGTTAACTCCATAAACAAAAAGAAACTCTAGGTTTTACGAGCGATTCGGAATTTTTCCTCGCTATAAAACCAGTGGAAAAATTCACTATCTCCATTAGTTTTTCCTGTAAATACATTTTGTCATGAGAGCCTGGGATATATTGTTGATGTTGATATTGGGGGCTCTTATTCATGGAGAAGTCATCTACTACTCGTTCGAGGTACTGATCGAAACAGAGAATGAAGTGAGTCTTTGGCCCATCGTGAACGAGTATAAGTCTTCCGATGCCTTCAAAGTGGGAAACCTAACTGCCTTCAGTCGAAGCAGAGAATATTTCAGATTTATTTTAACACCTGGAGGTCAGCTTAAAAGTACCAGAGGAGACAATACCGGGTTTAGTGACCTGGGTTGTTTAGGACTTGATCCAGCTTCAGTGGAAGATTCGTTCGGATTTGCAATCGAGGATGATGAGTTGACCTATAATGGGGCTGCTAACTGGACATTATGTCCACAAATGAGAAATGACTTCCAAATCTATACTATCCAGTTTGACAGTGACTGTGACGGGGGAATCGGTACTCATATAGAACTTATCAGCGAAGATGAGATATCTTCAGTATCCAACTTGAAAACCCTCACTCTGTTAGCGTCACAGCCCACTGTTACCTTAGAAGAGAACTCGTTTCAAGACCTTACTGATACGGTTTCTTCGTATGGATATACGTTCAACTTGAGCTTTTTCACCATACTCCTTTCATTTGCATTTTCCTTACTATAGAGATCAGCGATGACATGCATATATTCATTTACCACACGAGCACATATAGTCTGGCATTCAGTATTCATGAACACCTTCACATACATAATTACACATCAAATATGCGTGTTTTTACGCATTGTATCTAGCATTAATATTTTCAGCATTCAATACATATTCATAAGTAAATTTGATCGACTACCAGCGAAACCTGGGGTTATGTTCACCGCGAAGAAGTCTGTGGAATTTTTACGACAATTGTTTCAAATCCAACTACACTTCTCACGATTATGGTGGTACACAATCCTAACAACTGGTATGTAAGTTTACTTTATCGGTGTTGAAAGACATCTACTAACATGAACAGGCACTGGGTCGACAAAAACTGTCTTCCCTGGTCAAAGGAATATTTTAATGAAAACTTGGTCAACAGTGAATTCGAGAAAGACGGCTTCTCGTTCACCATTTCCAAGATTAACTCTGTAGAAGGAGACTGTGATGTCACCCAAAGAAAAGGAAGGGTTTTGTGTATTTTTGACATGAAGGTGGAGTTGGAAGTCTCGGTGACTAAGGATGAAGAATCTGTTGTGGCTACCGTCTTACTTCCAGAGTTTGTTCACGATCAAGAAGACGATGAATACGTTTTTAACGTCTCGGGTACAAACTTTGTTTCTGAAGTCAAGAAACTCTACTTACCTGAGTTGAAGCAAAGGCTCATGAAGTTCCAGCCAGATTTACTTCAAGCCCACGAAAAGGATGTACAACATACAACCAGTTGATAGAATATTTATTAGATATGCATAAAATTATACAAATATACGGATAATTTCACCTATGTTACAAATTCGTTAATTCAGGCTTCAAAACCTTCTGGAACACCTCTAGCACATCTGGTGCTACCATCCCGAGATCCAAGGTAAATTTCTGTGGTTCCGGTATCATTATAAGAACCATCAAAGCTGTACCAAGGAATACTTCCTTGCTCCATTGCTTTCAAAAACTTGAAAGTTTCAACATCACTGTATGGAACCCCTAAACTTGGATCGAAGTATTTCACTTCAGTCCCTGTAACAAGACATATTTTCTTGTTACCATTAGGAAGATGTAATCCAATTGGGGCTTCTGTATTCAATACAATGGCCGCATCGTTATCTTCTTCTTGAACCACCTCTTCAATGATTTCTTGTCTAACCCCTAATTTCGGTAACCTGTTGAGTTCTTCAAACATGGAGTTATCTTCCGTGAGTTCAGTGGCTGGTTCAAACATCTCATCTTTCTCGACTCTCGATCTGGCATATGGATTGTTGGCCTTACCAATCTTCAAGACGGTCTTTAAATCTTTGAATCTTCTTGGAGCAGGGTAAAGGGATTGTTCGCCAAACAAAATTTTTTTGATCTTTGTTTCATCAAATGGCATCTCTTTTACATCAAAGTCAAGTAAGTAAACGTTATTTCTGCATACTCTTTGGACGGGTCCTTCAAAGACTTCTTTTTCCTCTGATTCCTTCTTCTCCTCTTCTTTTTCTATATCACCTTCTGTCTCTGGGGCTTCTGAAGCTTCTAAAGCTTCTGGGATCTCTGAATCATTGTTTACTTCTGGCTCTGGATCGGCAGAGTCAACAAATGTTACTTTCTTTGGCTTTTTATCAAGAGGAGTAGATTCTCCAGAATTAGTCTCTTCCGCCTTCATTGGAGAAGGTATCTCATCCGGAATTTCTTTGGTTGTTTCCGGTTCAGGTTGTTCAGACTGCTCCGTCATCTCCAGAGGTCTTTGGTCTTCGGAAACTTCCTGTTTTTGATCTTTAGAGGTTTCCTGGACCAATGACTTATCAGATTCTGATAGCTTTTCATTGTCTTCTGGTGAAGTAGTTTCCGTTTCGGGTGATACTTCTTTCTCGGACAGACTCAAAGCTATTTCATCCGATTTATCAACTTGTTGTTCCTCCGGGACTGATTCTTTCACGGCATCTTCATCCACAACCTCAGCTGCTGGCTCCAGATTTTCGGTGTTTTCTGTTTCCAATGCTTTCAATCTCTGTTCTTCTTTGTAGTATGGTAAGTCTCTATCAATATCACCAGGATATTTTGACAAGTCCAAGTTGACCAACTCTTTTAATCTCTTCAAAGCTCTCTTTTTATACCTACCAGTCACCGTACTGTAAACACTTCTTGCATAAGCAATCTCATCATTCGGTGATATAAACTCCTCCATGGTAACTTCTCGAATGACATTGACAAGTTTTGCTCTCTTCTGTTGAAACATTAGTTTCTGTCTTTCCTTTTTCACGATTTCTTGCTGCTGGAACAATTCAAGAGACAATACATTGGCCTTCTCAGTTTCAACAGCTTCTAATAATTTCTCTTCCTGTGTTAATTCACGCTGTTTCTCACGGATGATGGGTGTCAGACTAGCTCTTCTTTGTTCATCCTTCTTCAACTTCTCCACTAAAGCTTCTTTGTTTTCGATTACCGAAGCTCTAGATGACGCTCTTCTGGAAGAATAAAGTAAAGCATCGGATGTTACACGTTTCTTGGGTTTCGTAGACTTAGCCTTGGAATCCGCAGGCTTGAACTTCTTAATCTTAGGAATCAACTTGGACTGTTGCTTTTGTCTCCTTTTCTTCAGACGCTCTTGGCTCTCTAACTCCTTTTCTCCTTCCTCTTCATCTGTGTCACTCAATGACATATCTGAATCCGATAATACATCGTCGGAGTCAACTTGAGGTCTATCAGGATCTGAATCTGAGTCCGAACCTGACCCTGATGCTTCATCTTCCTCACGTTCGGATATTTCTGGGGCATCATTTCCGTCGCCATCGCCTGTCTCTGTATCATCATTGTTTACAGCTTCGGTCTCTTCTTCATCCTCTTCTTGTTCGTCTTCATCTTCTGATTCCATGAACTCTTGATCATCTTCGTCTTCTTGGAACAATAAATTAACATTCTCATCATCTTCGTCAACGAATCGAGACACTTGGCTTTGGGTGGATTCTCCTTCCAAATCCAACAACTGTCTTAAACGAGAACCGGCGTTAGAACGCTTCTGTCTGGTATTCATTAAATACTCTTCATCATCAGACATGGTTGTTGTATATGATATTTTCGAAAGCCAAAAGCGCGAAGTTTTTCAGATTAACTGTGAACTACCATGTCTAACATTGGAAGAACATGTAGAACTGTGAGCATAGTAAGGCGTTTCAGTCAATGTAGGTCCCATTTCCATGGATCAAGTGGATCTAGTCCGGAAGAGCTCAGTCATTTCAACGCGTTAGCTTCGAGCTGGTGGGATGTTAATGGGCCCCAAAGAATCTTGCACAAGATGAACTTGATCAGAATGGACTTCGTAAGAGATACTATAAGAAACCATATCAAGCTTAATGAGAATGTGAAGAATCCGGATGACGAGATATATATTCCCCCATATAATGTGGATTTATTACCGGGCCCAGTTAAGCAAAATATCATTGAAGAGCAAGAACTTAAACGAGATGAAATATTAGCTGAGAATAAGTTGAAGGTTTTGGATATTGGATGTGGAGGAGGAATTTTCAGTGAAGCAATGGCTAGGTTACCGTTTGTTGAATCAGTCAAAGGAATTGACTTATCTGAAGATGTGGTGGAAGCTGCAAAATTGCATAAACTGAGAGACCCTATTTTAAAAGACAAATTACAGTATAAACTTCAGTCGGTGGAAGAGTTACCTAAGAAGGAGAAATACGATGTAGTTTCGGTGTTTGAATTATTAGAACATGTCGATTATCCTTCGAAAGTATTAACCGAAGCATTATCTAAAGTGAAACCAAACGGGTGGTTGTTCTTGTCTACCATAAACCGTGATTTTGTCAGTTGGTTCACCACGATCTTCATGGGGGAACATATTCTCAGAATTGTTCCTGTGGGAACCCATACGTTGTCCAAGTATATCAACCAAGGAGAAATTGAAGAGTGGATATCCAAGCACAAAGATCAATATAAAGTTGTTTCAGCCAAAGGATGCGTTTATATTCCAAGTTATGGATGGAAATTCACCGAAAATGAAAATGTCGGAAACTATTTTATGGCCATCAGAAAAGTCAAGTAGAACAGAATCGAATAGAATCGTAATTTTGTACATAAAATATATAATGAGTTAGCACCTAACTAGTTTGCAACCTTAGCTGGAGTTTCTTCAGTTTCATCTATAAAAGTAGGTAATTTATCCGGCACCGCAGATTCGTCGTTGAGGTAGCTGGGCATCGATAACCCGTCGTTCAATTCACTGTCGAATTCCATTTCCTCTCCCAAAGCATCCAACTCAGCATCTAATTCGGACTCACTAATATCATCCGGTATATCGTTGGTCATAGATAAAGATTCTTGTAATTCATTAGACTTATCTATCAAGTCCAACATTTCATCCTGTAAGGATTCAATCTTGTCAATATCAATTTTGCCATATGTCTTTTTCAATTGCTTGTTCGCTTGTTTCATGGCATCAACCGTAATCATGGTGTTCTGCAAATTATCGGTGGTCATAGCAGCCTGGGTCATATTCCAGCTCTGGTTTTCCAATTGGTCCTTTTGGGCTTCGATTTGTTTCCTTTGTCTTAACAATTTCAAGGCTTTTTGCTTCAAAGCAGATTTGCCGGGCCCTTCTCTCATTCGACTTAACTTCTGCTGATATGTCGACAATTCCGAGTTAATCTTGGTGAGTTTCACATCCAAAGATCCTACTCGATCATCTATGTTCTTGACGGCGTCGTTCAAGGATGGTTTGGGAGCCGTTGATTTACTACCAAATAATCTGTTCATGCTTCTCCTTTATCTTTTGTTCTGACAGATGCAAAATGCGAATGATGGTTGAAACAAAATTGGATATGTGCAGAAAAACAGCAATACAGAGGCCATTAAACTTGTCCTTCTAATGAGATAAATGGGTCAATCAAACATTGTAGGTTACGTTCACTCATAGAAAGACATCTTATGCAAACAACCACTCATAATTATTACCATGTCATACATTCACCTCAACACTGATTTCATCAAAAACTGCACGTAGTTCGCTTCACTAGCTCAGTAGGCAGAGCGTCAGTCTCATAGTTTCTATAATTGTGTCATCTGAAGGTCGACAGTTCGAACCTGCCGTGGAGCAACCGATTTTTTTTTCCAGCTCAGTTTTTCCCCAAATCATTTTCGCAGCCCGCAAACATTGTGCAACATTTCAGATGCCTGAAGTAGCAGAAGTAAGTCTATTTTTTGCTGAATCAGCAGGATAAAACTAACATACAGGTGGCACACGTATGTGCACAGCTCCGAAGAAACATTCTCGGCTCTAAGGTCACCGGAATGAACGTGGTGGCAGACGCATTGTTGTTCCCAGTACTAAAGAACTGCCCAACACCAGAGACAGAAATCGAGAAGATCAAGCAATTCCTCACCGGCGCAGAGGTAGAGAAGGTTGGAAGGCACGGAAAGTACTTCTGGATTCGATTCCACGGCCATAAGGTGATGCTCATGCATTTTGGCATGACGGGGATGATCAAGTTGAAAAACGTGGAGTCGCATCTCATCTTCATGGAGAATGGAGGAGACAAGAAGGTGCTCAAAGAGAAGACAAAAACCTCGAAATATTTCAAAAAAGATACCAGTCCTCCAAAACCCGTCGAGGAATGGCCCCCCAGATTCAGCAAGCTTGAACTCACCCTTAGTAACGGACTTGATCTCTCGTTTGTGGATCCCAGAAGACTAGGACGGATCCGGTTTTTCACGGACATCGAAAACGACCAGGACCTTTTCCAGGTGGAACCCCTCAATCGCCAGGGTCCAGATTACTCCAAGCCCAATCCACCCACTATCAAATTGGAGCCATCGGAAACCAAACCACCGGTGGCCGAATTTACGTGGGGTGATCCTGATCCCTACCAGTATATAAAACCGTTATCACTCGCGAATTTTGCTAATCTCATCGTTCGTAAGAACAAACCCATCAAAAGCCTCTTACTCGACCAGGAATATTTCGCAGGTGTGGGCAATTGGGTCGGGGACGAAATTCTCTTCCAGAGCCGTATTCATCCCACCGAAGTGTTGGCCCAGAAAGTCGAGGAACTGAGTCCAGTGATTCTGGCATTGTACACTGCTCTTATCACCGTAACCACAGAGGCTGTCAGAGTCGAGGGAGAGGTAAAAAAATTCCCAGAAGACTGGCTCATGTTATACCGGTGGGGGAAGAGAAGAACAAAACAGGAGCAGCCGAAAGTGGCCGGATACCCAATTGATTTTGTCACGGTTGGGGGTCGGACCAGCTGCTTTGTGCCTGAGTTGCAAAAAAAAATCTAGGCCTCTCGTCCGTCTAAGAGAATAATCGGACTCGGACATGCCGTCAACTACACGCGTTATTTTTGCAACCACAAGCAACCATTGTATAGTGGGACCGAGATTACCGGGGATATTCAGGTCGGCCCATAGCGTTGGGTACGGTTGGGGACGGCAGTTGACATTCCCCTCCCTTTTACCCATCATGTTGTCACGCTGATGTTGGTCGATTGGGGTAACCGCTCAACCACACCCAGCAAGTTTTCCGCAGCGACCATGGAAAAAACCGGACCCGGAACCGCTGATAAGTGAGGGGCATTGCAAGTGCGGCTAGGATCGTTTCCACAATTGATGGAATCTGGTGATGCCGTTGGTCCGTAGGTTTATAGTAGTCGGGAATTATCCGAGACATAATCGAGTAATTAATACATAGGACATTTCCAAACTGATGTTGATGTTGATGTTGATGGTATATTCATTCATCGGCCTAGTAACTTGCTTGTTAGTGGCTGAAACCGCCGCAGGACAAACTCGGAACCGGGTGTCGCCTAACGCGGACAAAGGTGCCAAAGATCAAGGATTCGGAGTTATTTCCGTCCCATAGTAGATGAGGTTTACCCTCGAAACTCGCCAAAAGTCTTCGCCCGGATCTGGCAAATATAAATAATTTAACATCTCCTCCAATTCCAGTTTTTCAAATAAATTATCTATTCAATATGTTGTGTGCTAGAAGACTTTATTCTACCAAATCCGTCCATACACACACAATCAAAACCCCGGTTGATTTAAATGCTGCTATTGCTTCTTTAAAACCAAAAGTCACCAGACTCTCAAATGATGGTCCTATTGAATGTGATTTAACTGGATTTAGATTGCTTAATTCTCCAATCTTCAACAAGGGTTCAGCTTTCACCAAAGCCGAAAGAAAAGCCTTTGGTTTAACCGGTTTATTACCATCTCAAGTCAATACTTTGGATGAACAAGTTGAAAGAGCTTACAGACAATTCAGTTACTTGAAGACCCCCTTAGCCAAAAATGATTTCTGTACCTCCATGAGAATCCAGAATAAGGTTTTGTACTATGAATTGGTGAGAAGACATATCCGGGAAATGTTGCCGATCATTTATACTCCTACCGAAGGAGATGCCATTGCTTCTTATTCCAACAGATTCAGAAAGCCTGAGGGTTGTTTCTTGGATATTAAGGATCCAGATTCTATCGATGAAAGATTGGCTCCTTATGGTGAAGATAAGGATATCGATTATATCGTTGTCAGTGATGGTGAGGGTATCTTGGGTATTGGGGATCAAGGTGTTGGTGGTATCAGAATTGCTATTGCTAAATTGGGGTTGATGACCTTATGTGGAGGTGTCCATCCTGGTAGAGTGTTACCTGTGGTTTTGGATGTGGGTACAAATAATCAAAAGCTTATAGAAGATGATTTGTACATGGGTAACAAATTCCCAAGAGTGAGAGGTGAAGAATACTGGAGTTTTGTTGATAAATTCATAAATGCCATTAAGAACAGATTCCCAAATGCCGTTTTACATTATGAAGATTTCGGAGTTTCTACCGGAAGAACCATGTTGCATAAATACAGAGAAGCTTTACCATCTTTCAATGATGATATTCAAGGAACTGGTGCTGTTGTGATGGCTTCATTCCTTGCTGCTCTTAAGTTTTCAGAAAAGAAGTTACTGGATAGTCAGGTTTTGATTTATGGTGCCGGTTCTGCTGGTTTGGGAGTTGCTGATCAAATTGTGAATCATATGATTAACAGTGGTATGACCAGAGAAGATGCATTGAGCCGTATTCACTGTATGGACAGAAGAGGTGTCATTTTACAAAGTTATACCAACTCTTCTGAGGGTCAAATCCGTTATGCTGATCCTGACGCTGATTGGGAAGGTGTTGATACTAAGAACTTGGTAGAATGTATTCGTAACGTTAAGCCAACTCTTTTGGTCGGATGTTCTACTCAAGCTGGTGCTTTCACCGAAGATGTCATTAAAGAGATGTACAAATACAACTCTCAACCAATGGTTTTCCCATTGTCAAACCCTACCAGGTTACATGAAGCTATCCCAGCAGACGTGATGAAATGGACTGATAACAATGCTTTAATTGCAACTGGTTCTCCTTTCCAACCTGTCGATGGTTACTATATTTCTGAAAATAATAACTGTTTCACATTCCCAGGTATTGGTTTAGGTGCGGTCTTATCTCGTTGTACCACTATCAGTGACACTATGATTTCTGCTGCTGTCGATCAATTGGCTTCTTTGTCTCCAAAAATGGACGATCCTAAGAATGGTTTATTGCCAAGATTAGAAGAAATTGATGAAGTCAGTGCTTATGTTGCAACTGCTGTTATCTTACAGAGTTTGAAAGAAGGTAACGCAAGAGTTGAACATGAAACCAACCCCGATGGTGAATTTGTCGAAGTTCCAAGAGATTTTAAGAAGTGTTTGAAATGGGTCCAATCTCAAATGTGGAAACCAATTTACAGACCTTTGATTAAGGTGGAACATGTTCCAGAAATCCATACTTTCCAAAGTTAATTGCATATATATTATTTCAGTTTTATTCAACCTACTCTTTCACACAGTTATTAATAGACAAATAGAATTAATTTACATTCACAATTAGATAAAACGTTTATTTATAAGTTTTCATTTAAATACTTTACAAGTCTAGGGAAAGCAAAGTATTTCTTTGGGTCAACACCTTTTGGATTCTTGTATTCGTTAATAATATCGTCTTCACAAAAGAACATAGAATCATGAACCCCCCATGGTTCCACATAACCTGTTAATTTAGGTCTTCCGTTACCAGCACTAGAGAATTCAAATTCAGGTAAAAATTGGTTATTGGATTTACCAAAGCTGGTGATTTTCTTGATCCCAAAGACATCGTGAGCCCAGTCATGAATATGGTCTCTGAAACTTTCATCCTCACCGAAAATCAAGAACACTTCACTGTTTTCGTTAGTGAAAAAAGCATTCTTGTTCCAATCAACAGGAAGCTTGAACGACCAGTTGAAATATTCGTGGTGTCTTTCATTCTTCTCTTCCATGAAAAGCTCTCTTTCTTGGTCAGCAAATAGGTGGTAACTGATCAAATCTCTATCTTCGTTTTCATAGTATGATTTATTAGGAGCATAATCGGTGCTGTCAGTCGCCAAATCAACCCATGGAGATACCAACAACAACTTGGTTGGAAATACCTTGAAGCTGGTATATCTTCTGAGGTATTCGGTATAAGAGATGGATAAATGGCCACCAGCAGAATCCCCAAACAAGATTATGTTTGTATTACCTTCTTCAACTAAAGAAGTGTATATGCTGTGCAACTGTCTTAATTGTCTGGGGAATTTCAGACCTTCACAAATCAAATCATAATCTAAGAACAAGACAGATACATTCTTTGCAGCATCGATACTATTAGTGATAGCAATCAATGATCTCATTTGTTCTAATTGGGTTTGCATGAAATAACCTCCTCCGTGACTGTAAATTATAACTGGGTCTTCAGGTTTACGATTTGCAACTTTCTTAACCCAGATACCAGAGCTTCCATATCTTTCTCCAAAATGAGGCAACAGCTCAATATGAGACTTGAAGAGCTTCTTGGAGATTGAGAAAATCTGGGTGTTGTCGAAAAATGCAACAATAGAAGCATCTTTAATTGGGATTGAAAGCCCTCTTCTGTAGAGAGTCAACTTGAGGCACATCTTCAACCGATTAGCATACTTTCTGAAGTGAGTGGTTCCAAGATAATATTTGATGATTATTATCAAAAAATCCAATGGGAGTCTTAACAAGAGTCCAATTGCGTATAACGATGCCATAGTTTGGTGAAAAATAGATGTCGAATGAACATGAATTTTCCCCAGGTGTATTTATACATTTTGCTCACTCGCTTGTGAAATTTTCGCTTCTCAATAAATCACATATGTGTGCAACTAACTCAAGGTTTTCAAAGTCTAAAAGAACACAGTCAATAGATGTCAAACACAAGAGACACGATATTATGTCATTTAGGAGCTTGTAATGAATCTATAAGTATATATAGTTTTGCTATTCTTTATAGCCGTTTCCCGAATCCATTCGCTAGTATTTTGCAGCCATGCGTGGGGTAACGTGATTTCCATAACGTGAATCGGTTGCATATCTACTATAATTAGAAAAGAACACAAGTACTTGTATTGAATTTTTTATGAGTATCCACTTTATACATATCGGTGTTAAATCACGTACCTATCCAATTTGAGTCCAGCACGTCTACCCCGGTCAAAGTGATCTACTCAAGTTGAAAACTGAAAATGATTGGAAGAATGCGACGGACAAAAATCTCAACAACTGAAAAATTCTTTTATCACCGAACTAAGTTACTCCACTTAATTGTTAATTATCAGAAATGACTGTTGAAGATTTAAAAGAAACCGTTAGCAAATTGCAAAACAGAATCCAAGAATTGGAAAAGAAGGCTGGTATCATTCCAGATGTTCCAAAATCAATTAGAATGGTTTTGATCGGCCCACCAGGTGCTGGAAAGGGTACCCAAGCTCCTAACTTGAAAGAAAAGTTTTGTGCTTGTCACTTGGCTACTGGTGACATGTTGAGAGCTCAAGTCAGTGCTAAGACTGCTTTGGGTGTTGAAGCCAAGAAAATCATGGACCAAGGTGGTTTAGTCAGTGATGAAATCATGGTCAACATGATCAAGTCTGAATTGGAGAACAACTCCGAATGTAAAAACGGTTTCATTTTGGATGGTTTCCCAAGAACCATTCCTCAAGCTGAAAAGTTGGATTCTATGTTGGATGACAGAAAGACTCCCTTGCAAAATGCTGCTGAATTAAAGATCGATGATGAATTATTAGTCGCTAGAATTACTGGTAGATTAGTCCACCCAGCTTCTGGAAGATCATACCACAAGTTATTCAACCCACCAAAGAGAGAAATGACCGATGATGTCACCGGTGAACCATTAGTCCAAAGATCTGACGACAATGAAGATGCTTTGAAGAAGAGATTGGTTACTTACCACAAGCAAACCGAACCAATTGTTGACTACTATAAGAAGACTGGTATTTGGTCCGGTATCGATGCTTCCCAAAAGCCAACCAAGGTTTGGGATGACATCTTAAAGTGTTTGGGACAAAAGTAAGGTACTTCGACTGCGTAAAACTGCATCATCTTCTATGTATGTAATTTCGTTTTTGTACATATAACACTACATATATACTAGCAGCGATTATCATTAATTACTGTAATCTTTCTCTCTTAACATTGGAATTGAGAATGTCTTGGGCATTTCTTTTCCTTGTTTCATTGAAGCAGGTTGCATGAACAATCTTCCGACTTCCCCTAGGCTCTCCTGGTTGTAATATACAATTGTACCAGTACCACTCTCCTAAATCTTCATTGAAAGTACCTTTAACCTGTTCCCTGCAAATTAAACATTTATTATTCATGTTGGTTTCCGATGCTGGAATCACAACATAAGGAATCTCTTGTTGTTGAGTGGAAGGTAATTGAGGCTGTCTTGAATTGTTAGATCCATTGACTTGGAATTCAAGCAAGTTTTCATCATTGAATTTGACCCAGTCGATATCATCCAAATACCAGCTTCTGGATTGAACATTACTGGAACTCTTAAACTTTTGGCTAATACGGAAGTGCCAGTCTAAGTGAAGCCTCTTCTTCGTTTGACCTTCATTGTCTGGATTGAATCTTTTACCACAAATTGAGCATTTTAACCCTTTGGTCTCGTAGAGCAATTGTTTACACTGTATTGAAATGTTTGATTTTGTAACAAACGACTGTAAAGAATCTTTGTTCAATTTTAATTTGTTCAACTCATTGTGTTTCTGCTGCTCGTATTCAGATCTGATCATTTGATTTGATAAAATCTGTCCCAATAGATTACTCGATTGATCATTGGAGATATTTTTTGGATAATTTATCAAATATGTCCTAGGGCCATTCAAATCTTGCTCAAATGAAATGAGTCCATAATTAATTAGCTGGTCAAATAATTGATTACTGTTACTCATGACTGGTCCAGTACCAACTTGACCCATATTTATAATGCTTTCAAGTGTGGGCTTGTTGTGATTTCCATTATTGTGCTGTGGTATAGATGGTAATGATGATGGTTTGTTGGATAAAGTGTTATTGTGCTTCCCACTTGATGCTGCAGATGGTACAGACTTACCCAACTCTTGTTGTCTTATGCTGGTTAATTGATTTTCAACTGCTTTCAATTCAGTTACTTGCATTTTCTGACTCAGTAGCAAAAACTTCAACTGATTCAACGCATTGAACCTATCTTGTAGTTTTACATCGTTAGAGTGACTATTTAGCTTATTTTGGAAAATAGGTAATAACTCATCGATATCTCTGATTAATTTTGTATTAGTAAGTGCTTCATTAGAATTATTACTAGGGTTAGAATTTGATCCTGTGGAATTAGCACCTGCTTTCTTCAAGAAATTACCAATCTTTTCGAGCTCTTCTGGTGGAAAGAGTGGTAAGTTGGTACCCTTCGTATTTGTCATCCTCCAAGTTTCATACAAGTTCAGCAATTTCTTCCTTATGGCAGAATCAACGAGAAGATAAACATGGCTGAAAATCTTGAAGATCTCTTTTCCAGCAATCTCGTTATAAGGTATCCCAACATTCTTGCAGATAGAATCTAATAAGTACAATGTGAATAACTTCTGCTCAGGCACACATTTGTAAATTCGATTAAGGATGGCATCAACAATCCCTTCAGCTTCAGTTGTGTTTTCAGCAGCTATGACAGTGAGGGTATCAATTATTGGACGTGAGTTGAATGTTAATTCAGTTAAACTCTGCCTGTAATCTTGAACTATTTCTGACATTGCAGTAATGTGATGGAGAAAGTGTTGAAAGATTCA
Source organism: Yamadazyma vaughaniae (assembly GCA_030569695.1). Taxonomy (NCBI): domain Eukaryota; kingdom Fungi; phylum Ascomycota; class Pichiomycetes; order Serinales; family Debaryomycetaceae; genus Yamadazyma; species Yamadazyma vaughaniae. The sequence continues at coordinate 627,278 of JAJMLO010000003.1, read as the reverse complement.
GATTGGAAAAAGTGCGAAGAAGAATAGTTGATGCTCAATGCACTGATAACAGAAAAGCTACTTCAGCATGGAACTCTCTCCTTGAGAAGCATGTAAGAGATTTGAAACCAAATAGATACAGATATTCTTTCCAATGAAATTTGCATCGTTTACCATATTCTATGTGTATCCGGGAGGTGCCTCAAATTCTAGAACGTGATTATTGTTGCAGCCAAAAAATAACCAGCCAACTGTTGGGGCATCGCATTCTCGTCTAATGAAGAACAACGGAATGTTACACACAAACACAAGACATGGTTGTAAAGCTGCAAAGCTGATATAAATACTTCTAGGATGCAATCTCCAAAAATTCTATCGAATTCACTATGTTTTTCTGGCTCTGGTTATTACCATTCGTTGCGTGTGAATATCATCAAATAAATCCTAACCAAGTTGCAAACACGTATATTTCTGAATGGGTGTCTGCAACTCAAACAGGCTACACACAAACATCTGTCACAGAAGTCGTACCTACTACCGTATCAACAGGACCAATTGTTCCATTGAGTGATTCCAGTCTTCCATACAGAAGTCGATATTTATGTGGACTTGAGGATTCAAATGGGTACAGCGAGTTGAACGATATATACCACACACAAACAACTTTCCCATTGACTATCACTCCTCTGAATAGTGAAGAAATACCCGTCACTCTTGCAATAGATAATTATGTCTACAAGTTGAAGGATCAGCCTGTGAATATCTTTCACACGTTTCATATTAGAATCATTGATTCTCCATTCACTGGGATTTACAAGATGTTTGTTCCAACCCAACCATTTGAGTCTTTCTATCAGATCAACCAAAATGTATTCAATAATTTAGAGGGAACTTTGAATCATACGTATTCTTGTTCTCAGCAAGATAGTTGTCTTTTGACTGGGTTACTCCAGTACCAATTGATATTTGCTGATTTGGACAGAAATGGAAAACAAGAGAAAGACTACAGTTTCTACGACTTTTACATTGGGAACTGTGATGATTCAGAAGTGAAATATAATCAATTTAATGATGATGTGAGTGACCGATGTATTTCTTTCGAGATGCTCTGTTTATCTCCGGACAGCAGGTGTTCAGATGGAGACGCATCTGCATATATTCCGTATGTTGAACCTAATTTGAAAGCATTTTTAACCCAGGATAATACCATCCATGCACTGGGATACTATCCAGATCCTTCTTTCGATGCTTGTAGAAGAGATGATGGATGTGAACATTTAAAAACAACTTCATTCTCCATGGTTACTACTACCACATCTCAAACAGGTAATTTTGCGGCAATTCGCAGCCCAACTACCTTGTGGTCAATTATTATGTTTTTGGGTAGCATAATGATACCATAGCTACATTATATGTATCACATCGTCAATTTGCATATCTCGTACTAAATAATTAAATGTCCCCATTACCAGGGCCCCCAGTAAAAGAATCGCTTATCTCATATCCGCAACAGGAAACTGATTCATCCGTTAGCGCGGTGAAACATTTTGAATGAAAAAAACCTGTGAAAAATTTTCCTAACCAAATAGATATAGTTAATTAGAAATGTCCCCAGCTGCCGCTGCCACTGGTAACAAGAAAGAATCAGCTCTCGCAAGAGTCTTAGGATCCGCCTCTGCCGGTATCTGTGAAATTGGTGTTTTCCATCCTGTTGACACCATTTCCAAAAGATTGATGTCTAATCATGGAAAAATTGCAAATGCTTCTCAATTAAATTCTGTTATCTTTAGAGAACACGCCGAAAAAGCACTCTCTAAGAGACTCTTTACTTTATTCCCTGGTTTAGGTTATGCTGCTGCTTACAAAATCTTACAAAGAGTTTACAAATACGGTGGTCAACCATTTGTTAACGAATTTTTATCTGCCAACTTTAGAGATTCATATGAACTGATCTTCGGTAAAAAGAACGGTAAAGCTTTGTTGTCTGCTACTGCTGGTTCTCTTATTGGAATTGGTGAAGTTGTTTTGTTACCATTGGATGTTTTGAAGATTAAACGTCAAACAAACCCTGAAGCTTTTAAAGGTAGAGGATTCTTAAAGATTCTTAAAGATGAAGGTTTTGGATTATATAGAGGTTGGGGTTGGACTGCTGCAAGAAATTGCCCTGGTTCCTTTGCATTGTTTGGTGGTAACTCTTTTGCCAAAGAATACATTTTTGGATTAAGTGACCATTCCAGAGCCACTTGGTTCCAAAACTTTGTTACCTCGATTTTTGGTGCTTCTGCTTCATTGATTGTTTCTGCTCCTTTAGATGTGATTAAGACCAGAATTCAAAACAGAAACTTTGATAATCCGGAATCCGGATTCACTATCTTGAAGAACATGGCCAAGAATGAAGGTATTTCTTCTTTCTTCAAGGGTTTAACTCCAAAGTTATTGACTACAGGTCCTAAATTAGTATTCTCTTTTGCTTTGGCTCAAACCTTGATTCCAGCCTTTGACAAGTTAATCAACTAAAAGGAATAATTTTACTTCTTCTGTACATAGATTAATATACTAAGTAAAGCACTTTCAGACCCTTTGTCTTCAATGTGCTTACCACATGTCCGACAAAATAGCCTGCATATAGCTCGGCTCGCGAACCTCATTAACCACAAATAAAAATTCCCTCTTGAGTTATATTATATACTCAATGTTGTTATAGCATCATCCATTTTCTACATATTCAACCCCATGAAATTGCTATATTTTCTTTACATCTTAAAGGTGAACATATTCTCCGTGATTGTGGAGAACTCCCGATCCCAAAGTCTAAACCTTCAATATATTCAAAGTTCATTATTCGAAGCAAGTTCCTGTCAGCCTACGGATGATGATATCGAAATTACCATAAGTAACGTGAACAACGTTACGGATGGGGCATCCTTGGGCGACATGGACTTTGAAATGCCACTTGATGACGTTTATGTCTGAAAAATAATAGAATAGAAATGAGTTTATGGGATAATTGGGATTATGGGTTTATACGGTATTTATATAGTGTAATATATTTTAAATTATTGAATGTCTTGGACTCCAAACTCTAAGAAGTAGTCTAGTTTGACAATATTAGGTAACTCTCTTTGCCAAGTACTTCTCCCTAGGATTGTGTCAAGTTCTTCTACAGTCTTCTTGCCTTCAAGAAAACATAATCTGATTACTGCTTCCACTTTTCTTTGGTTTCTGGCCAACTTCTCAGATGCTCTTTCTCTCAATCCACCAGAAGTATTGGCCAAGTTCATTGCATTCTTGAGAAACACTTTACAATTCTGAAGAAGGATACCTTTGTTTGTGGTTCCTTGTTCGTGATTAAGTTGACATCTTTGGAGATCGATATCGCTTCTGGTGATAATGATATTACTAAGCTGGGATATGACGGTTCCAAGGTTATCTCCGCCACTTTTCTGCAATGCCACTTTATGGGAGTTCATGAGTTCCTGTGCCTTTTTGAGATTATTAGTAATTTGAGTCAAAGCTTTCCACAAACAATTGGTCATTTCTGAGTTATCGTTAGAGTTACATGTGACTAAAGTGATATCGTTTCTATCAAGGAACTCTTGGACACTATCGGAAAGGGCTAAGTATTTTTCCTGTTGGTCTGGCAAATAGGTGGCGTTAGACTCCCAGAATGTCAAAATATTCTCCAAGTCATTTATCATCAATGAGCTTGTGTAAGCTTTTGCAATCTTGTATTCGTTCACTTGTTCGTTAGTTATGGAGGCCAAAAACTCTTTCCTTCCATTTGTGTCTTCGCTGAAGTTTTTCATTAGATCATTAGCAATTTCATCACAAGAATACAAGAACGGATTTATTAGATCTCTGCATTGATCAAATTCGGAGTTTGGACTGCTTATGTTTTCAAGTAACGCTTGACAAACCTTGTAACAAGAGAGAATTGTTTCAAAGACATCCGGTGGTTGTAAAACCTCTTCACCCACAGCCAGATTTGTCGCTCCTTCAGTTTGTGGTTTCCCAATATTCGACAGATCGTTCTGATCTTCATTAAAACCATCTATATCACCCACGAATTGCTGCAAATTTGCAACTTGTAACTCAAGAAGATTTTTGAACAAGACTTGTGTCTTGGAGGCTAAGTCTATCACCTGACCAAAAGGAACATCATCTTTACCTTTTTGCTCTTCCAATACTTGTGTGTAAACTACTCCTGTATTGTATAAAAGATCCATCAGAGGTTGTTGTCCTAACTGGGCAGTCAAGTCAATGGTCTTCTCATGGAATTCGACAATCTGGCTTAAGTTCTGAATCACCGATTTCTCATTTAATATCACCTCATCAACATTAACCAATTCAGAGAGATGAACACCATCTGTTAGGAAGTATTGGTTATACACATGGAACAAAAGTCTTGAGATATTGTAATAGATATCAAGTTTCAAGGCCGAATTATCATTTGGTTTAGCCAATGCTCCCAAGTAGCTGATGTATGCTCTCTGATAAAATCTTAAAGCCTTTGAAAAGTCTGAACTAGCCCATCTATCTCCAGATTCTTCCTCTATGACACCTTGCTCTAAATAATCTTCGCAACTTTCAAGTCTGTTAGGGCTTTCCTCTACTTTATTGAGTAAAGCCTGTGCCTTCTTGCTAAGCTTGGGTCCCTTTCCCTGTTCTTATATAGTTAGTAATCATCATATGGGATAATATAATCAATACACTTTTACTTACTTTTCATGATGAGTTGAGATGAGAAGTAGTTATTTCGCGTCTCTTTTAATTATCGAGGTTATCAGAATGATTCCACTTCGAATGGATTGTCTCGAAGAGCTACCGTTTAATGATCCAGGAAAGATGTTTGGAAGTCCTGTAAAGGTGGAGATGCCTGTATACCTTTTAGGGTTCGAGAAAGCAGACGATAATACAGGTTATCTCATCGTTACTGATTTCACTGAGGTAGGGAAGAATATGTCTGCTTCATTACTTTGGAATAGACAATTTGATATTTTACGAAATGGAATGTTGCCACAAGGTCAGATACTTGCAATTCATTGCGATGAAGAGGTATATACTCGACTTTCTTCAAAGTATAACAGATCAATGGAGTCTGTAAGTAAAAGGGCAATCTTTCTCAGAGTTATCTTCATGATAGAACAAGTGGATGGACGTTTAGAGGCCGTCATTAATTTGGAGGATGAAGAAGGGCACGATCAAAATACATGTGGTGCCTCTGATGATTTGACACCTATTCAAGGAACACCTGCTCTTGAAGGTTTATACGAACGTTTCACCGTTGGCATTCACCAAAGTGTTCTTGAAAAGAGTAATGATATTGGTAAGTCTTTAGGTAATTCAGAACACCCCGGGTCTCCACTGCAACAATCACAACTGCTCATATCACAAAAAGTTACGTTCATCTCTGAACCAAAGACTCCACCCCACACAAAGAAGATAAAGCTAAGTGGTAGCACTAGACCTAGAAGATCTCCAGCTGCTATTGATCTTATGTTTCAACAGAACCCAAAATATGCAGATAACACTCAAGCAGCAGGAGATGACGAAAAGCTCGATATCTCGGATACAATGGTAAGTCAAGCTGTACCCCAAGTTCCAAACACCTCACTTATAGCCGAGACTACGTTTCAGACTACTAGCTCTACAGGCCGGCAGAATGAAGTGGTCATAACCTCAAACTCAAACACCACCAATTCTAACGGACAATCAAACAGTGAATCGGGTGCTAACAAACCATTGGTACTAACATATTCGTCACCTCGTATGCCTATACCAGAGCTGCAATCACAATCAGAGTCTCAAATCATATCCCAAGCTCAACCCGAATCTCAAATTCGGTCTCAAGTCCATTCAATGGTCGACTCCGAATCACAATCACAGCTTCACCTCGATCTACATTTTCAATCACAAGATTTGATCAATAACTACGACAATTTCCTTATAAATCGCGTCCGGATTAGTATGCTCAAGCAAATCCCAGACTCCATTACAGAGATATCTAAAAAGAATACGTTTGAAGTATCTGGGTATCTCAGAATGAGTCCAAAGATCACAGACTTCATCATTAAACCTTTTGGCAGAACGCTCAAAGTATCAGAGTTGAAAGTTTTCCTATTTGAAAAACAGCATAAAGGGAGCCATAACGATGCCTATTTAGAATTAGAATTCTTGACTCCTGAAGAAGTCTGCAAATTCTTGGGCATACAAGAGGTGGAAGAGTGCTTCGCCAGTTTCGCAGCCATCAACAAGTCATTATCAGAAATAGTTAACCGTAGCACAGCATTGCAATTTACAGTGACTAAAAAGTGTACTGAGTCTGTGCCTCGTCGGTCTTATTGGACCTGTTTGAATAGCATCAGCCAATTAAATAATCTGCGGTGAAAAACCCCTGGATTAACCAGCCCAGACTTTTGAAAATGGTCAGCCGTTGCAGATATAAGCATCGCACGGTTTTTAATTTTAGAAGCCAGAGCCGCGTACTGCCCCGATCTTTTTTTAAAAAGAAAACATTCACACGTCGAACGGTTTTGGAGAAGGCACTATATATATCAGGGGTAATCGTATGTTTTTGAAAAAAATATCAATTTACTCATTTCCAATGTTCATTCCTAACACTGATAAAACCTTCTGTCCAGCTACCTTCTTCAAGAGAGAATTTGCAAAAGATGTCACGTCTACTGCTCAATCTTTTAAATCATGGGATACTTGTATGGACAACAAGACCTGTAAGATTGTAGCAATTGTGTTGATCGTTTTGGCAGCTCTTATTGTTATGTGGGTCTTGTCCACTATAATTCGTTGTATGTGCTTAGGATTTTCATGTCTTGAAGCTTTATGCTGTTGTTGCTGTAGATCGGCTAATAAGAATTATCATGAAAAACAAGTTCATCCTTACAACAACCCAAATATGTATATGCCTGCAGCCCAACCACAATACCAACAAGGTGGATACGCCCCTACTCATCAAGGTGGATACTCAGGATACGATAATAATACCACATACCATGGAAGTTCTAGGAATGTGGATGGCTACGAACATTCTAACTCTGGTTATCAAGTTGTTGACTCCAACAGTGCTTCTGATCCTTTCAGAGATCACAAGACTTATAGAGGTAATAACTTTTAATTATTTCAAAAATAATGCATTCCCTGGGTTGATTTTTAACGTTCATATTTAGGTATATTTGGGCTTTTAACGATATTTGTATATTAAATCAATATAAATTACGATTCAGTAAAAATCGCATCGGCTGCAAAAAGTTGCATTTGTGAACATGTCCACTATTTCTTCAGAAACGTATCCACAAGAACAAGAAGGTGATTTTATCATGTTTAGTGGTATTAAATCAACCACTCAAACATTCACTCGTCCTCAAAATACTCCGATGACTTTGGTTTTATGTTTAGATGGAACACAAAATGAATTTGGGCCCTCACCTTCATCCAATTCTCTAAAACTCTTTCTGTTATTGGAGAAGGATAACCCAGATCAAATTTGTTATTATCAACCCGGGGTTGGTGTAAATTTCAGTGCTTCTGGTTATAGAGGTGGTACCCTTGATTTTTACACCAGAACGGTCTCAAGACAGTTAGATGCAATGTTCGCTTTCAGCTTTCCACTCCATGTAAAGGCTGCTTATGTTTTTCTTGTGAAGTTTTATACTGAAGGAGACAAGATATGCTTGATTGGGTTCAGGTAAGTACAAAATCCTGAGAACCTGCAAGGACTTACTAACATTTTGTAGTCGTGGGAGTTTTGCTGCTAGAATTTTAGTCGGAATGTTAGAAAGTATAGGTCTTTTGAATCAAGGTCTTGAACATATGGTTTCCACTGCTTGGAATATTTATTCAGACTGGGAAAATGCAGGTCAGCCAGAAACCAATGAAGCTTACCCTGGGACATTAATAATTGATTTCAAAACCACTTTCTGCAGGCTGAATGTCTCAATTCATTTTTTAGGTTTATTTGATACTGTCAACTCTGTAGGATTGATCCGTGACAGGATGTTCCCCTTTACTACCAGAAGTAATATAGTTGACCATGCGAGACATGCTATAAGCTTAGACGAAAGAAGAACTAAATTTAAACAAGTTTTATTCCAACCTTATAGTTATTACCCAAATCTAATTGATTTGGGTTACAGAGAGTGCAACGATAAAGACGTTGAGGAACAAACTGCCACTGGAAAAGGCTATATTAAGTATCTATCAAACTTATTATTTGGAAGTTTTAAGAAGACTCCGAGAGACTGTGCTTGTAAAGATATCCGGGAAATGGTGTTTCCAGGTAATCATGGAGATGTAGGGGGAGGATGGAGAGATCTTTCTACAGACCAATGCTTATCTAATATTCCTTTGAGATGGATGATTTCACAAGCTTTGCATTTTGGAATCATGTTCAAGCCCGATGGCCTTCCTAGCTTTAGTGGAAAATACCCTGTAGTTTCAAGTCTTCTCTCATATAATCATGATATGCTAGAAACAAAGAGAAGAAATTCGGACCTGAAGAACAGATACAAACTTCCGGATTCCGCAATTCAAGGAAACAATGGATCGGGAAACACTAGTTGGCTCGAATTTCTTCTTTGGTGGATGGTAGAACTCTTACCTTTTGGTACAAAGATAGAAGATGAAAAAGGGCAGTGGAAAAATGTTTATGTACCCAATTTAGGACGACATCGTAAATTACCATCCACACTCCACTACCATTGGAGTATATTCTATAGAATCCATTATATATCAGATTATTACCCTAAGAACCTCCCATCTGACTTGGGAAAGATATTTGTTGATCTGTTGCAACATTGCAATAATCTTGATCTGAATGAGTTAGTGGACTTCCAAAGGAACATCAGTATTGAAAAGATCAAGAATGATTGGGAACCTAGATTCTGGGGAATTGTGCCAGACGAATTAGAGGAGGCAATTAAGAAAATCCACGAAAAATGATGCACTATAATATATTTACTATTTAAGGTAGTATGTGTGATTCCACTAAGGGAAGCACAAGGGTTGTTTTATATCGTTTTGTTCTGTCTTTCAGTTTGAATCATTAACTTGAATTTGTCAAGCCATTTATAAATAAGGTGGGATGATTATTCTATCTATGCTTCTTTTCTCTTCTTCAAACATCATTCTAAAACAAACAAAAAATAAATTAGTTTTATTAAATTGTTTAACCAACAATTAAGGTTTCATCGTCACTGAAGTCGTATTCTGGGATTTCCAAGTTCAAAGGAGCTGGTCCCTTTCTGATTCTACCAGATATATCATAATGAGAACCGTGACAAGGACAGAACCAACCACCGAAATCTCCGGATTCACCAATAGGAACACAACCCAAGTGAGTACAAATACCCAACATAATTAACCATTCTGGCTTCTTAACACGATCAGAATCAGTTTGTGGATCTCTTAAACCAGCGACCTCAACAGCATTAGCTTCATCAATTTCATCGGCAGTTCTGTGTCTGATGAAAACTGGCTTACCTTGCCATTTGACAATGACGTTCTTACCTTCTGGAATAGCACCCAACTTAACTTCAACCTTAGCCATAGCCAAGACATCAGCAGAAGCAGCCATGGAGTGTAAGAAAGATTCAACGGTAGACTTGGCACCAGCAGCAGAAAGTAAACCCATGGAACCGACCATGAAGTAACTGAAGTTTCTGTTTGTGTTTTCACTTCTGTTGTTCAAATAATTGGAGAAATCTGGTTGATCGTAAGATGATAACATCTTAGAAGTGGAAGATAAACTTCTAATGGAATTCTTCACAGTTAATCCTGCTCTTAAACTTCTAGACAACATTGTTATGTAAATTTCGAGTGAATTGAAAACTTTCGATTTCTTATTCTGTTTGAAAAATTGAGAAAAATTGTTTTTTCATTTACTCTCATTGGTCCTTTTCGAAATGTTCCAATCATTGGTGGTACATAAGTGCGGTTACCAATTACTCGATCTAGAGTATAGCCATTCATGCTTAAGATAATTATACTAACAATTTATATTGTTGATTTACCTATCCTACCTATACCCTAAAATACCACCATAATATGTTTATTTGATTCCAAATCCACTGGATCCACCAATCGCAAGATTAAGCTTGTTATATAACTTTTCTCTGCTTGAGTAAGCGTACAACTCTAATTCGTTAAAGCAAGTATGTGCAGAAGGAAGTCTATTCGAATCTGAACCAGCTCTTTTTATAGTGAAATTCAAATTTTGAATTCCTGTAGCAGGTATACGATCGCTCCCACTTACAAAGGAAAGAAACCTTTTTTGTTCTTTGTAGTTCAATTGATTCAAATAATCCCAAAACCAATTGACGGGGTCGCAAGTCCTAGCTTCTTCGTTATCTTTCCAACCCACATACCTGGTGATAGATCTCAAAGCTTCAAGATCTAACTTTCCTTCTTCGCTTCCACAAAGAAGTAAACGTATTTCTTCAGGCGAAAACAATGTTAGTGCATTTCCACTAGTTACCGTATCGAAACCCTTCATGAATGATTCAGTTTGCTCACTGATAGCATCAACCAAGTGGAACTTGGCGTATTTCTCTATGTAGAGATCCCTATTATTAGGAGTCACTCTGGTATGGCGGCCCCGAGAAATCAACTCTCGGTTGACAACTTTTCCAAATACATCGTTGATAGATATTTCAAAGGTCAAGTCTAACATTTCTAATTCAGAGGGACCCAAGCTTTTTATTTTGAATAAATTCTTGGAAAGATCTGGATACAATTGTTGGAAATCACTAAAACCAAGAGGAATCTTCATCAATATCTTATAGAATGCAATTGGAAAGTTCAAGTCTAAAATGGTAGAATTATAAACCGCCAAACCCAAGATAGCTCCAAAAAGATAGTAGCTATCCAAACTGTTAATTGGAAGTAAATTGAACCAATGATAATTGGAATCTTCAATATTTACCATCATTCCAGTCTCTGGATTCAAGATTGCTTTGGTCAATAACAAAAACCACTCTTTTCTAAGACCACCAGCATCCACTCCTGGTTCACCAATGAATTGAACCTTTAAGCTCTTTTTCAAGTTCTGTGGATTAGAAAGAATGCAGTTCAATGAGTCTTGCATTATATGAGAACGTCTAACACGTACACGGAAATAAACGTCCAATGGTACTCTTTTATCCAAAGAATTTATAAATGCCTCTTCGGCCTTTCTTTCCATGATTCTTTTAGCTTCATATTCTAACAAGGAGATTTTGTTACCAAGTGTGATAAGAAAGGGAAATTTACTGAAGAAAAAGGTAGCAGAAGCTGAATAAGAATTCTGATTTCCATTGATATAATCAATAACCGTCAGAATTTCAGGAGTATCACCTACTTTCTGCTCTTTAAACTTCTTGTTGCTAATCCAGGAGTCGAAATCCATCTTGATATTAACGTAATCAACTAACGAATTGTAGAATATTGATATCTGCAAGTCATCAGCCCGTATATCATAAGCCTCCACAAAATATTGCAACACAACAGAGCAAGTCTTCAAATGCCAATCATTTCCATATTGGTAGATTCTAATCTTGGTATTACGATCTTTGGACTTTTTGGATTTAGCTCTGCCAAAATTAATGTTACTCAATGGAAGTGAAGTAGGAGATACTAGATTCATTTGTTCAATCTCATCTTTGAAAGATGAGTTTTCCAAATACTCCTGGTCAATACTAGTATTTGCATTGTTGTTGGCATTCAGCGTCCTCCTCCTGTAGTCCGGGTTGTTTGCAATGTAAAAATACTTCTTCAAATGAAATGTGATATACACATTGATTAAATCTACCTTACCCACAAACAGACTCGAGGAATACTTGGAAAACCAACTAGTTATATAGTTTTTCACCATCACCGAAGAAATATTGGATAATATACCCAATACTCGTTTTATAATATCGTAGCACAATGCCTTAATTTCCTGAACATCAATCATTTTAACACAAGGTTCCCCTGGTTTGGACTCGTAGTGGGTCAATGCATGAGACAAGAATGGGATCTCTAACAAAATCAAAAGGAAACAATAAAATCTTGCATCATCCCCAAGACTGATTGGAATTCTTTTCAATAAGGCAAGGCATCCTTGTAATGCCAAAAATAAGGGTCTTTTAGTGGGCAACCTAGTCAAGAGGTCAAAGGTGCATCTAATGTCATCATAATTTATGTTTGAAGTGGAAAAGTGGATCTTGGAACTCGACTTCTTGACTTTGAACGACCAATTGATACATCTATAGTTGGAAAATGACTTGAATAAGTAAGCCGATAACGGTTCAAATACTTGGTGTAGGGTCTTGTGCTTATTATCTTGAGCATCAACCAAACAAGCATCGATGATCTTTCTAACGTACTTCGACGAAATCAAATGTGGAATACCATCGGAAGATGCTTGTTCTTTGTTGAAACCATAGTAAGTTTCATAGTCTTGTAGGATATTTGTAGTATTACATATCGAACATTTAAATTTGGTCGATTCCTGAGGATAAGATACCACAGTACCACAACATACACATCCAGAAACATTGATATTACTTTGCAATTCTTTATCGATCTTGGTCAGTGGTTGTGGAGACTTTGCACTAGAAGAAGATATTTTTAGCAAATCAAAGAGTCTCCATTGAGAAGTGGATTGTGGTATATCCGGGCTAGATGCTTCTTGCTGGTTGGGGGTCGCAATTATACTAGGAGGTGGATTCAAAATGGCCAACCCGTGTTTATTGCGGCTCAGCTTTGCTTCCATTTCCTACCTCTCCTACAACAATTTGATAATCTCCAACAGATTTGAGTTACAGGAAATTTTCAGTCTTTAACTCTAAAATCGCTGGTTACAGCCTCAAGATTTTATTTGTGCTTGCAACCTTTTTTTTGCGTCTATTTCCGTTACGAGATCAGATAGTGCGAATATCTTTGTGCTGTGAGGCCCTGCTTAACCGAAACCAAACCTACCCGACATATCCTGTTCCCGACACGGAAATGGTGTTTGTTGTATCCGAGACTAAACCGGCCAATTCCACAAGCCATTGTGTTCATGCTAGAGTGTATTCAGAACGGGCTGCTTGCCTTGTAATGAATAAGCACAACCGCATCGAGTTTTATAATGTGGTGGATTCGCAAGGTTCTGGGTCTGCTCAATTGAGCTACATTGATTCTTTATATCTAGACGAGCCTGTGGTGGCTTTGGAGAAGTTCAAACATCCCAATTTACCTTCTGACTGTTTAATCTTATTAACAGAATCGTACCAGCTACTCGTGCTTTGGTTCAATCCCACTCAAAAGCAATTTTGTGTGCTCAATACTATAACCTTTGATGCGTCAAACCACCAAACTCCTTCAGACACGCTTCCTCAAATACTGGTGGACCCATCAGATAACCCTCAATTGTTCACAGTGTATGTATTTGAAGGATTTTTACAGGTTTTTATCATAAACCAGATGTGGGAACTTGAATCAGGTGGAACAAAAAATAGGAACAAACGAAGGCTTGATAGGCATGAATTATTTGATGTGTTCACGGTTTCAGTTGGAGGAATTGTGGTTCAAGATATCAGAATCCTCTATAATACGATAACTCCCACGGTGGCTTTGTTATACCGGGACTATAATTATAACTATTCCTTGAGATCATACCAGTTGCATGCATCAAATAAGAGAGCTGAACTTCTAAAACAGTATGATGAATTTGACGAGGCTCCCACAGTCTTGGTAAATCCCAAGGTCGGAGGACTCATGATATTTACTGATAATCACATATTTTACTTTCCAGATCGCCATGTAAACTATCTTGAGTTATCAGAAGCAAATTCGGATCCCAATATAATGTGCAATACAAAAGAGAAAGTAATCACCAAGAGATTGCCAAGTTTAAGTGATCAATCAATAACTGCATTTGCGTCTTATACTATCATAGATGACAAAAGAATTATGTTGGTCAACAACAAAGGTGAAACGTATCTATTATACTTTGATACTATAGCGAAGTCAGGAACTTCGTTGAGCATCAATGCAATTTCTTTTATAACTTTGGGGTATACCACGGTCCCAATTTCAGTTCATCATATTACTGATAACTATTTCTTTGTAGCATCGAAGCTTTCCCAGTCTACACTTTTCAGAGTGCTATCGAATGAGCCTTTTATTGATATATGTCAATTTGTTGCTTCTTCCCCCCCAATTCTCGACATGAAAGTTGAGCAAAGAAGTGATTTGTTTGAATTGTATACCTGCCAAGGTGGATTTGAAAGTGGAGAGTTCAGGAAGATATCAAATGCAAGTAGCTACTTGGAGTTGAAGAAAGCATTCAACACTAGAGGTAAATTTGACGGTATCTCCGAATTTTATCGTTCCGAACAAAATGTGGTGTTCATTCAGCTACTTGATTCTGAGAGTGGAATTACTCAGCTATATAGTATAGATGAGAACATACACTATGAGTATCTAGAAACAAAGTCCTCAAATTCATTAGTGTCAAAGAGGGATAACTCCAACTTGCTTGAAGTTACTACAGAAAATGTCCAAATTAATGGAGACATCGTGGATAATCATGATATTTTGAGTGCAAGGGCAATTAATAGCTCTCAGTTTATCATAGTTGATAAGTCAAATACTTTCCATGTCTACTCAGAAAAGTTACTTCAAAGCGTCAAACTTTCACTGGAATCCGAAATCTCGAGTTTGGACTTGGTCCACGTATTCAATGAAGAGTACTTGGTTCTTCTTAGCTTCTGGAATGGAACTTATGCTTTATACCTGGTCTCTGAGGCAGATCATGAGCTTGTTGTTGAGAGCTCTTTGTCACCCGCAGAAGCTTCCATAACATCGTGCTGTTTGATTTATGATTCCAATATTTCGCCTAATACTGTTTGGATCATGTTGATAACCACCAATAATGAACTAGTCCAGAAATCCATCAACTTCAGAACGAACAGAGTCGATGATATCCGCACAGTGGTATCAAAGTTTGATGGATTTCCATTCAAGTTTGCTAAAAGCAGTTCTAATAATCTTATAATGTTCAACAAAAAGAGCATATACGGGGTATATAATGACAGTGTTACCAATATTAATCAAATATTTGAACTTGACCCTGGAGTACCAATTAGCATAAATGATTTAACGTTTTTGGGAGATGATTATATAGCTATTTCATCTAGTTCCAATGAAGTCCTCATATATGCTATCAGTTTGTTGGATGCAACAAGTGATATCTTGTTTTCGAAGTGCTTCAATATCAAGTCATTGGCTATTCCCCAGTCAGGATTGAATGTGTTACTTTCTTCTACAAACTCATTTGATGAATCTTCAAACGAATACTATAGGAAGTCGTTCTTACAACTAGTTCGAAGAAATATGGCTCCAATTTTCAAGTTCGAATTTCCTGAATCGGGCATTACAGAAGTGACCGATATTTGTATGTTGAGCCAAGAAAACTTGAATTTTGACTTACCA
This sequence comes from Yamadazyma vaughaniae, assembly GCA_030569695.1. Taxonomy (NCBI): domain Eukaryota; kingdom Fungi; phylum Ascomycota; class Pichiomycetes; order Serinales; family Debaryomycetaceae; genus Yamadazyma; species Yamadazyma vaughaniae. Next base: position 611,846 of record JAJMLO010000003.1, on the reverse strand, counting down.
AACCCCGGACAATATTTACTTGCATTATGTAAATCAGTTAATGTGGACGAAACCTTGAAAGTATTCCATCTCAAAAAAGGCAAGTTATCAGAAATATCAGACGTAAAAGTTCTGGGGTTTTTGGATACATCAGAAGTGATACCACATTCCATAAAAGTGATAGACCCTGTCAATAACCTTTACTTGATTTCAGGAACAATTAATTACCTTGTGAAACCAAATTCTTTAACCGAATGGTCCCTCTTACCTGAATGTTTAGTTAAAGCTCCCATTTTCACGACCACCTCTGCATCTTTCGACAATACCATTGTCCTTGGTGATGTAATGAAGGGGTTGAGTGCTTTCAATGTTTCAAGCAATAAGAACTTCAGCTCCTTTGCTTTTGACAAGACTTCTTTGAAGAAGTATAACGAGACCGCAGTCATTACTGATTGTACAGTCATTACTTCTAGGAAGGAAAAGGACCAACCCATCATCGTGGTGGATTCGTTTGGCAACATTTTAGGATTGTCATTAAGCAAAACAGAGAATGTGGGGAATAATACGAGCAATTATGATGGTGAAAGTCCGTTTACTGAGCTTCTATCATACAACATTGGTGATCCAATTAATTCCATTGAATCCTTTCCAGAGCTTGATCCAAAATTGGACTTCCATTCAAAGTTTGATAGATTGGGAATAGAGGAGAACTTTAGAATTCTCAACCATAAAGCAGCTCTAGGAACAGTCAATGGTGCCATTTACACATTGAGCGAGTTAGATGAAGTAGACAGTGAAAGTGAAGAGATTATTGATATCTGTTGCAAGGAAATTCTTCGTTACAAACAAACTTTATTCGATCTTTACGCAACAAACAAAAACGACAAGGTCAATAGATGGATGAATAGGAGACACAGGAAGCTTCTTCAACAGGATTCGGATGGGAACTTTATAAAGAAGCAAGCCCATAATGTGATTGATTTAGTGCCTGTGCAATATTGGTTAAAAAGAGAGTCTTTCCTCAGAAAATCCGAGACTGAAAATGCACAATTTGAGTTAGAGGAAATGCAAATACAATTGAAAGAGTGCTATCGGAGTAAGAGTTTGCTCCAGAAGCTTATATATGAAGTTCTGTATGTTTAATGAATATTGCAACAAAAAAATTGCGAAGCTCGATGTTGTTTTTCTCTTCCATCAAATCAAGCTGCAATTTATCGAATAGAGAATAATATGCCAAGTACTGAAGAACCTGTATTCAGCAAAGGGTTCGATGATATAGAGATGTTGGAAATTGGGGAGACATCTTCCGATGTGGAATCTATTTCCAAATCTTCAATCCCATCAGGTATGGGAAGCGAAGATCCTGAGCCAGTGGTGTTGAAAGACTGGTTGGAATCAGACAAAACGTTGAAATTCCATTTCAGTTGCAGAGCATACAAAGCCAGTATCGATAATGAAGACGAATTTTCACGGGCATATACCCAATATTCCAATTCTGTCTTCAAGCTTCTTGAAAGTTTTAAAGATATCGAGTCTCTTAACTTTAATGAAGAATATGACGAACAGATTGGTCTAATAACTTCTGACTTCATTTCAAGTAAGGAAGAACGTCAGAAGTTGAAGAATACAAGGATAATTGACCTGTTCATGAAATTATCCGAACATTTGAATGATTTTGTTGAAAGTCTTAGACAAATTGAATACGATGGTATCGAAGAGTATGAATGTATTTTGAGTATTGTGGATTGCTTACAAGCTAATTTGTTCTACTCTGATGTCAACATGAGACCTGTACTTTCAAGCAAGTGGATAAACAGATTTGATCCTCGTCCAGACCAAGAATTGGTGGAGGAGATCATGATTAACACAACCAAATCTTATCGTCATCCATTATTCTGGAGTAAGTTCATCTCGAAGCTCATTACAAGAGGGTTATTAGACCAAGCTGTAAACTCAATCAGAAGCTCAGCCATTGAGGAATTGAAGGATGAAGATTTAGGATTCTATCAGATCATTGAAGACTTCATCAGCTTGTTAGAGAGTTACAATAGTATGGCATTGAAAGGACAATTTGCTCAATGGAAATGGTCCTGTTGCGAGTTTAGAGATATTGCTCCCAAACTAAAAGAAAAAATCACCAATACAGAGAACTTGATATTGTTCGAACAAATCCATGACTTGGTTTACATATTGACAGGATTGCCCAAGACCATAGCGTATTATTGCGATACTTGGTATGAAGTTTTATCTGCTTTGTCATTGTTTCAAGTTAGAGATGATGAGGAATTGTATAAGGAATATTTCGCCGTAGCTTTACAAGAGAAACCCTCTTTGGCCATTGAGACGGATGATATTTTGAAGTCCACCGAGAGAGCATTTTTACATATTCTCGAAGGTAGTTACTTACATGTATTGACAAGGATTGATGACGTGGATAGTGCAACCTCTGCCATCATTTCAAGACTTTTAGAATACAAAGGTCTCTTTGCCAGCTATTACACACTTGATTCCCTGAAAACATTTGACCAATTGATGAAAGGAAAGACTATATCAGAGTATTTACTTACTAAGTTTGCATTTCAATGTTTAAACAATCATGATTCAGTACCAGTAGGTATCGGGATTTTGATGGATCAACATATAGCTTCAAGTCAACAATCCATTTCAAATAACAAGAAAATAATAGAAGAATTCTTACCAAAATACCAATGCAAGTCTAATGACGATCTAGAGTGGTGTTTGACTATATGTGCCAAGCTAGGATTAGTCACAACTGCTAGTGAACTTTACAGGCTCTATGGTAATAAGTCACTCAAAGATGGGTACCTTTTCGAAGCATTGAACATGTTGGTCAACTGTTACAGCATTAATGGTGATCGTGAAGCTGATCAAAAGGGTATGAAGGAGATTCATCACATCGTCTGGGACTTGATCTTCCAAGACAGTTTGATCAATAATAGACCCATCAAGGATGACTTGATCAACAGTATCATCAAACACGAAACTGACCCTAGTTTCACTGTGAATCCTGTGATCAAGCAATGTCTTTCACCATATGCGGTTCTTTTTGAATTCTATAAATCGTTAACAGAGACAACTTCAGAGGATAGTGAAGTAGTTTTAGCTAAAACCAAGATTTCCAGAATAATTCATTTGCTTGAATTCAACCATTTACCAAAAAGATTCTTCCCATTGCTTTTGGCACAATTATTACCAATCTTCATTGGTAGTAGTTACAAGTTTCAAATTCCAGACTTGATCGTTATAATTGAACTACTCGATAACTTTGAGTTGCAAACGTTAAGCGAAGATTTAGAGAAAGCAGAAGAATTATACAAATACTCCATCGCCAACATCGAAGAGGATGCAAGCTCGTATGATTGGAGAAATATTGTCAAGGCTAAAAAAGAATCAATCCCCCCAACAGTAGATCAATTGATAAGATTGTTGAGAAATGAAATTGTCACCAAAACCGGAATGGTCTACATGGATTAGAGAACCACACAATTAACGACAAATTTTGCAATTATTTGTATATGTATATAAATGATAAAATAATAAGAAATGTTCTTTTTTTGAGACTTTAAGAAGTGAAAGATCTAAGGTTTTCCATAATGTTTAGATTACTTCATAAAATCAATTAACAAACAACATCTTGATTGGCTTTAGAGTTTAACAATAAGGCGACAATTAAACCATACAAACCCAAGACTTCGGCGAAAATCAAAATCAAAATCATACCGACGAATAATCTTGGTTGTTGGGCGGTACCTCTAACACCAGCATCACCAACAATACCAATAGCAAAACCAGCAGCCAAACCTGATAAACCAACCGATAATCCGGCACCCAATTGAATAAATCCAGTGTATAAAGCTTGCTGTTGCTTCAAGGAATCAGACACCAACACAGAAACAACCAATCCATAAATGGCAATAATACCGGCCATAATGACTGGAACAATGTTTTTAACCAACAAATCTGGTCTCAAAACACAAGTGGCACAAATACCAACACCTGACTTAGCAGTACCATAAGAAGCACCGAAACAAGTGAAAACAATTGCGGCAGCACATCCAATGGAACCAAAGAATGGAGCATAAACTGGGCTAAACTTGAGTTAGTATAGGTTGAAACATGAAATATAACGATGATGGTTGAAATTATCATTGAAACTGAATGTCTATTCCAAGTTTATTGCAAGGTAATTGCAAGAAAATTGCCGGCGAACATTTCAATTCAAATAAACAGCAGATAGAGGGTGAAAAATACTCGACAATCGTTGACCCTAAATCCCAGTGTTTGCTTCGCCATCAATCATCAATCAGTCAGGAATGAAATTAAGGCTACACATACCATAAATCAGACATTGTCGAAGTTGGAACGGAATTTAACAAATTAGTTTATGTGGCAATTAAGTTTATATAAAACCCACGTTAATACGACGTTAAATAAAAGATAATCTCACTTTGAAAAAGGGATACAACTGGAAGAAAATGATAAATTTCGGTAAACTCCTTTATACAGGCTGCGGGACCAGTGTAACTCTTGCACCGCGGTATATTTCCTCCCTAAGTATCGTAGATGTAACCGCGAGATGAGCTTTGCAATTTTTCTCAATTAAAACTCTTTTCTTTATAACTGGAAAACCAAGTTTGATTACACTTTCGGTGAGCTATAGCAAGGAACCAAAGAATATATAATGTCTGCCCCAAACCCAAAAGCCTTCCCATTAGCTGATTCAGCTTTGTCCCAACAAATCTTGGATGTTGCTCAACAAGCCCAAAACTTGAGACAATTGAAAAAGGGTGCTAACGAAGCCACCAAGACTTTGAACAGAGGTATTTCCGAGTTCATTATCATGGCTGCTGACACTGAACCTATTGAAATCTTGTTGCATTTACCATTATTGTGTGAAGATAAGAACGTTCCTTACGTTTTTGTTCCTTCCAAAACTGCATTAGGTAGAGCTTGTGGTGTTTCCAGACCAGTCATTGCTGCTTCTGTCACCACTAACGATGCTTCTGCTATCAAGAACCAAATCTACTCCATCAAGGATAAGATTGAAACTTTGTTAATCTAGTGTATATTAGAATTTTTAGGATATATGATTAGAATATATTTTCTCATGGAAGTTTGTGAAAAGTAGGCCAATAAATATAAATATAACTGGTGGTCTGGAAAAGGACTAGAGAATTATATGTGATATCTATATATTTGTTTAGATTCATGTGAAGTATAGGTTACTGCTTATGTTTAGTGGCCCCATCTCGTTTTCCTCTGTAATGAAATCTCTCAGCTCATCTGGAAAATTCGCAGATGAGCATCTAAGATCGTTATACAATTTATAGATGGATAGTATACGAAACACCGAGTCTTTGACGAGATACTTGAGATCCAAGGACACCACACTAAAAGACATTCTTACTGTGTCAAAGAAAGTCTTGTTGCATCAATTTAAGTTCGATCTCCCCAATGCAGAGGTGTTCATTCTTCAGTTATTATGCGATAGGATCAACGACAATGCCAAATTCAACAACTGGAAGTTTAGCTCAGGAGTGTGGTCATTATTAGGCCAATTATTAACAGATATGAAAGACACATCATCTAGGAACAGAACGTTCAAAAGAGTCAAGTTCCTTGAAACATTAGCCAAAATCTTCTCCCAATTTTACGATATCAAAGATGATGACTTTTATATTCAATTATTGAACACCACCAAGACGATATTAGCCAAAGTTGATGTACTAGCTAGCGAACCTATCTGCCTTGGGTTTCTTTCTGCATTTTTGAACATCTATCAAACTGATATTGACGATAGCATTTTAACAGATTGGACTAACACTGCAGATAAACTATTCAAAGTGTGTCAAAATGACGTTCAATATACCCTTTCTAAGAAAAGCATAAACACATTCTTCAAAGAAACATTGGATAAACTTCTAGTGAACATCCAGAACTTAGACGATTCCTCAGACGAGTGCAAGAAAGTCTTGACAACCATTATTGAAGAAATTATATTAAACAAAGATGTAATGCCTTCTTTCATCTCCCATTTCAAAGATTTCTTGAAGAAAGAACCCCCTTCCACTTCAATATTTTTAATTTTCAATATTGTGATTCAAAAGTTAGGTAACAAGAACATTCGTTTATGTGAAGAACTCTTTCTTTTGATTGTTCAAATCCCCAAATATAATTCTGCATCTGAAGGTTTAATTGCTATTTTATCAGCATCTAATAAACCACTTTCGACATCATTCTTTGAAGAAATATTCAACCAGGCGATTTCAGCCGATCCAGTAAACTGGAATCTCATTGGACATGTAATAAATTTAGATGTCACTTTGGCGATGGACAAACAATCGATATTGATTGAACGTTTAAACAAAGAGCCAGAACAGACCTGTATCAAATTTGCACCTCAGCTTGTAACAGCTTTCGTGAAAGCCAGAGATCTCTTCGAGTTCTGTTCTCAAGTTTGGCTCACGAACATGAAAATAAAAGACTGGTGGTCTTCAGCAACTTTCATTGATACTGTATCTGCTCACATCGATGATTTGTCCAGTACACAATTGATAAGACTCGTGAAGCAGATTTATGAGAATTCAGCAGGCTCAGAAGCGGTACTTTTGGCTTTGATCAAAGGTTTAACTCATTGTTCTCCTTCAAAAATCGCTTCTATCGAAGAAGCTTTATGGAGTCATCCCGAATACCTAATTAATAGTACCTGGTGGGTAACCAGATATTTCCTGCTTATCTATTATCCAAATCAAAGCTCGAACTTCTTGAAAATGGAGAATATTAGTCCAGCTTACGAGGAAATATACTATTATCTATTCTTTTTCCGTTTATCAGAGTTGACTGGTAAAGACTATTTACAGGATGAAGGGCGCCTTGAATTTGTGAACTTCCTTCAAGAACAAGATGAAAGCTTGTGCAAGTTAGTACTCCAAAGATGGTGTATAGTTGTAGCTGAGTTCTTCGACGCTTCCCAGATTTCGGAGATTTCGAAAATTTGTTTGACAAAGTTGAGCTTTGAGTATTGGTACCATTTCTTGCAGGACAATGGTTATACATTTTTTGAACAAACAGAATTGACAAATGTTGTTGCAAAACAGATCCATGCCTCAGAACGGGAAGAATTATTGGAACTAATTTCTTTGTTTCCAATTCAATCTTTGAACAGGAACATTAAAATTGAGCTAATAGACAGATTACTGGCAACGAAAAAGTACCCATCTTCTTTAAAAAGCTTACTATCACTCCCTACTCACAAATCTAAGGTCGAGTCTGACTTAGAATCTTTAATCGAGCTTGCAACTTATGGTACCGAATACCAAGACGTTTTCAAGTTGATTTGGATCCATGCCTTGAAACAGTCAAAATCTGCCAATTCATTTGTTTCTTTAGCAGTAGATTATTTTAATGATGCTTTGCAAAAACCAATCAATAAACTAACACCAACTTTTGTTGCTGTTGGTTTGATCTTAGAAGTTACAGATAAATCCTTGCTTACTGATAAACAAGTTTTGGAATTTACTTCCTTAAGACTAAAGTATACCGCTTCATTGTCGATACTCTTGAAAAAGGCTGCAAAATCTAACGTACAGTCCGGAGACTTGCTAGAATACTTACAATTAGCTGACAAAATCTTGGGTACAGCCAACGATGTGAAGATATCTAGTCATTTATTGAAGAGCGTGGGTGAAAAAATCAAAGGAGATCATTACTACCAAGAGAACTGCCTTTTATTCAAATTATTCTGTAAGCTGCAAACTACAAGTAGCTTCAAACATATTCTTGCAATTTATGTTTCACTTCATAGGGCCGAGAACCAAAATCTACTGGAATGGTTGACTATTTACTTGAAGAGAGTCTCAGAGAACACTCTGCATTTTAACCAAGCTGTTCTTTTTATCTTGGAATCAATGTTAACTTGTATTGATAGTTCGAATGCATTGGTCTTCGCTGATTTGATTGGTGCATCCATAAAGTCATTTAAGAAAGGCGCAAACTGTGAGACAATGATGTCTGTTATTTTATCGATCGTATCGAACAAACTCCCAGTTATCATCAGTCTGAATTTGTCTGGTTTAAACCAGCTTTTGGTAAGTCTCAAAACAAGTTTGGTTGATATGTCTTGGTGTTTCAGCCAATATGCAATAGAACAACTACTTACATTCATCACTAAGGTTGGTGTTGTAATAAGTGAAAGTGAATATGAGACTAAAGATTTGGAAAGTTGTTATATTTTAGCTACTCAGGTGGTCGCCCATATCCTTTTGTTCCAACGGTTCAGATTGACATCGCGTCATCATCTTTTAATATCTGCATTCGAAGCCTTATTGGTACCTTTGACGTTAAGAAAGAGTCTTAAATCTTCCCCATCCAGTGCATCTTCATACGCAAGATTGTTGAGTAACTTGTGTGAGCCAACTAACTCTAAAAGTCTTTCATCTAACCAACTCAGCACGGCGTCCACCATAATAAAAAAGCATTTACGAAACTATTTGTCAGTGTTGATCGTTAATTATACCAATCTTTCCTTGACTCAAAACTTTTCAAGAGAAAATAACAGTGAAATAACTCTTGGAATTTTCAACATTTTTGATGTTTTATCAAAACGTGAACTTGAAACAATTAGTAATTGGTTAGATTCACAAGGGGTGGTGTTCTATAGAAGCCTTTACAGCGATTACAAAGACTACGGGAAATGGAAAGACGTTTGAGATCATCCAATAAATCATTATCGTATATCAGTGGAGGTACCTTCTATGTAAATCTATTTGCATCGTTAAAAAATAGTTTACCCAAATTTTTTCTGACATTGGTTCCGAAAAGCATCATGATTTCCCAGACCTTGTCTTCAAATTGAGCTTGTTTTTGTTGACCATGGTCAGAAGAATGTAAATAGTGTCTAGTGTATTCGTATCTTAATACATCTTTCCTAGTGATTATTCCTGCCAATAAACCATTCTCTTCAACTAAAATATACCTAGGCCCCAATTTAACAAATATGTCTAGAATATATTCCAAGGCTGTTGTAGAATCCACTGTCATCGGACATTCATTGACTATAGATGAAAAGTCGAGCTGACTTTCATTTATGGGCTTTTTGATGAAATTACATGTCATCTCATTATTTGCTTGGGAATTGTTTTGAATGATATATTTGAGATCCAGAACTGAAACATAACCACATACCTTAGGATTGAGCTCCGATTCAACAAGAGGCATTCCTCTGAAAGAATGCTTGGATAATATTTTCTTGAGAGTGCCTAACAGTAAGGGGATATCACCTTTCACAGGAATTGTCACAGTTGAAATGGACATTGCACTGGTAACGTCGGAATTGAAAGTGAATTCTTCTTTAGGATCAATTAATGGTAACCCATTGAAGTTAATCATCTGATCTGCAATACCACCCCTACCCCATTTATCATTTATCAGCTTTGTCACCGCAACAACAATCATAGTGGGAATAATAAATCTTAAAGCCCCCGTTAATTCAAACATAATGACTACCACAGTAACAGTAAGATGCGTTATTCCACTCAATGCAGCAGCAGCACCAAGAAATGAGTAAGTACCAGGTATGATACACTTTCCTTCCGTGCAAGTTGCAAATAAGCTGGAGTCTTTATTTGTCTGGTAAAGATAATCCATTATTATTCCTAGTGCTCTTCCAAACGTGGCACCTGCTGCCATTGAAGGAACAAAAATACCTGCAGGGACTTTACATCCATATGTGAATATAGTAAGCACCATTCTCATTACAGTAGCAAAGAGCAAGGAAGCAACTAGTTTAGTTCTTTTGGAGTCAGCCGAACAAATCAGATGTTCAAACGATGAATCACACTCATGGAAGAGTAACTGCATTGACTCAGTCATATCAAGCCTTAAAAATTCATTAAAATAACATATCATTCCAGTGAGAATTGTCAAGATAAACACCTCTCTGACTGCAAAGTTACCCAAAAATCTTTTTCTGAATGAGACAACTTGGATGTTGATTTTGGAAATTATTATACCATACAAACCTCCAAAAAGTCCAAGTATTAAGTATATTGGAATCTCAAAATAGTGCCAGTTGGTGTCATACTTTACCTCAAACATCACCAATTGACCAGTTCTAAAAGGATTCACTAAAGCCAAGGTCCCAACTCCAACTAAAGCACAAAAATAAGACTTCATAATTGTAGAAAGTTGAAATACACTTGAAATCTCTTCCATTGCAAATAAAACACCTCCCATTGGAGAACCAAATGCCACGGCCACACCAGCCGCTGAAGTAGCAGTTAAAAACTCTCTTGCCCTGCTAGCACTTTTCTTGTACTTAGTGAAAAGTTTGGCAACCGAGTTACCAACACATACTGCGTAGTGTACACTTGGTCCTTCTTTACCAACACTCAATCCAGATCCTATAGCAAGAGGAAGACCAATACTTTTAATGAATAGCGTAGACCAGCCAAGAAATCCTTTCATAGCAAAACCCGAAACAATACACTTGATTTCAGATATTCCAGATCCAGCAGCTGATGGAGAATAGAACTTGACTAGAAGGGCAGCTGACATAGAAAAACTCACACAAATTATAAGATAAACAAAATAGTTTAGAATGTCAGAACCTGTCCAAGGATGCCACGAATCACACTTTCCCTCTTCTTGGCCCCAGCAACAAAATGATTCACTCAAATAAAGACCTTTCGAACAATGTCCAAATCTCAAGCTAGCAAGCCATGCAGTTATAATATTCAATGATGCAGCTATAAGACCAATTAATATTCCCATTGCGGCTAAGACCAACCAATTCTGTGCAAATGAAAGAACTCTGTCTCTCAAAGATGTGAACACCTTGGAATTCTTATACTTTAATATGGCATTCCTGTGATTAACTAATTCATCCTCTACCCAATCTATGGTAACAAAATCATCAAACCTTTTCACTTGACTGACATGCTGTTGGTTGAGCCATTGTCCAGTTTTTCGATCTCTTAACAACCCATTTTCATGTTCCATCTGGTCGAACTCTTGTTAATTTTCGGTAATGATACTTCTGCGCATTTTCATCAACGATAAGGCATATTATTATATTTCAATTTTCTAAGGCATATAAAGGATATTGTCTAAGGCATATATAGGATATTATCTATTTGCAAGTTTTATTAATTGTGGTCTATTAGTTATGTGCTCTTCACTGGAATTTCACAATATTTGAGAATATTGTTACGGAAATCTCTCATCAATCCATCGAAATTTGGCAATTCGGTGTCTTCGAAAGAATGGTCATTGTAACTGGTCACGATGTTTAAACCTCCTTTAGGCGTCGATACCACGTTGATCATCAAATCGGCCTTGACTGGACTTGTGTCTTGAGAGAAAATTAGATTGTTAACCGTCCAGCCATTGTCATATACCGGGAAATTGATAAATCCTAAATTAGATAATTTGGAAGTTTCAGCTTTCTTACCTCCAAAATCATTGACAAACAACTCTTCATTGTCAGTGTTGGGGTTGTATGCATCTTTGAAACCTTTGGACAAATTAAGTAATCTTTTGTTGTTGATCACTTTCAAGAGATTAGCATGAACCTCTCTAACTTCATCCCAAGAGAAAGACTCAAGAGGAGGGAAGTTTTGAGTAAGGCCTAAATGTGGCAGATTACCCATATTTCTATAAGTCTTTGGGTAGTCAAAAAAGTGCTTGTAATGAGCTGGAGATTTTTCTTTATCGAAATGTCTTCTTAAAGCCACAGCGACTCTATTAGCCGTATAATAATTCCCGAAAGCTGGTTTGAAACTCAAAAGATGAACATATTGGAGAAATGAAGTGAGAGAAACTTTTTCTAATTTACAACGAGCCAAAATTAGTTTCATGTCTTCCGGTGAAAAATGAGTAAGCTTGAACGAAAAAGGATACTCCAGTGAATTAGGAAATCTACCAGGAAATTTGGTAAGTCCAGGAGGAGTAACTTTGTCAAAGTAATTTGGATCATTCTCTGAATAATCAAGATCCCAATCCGGAAAATGGTCATCGATTGGTGGAGGTAAAGAATGAACAATTAAATGCTTATCTTCCTTGAAATTGAACAATACTGGATTTGATCCCCAATCTTCTTTATCATTATCAACCTGACTCAATTTTTGAACCAAAACTTCGTGGAAATAATTCGCAACTACTCCATCGTACAATGTGTGGTCGAAAACCACCGATAAAGTGTAATCATCGAGAAGAACAAGTTTGAATAACGGTTCCTTCACATAGATCTTGAAGACAAAGTGATTAAGCCATTTCATACAAGCTTCAGTCAATTGACCATCATTTATAAATTCATCCTTCCTAGAAGTCATGTCCATATAGATATCGTCGAATCTGACTTCGTCAAGGGCCCGGATGTAATATTCACCATCACCTTTAAAAACGTTACAGGCGAGAACATGATAATCGAGTAAAAGACCACGAACAGCCTTCGCCAAATTGTCTCTTGTCAAAGGATTAGAATAGAATCCTGTCAACTGGAACGTCTTATACAACACAGTAGCAGTTCTGCATCTGAAAAAGTTCTCGTATAAACTCAACGGTCTCTCAAGAATCAAGTCCTGAGTCATGATAGAGAAACTATGTCGATCCTGCGTGCGATAATTGCAACCAGGACGTGCAGAAACCATGGAATACCGGACTTAGCTCCCCTATATACCGTCCAAATCTGATAGTCATGTTCAGTGCAGATAACGCAATTGGACTGCTCCTACCAACACATAGTATGCCTGGCGGCAAGTAAGTTTCCCATTCATGTGAAGCTGTTAAATTACTTCCATAGCCTCTAGACCAATACTTTATCCCCGAAATTTATGCCAACCCCTAATTTTAACTTTGGTGTGTTTCGCGGCCTAAGATGCTGAATTTGCAAAAGCGTGAAAATCACAGATGGTACTCAAGTCACAGATCTCTGACAACTTGCCCACTAGAAGACCAACAACAGAACACCAAAGTAAATTATGTAATTAGAAAAGTTGTAGATGAAAAATCCTCGTTCAAATACAGCTTCACGCAATTCCGTAGAGCTTAACACGGTCAACGCACTATGTTTGCTGGAGTACTGAGGTCATTGGCGAAACCATATATTTTTAGTGAGTGCAAATTCGATTGCTCTATTTACATTGATAAACTCGAAGGATATCTCAATTTATTGACCGGGTGGAACTAGGTAGGAGTTTATGAGGTTGAATATCTATACTATAAGTATGTATCTGTAAAGTACTGCAAGTGAAATTTCAAAAGAACATTGTAGAATAGAGGAAAACTCATCCACGGAAACCCGAAGATTTGCATACTGCTTACGTAACACCCCAGACCAATTACTTTTTTGTCTTGCTTTTTCTCAGGTTTTTATATCCTCGCAATCCTTCAAATCGCAAGGAAAATTATTGAAACGCCTAACCAACGGTATCCATACGTGGGTCTTTAAGTGTTATATTTTCAAACACATTATTAAGTTTAGTCAAATATTCACCCTAGGTCGGTTATATCATTGGTCCTCCTATTGAGAGTGAATCTGTCAGCCTAGGAGTAGGAACGTGAGGTCATATTATAAATTAAGTTCGCTTCATTTCGAGGTGTAATTTCTGAAAACCATACACTGAACAATGTCCAGCCGGCATCTTCTAAATCCAAATCAGGAGGATCTGCTGCCCCATAAAGTGCAATCTTTAGCCAGTAGTGCTATAGATTCAACTAATTCACTGAGTAGCAGTCGACTGGAAGGTCCAGCAATTGCACTAGTCAACCAAAAAAGTCCTGAATCAATAATAAGTGGCACCAAAAACACACCAAGTACAAATCTTGATACGGTCGTGAATGGATCCACTTCTGCCACTTCTCAAAGTATAACACCCGGGAAGTCCCACTCCAAAGATCGAGTCCAGGACGTATCTGAAGAAGCGACTTTCAACGAAGCCAACGATTCAGATTTAGATCCAGATAACGAAGAAGAGGTACCGGATTCCCAGAAAAAGTACTATTGTTCAAGTTGCAATAAGGGATTCACCAGAAAGCACAATATGGTGTCCCATGAATTGATTCATTCTCAAGTCAAGCCTCATATTTGTTCTGTTTGTAGTCTGACATTCCGTCGGATCCACGATTTGAAACGCCATGAGAAGTTGCATACCGGCCAAAAGCCTTTTAAATGTCAGTACTGTCCTAAGAGCTTTGCCAGACCTGACTCATTAACCCGTCATCAAAATTCTCAAAGTGCTTGTCCAGGATTGATAAGGTCTTTGAAGTTGGAGAGTATATCAAATAATAACACCGAATTAAACAGTTCAGATACAGCTCTTCAAACTTCTTTGTCATCCAAAAATCATAATCATCGTCCATTGCCTGAGCGTCCCGAGCTACCTCCGATCAGTAGTTTAGCATCGAATTATCCTTACGAACTAAGAAAGCCAGGTCCAATTCCTTCTCTTCCGTCTGAGAACATGGTAAAACGTCCTGATATATTCAGATCTGGATATTCTCCACTGTATTCTTATCGTCCAGACCAACGAACCGAAACGACTAAAAGGGAGGAGGGATATGGTGGTGGTGGTTATACAACGACAACGACCATTACTACAACTCATCATGACCGACCAAGCAGCCAAACTGAGGCGGATCATATGAGGGCTGTACAAAATTATCGAAACGATCAAGCATTCCAGGAGAAAAGGCGAGAATTACGAGAACAAGAACAACAACAAGAGCTCCAAAGACAAGAGAATCAACGTCAGGAATTTCGTAGACGGGAAATGTGGAAGAAGCATCAAAGAGAGCAGCAAAACGAGCATCAGAGAGAGCAGCAGCGTCATCAAAAGAGGAGACAAGAAGGGAATAGTCTCAGTGATAAGTCTGGTAAAATTTCATCTCAAGCAAGGTCTGACGAAGCATCTACCAATTCTGTTGCCGACCCAGGTGGCCAAGAGAACTCGAAATTACCTGTTTTGGGTAAAGACAAGATTAATTCAATTTCACCAATACCAGTTAATGTCAAGAGAGCCACTCTGGGGAACCCGGACTCTATTTTATCTCAAAAAGATAACGAATATGTCACTGGTTCGTCAAATGATTTGTCAGATGATCCTAGTCCATACGCAAGAGATTATGGTAACGGAAGGGATATTTACCCAGAATTCAAGGAAGATACGAAGAAGCAAAATGTCAAACAATCAGGTCCAAATTTGAACATTGCAAGTGATTATCCTCAAGGACCTCAAGCAGCTGATTCAACTTTCGAAGGAGGGAGTAGATTTTACTACAACCAATCTCGGGATCCTTCATTATATCAATATCCAAATGAAGAATATATCAGTTTGTCAAGGTACCAGGATTTGGTAGCTTATACTCAATCTCTTGAAGAGAACATGAACCGAATCAACAATCGTATTCAACTCCTTGAAGATGAAAGTGCAGATAACAAAATCGAGAGAGAACGAGCCAAACAAGCTCATGGTACTAGACATAAAAAGAAACGTCAAAGAAAACTGGAAGATTATGGAGAACCAGAACAAGTGGTAAAGGCCTTGAAGGTAGAAACCACGGCTAATGACTTGAAGGAACCCAAATAACCGTTCCTTCTTCTTTAATGACCACATCTATAATTTGTTACCCCAGGAGGTTATGTATATACGCTCTTTTTATATCAAATAATTTTTTGTAATATAAATGACTCAAAGTTCCATAACTACTATTGTCTCCATGCATCTTGTTTTATCCGAGTTATCAAATAGGTTCGCGCACGCAAATCAATTAGTGATAAGGAAACTACAAGGGGCAAAAAAATATTTAACTTAATTCATATATTTGTTTCTAAAGTTACTCGTGTTGTAGTTAAATTTCAACTGAGAGTTTCCCCAATTTAACTTAATTGAAGCAGAAGCAATCAATCCCTTAAATAATCGCTTGAAGGAAGCCTTGGTCACCATTTCCTACCTAACTCCACAAATCACCTATTAAATGATCAGAACTAGTGACGAGGACTGGTCCATTATTTCTTCCTCCTCAGATATAGATGAGGAGAGATCGACTTCTAGTGGTTTGGATGACGAACAGAACAGCGAAGATACTCCCTCTTTTGGGAGCCAAAACCACCTGATCCCTAATCCTGATACTTCTACAGAATCGTGTGATTCAGAGGTTGCAAAGACAAAGGTTGAATCGTTGGTTACCGAGGAAAGTATTCAGACCCTCAAATTGCCGCAGAATTTGAATGGCTCTCAGTTGGTTCAACCTGATGTTACCAGTGACGTTCAAGAAGAAGTCATTGCATCAAACAAGAAGTCAGACCCTGAAGTACGCGATAAGCCAATCCAGAAGATAATTGATTTTTATGAGAGCTTGACTGAGAATACGTATAGATTACATGAATCTATCAAGTTTCAGAGCGACAAGCTTTACCATCAGTATGCCAAGCAATTGGGAGTTGATGAAATTGAGTCTGACAGTGTAGATTGTATGATGGTTAATTCGGTAGATGTGAAAGGCGAGTTGGGCAGTGCACCTGATACAGATGAAAGAGAATTGACACCCATTAAGTCAACTGGATCGTATAGAAGAAGCTGTAAGATCAGTAATGCAACTATCAAATGGGTCGAAGCCAATTCAGAATATATGATATACTTCCTTTTCTTGTCTTCAATAGGATTGGCCTACTCAACGTTCAGGGCCCTCTCATATTGGTCTTATAAAGAACCAGAATCTTTTTATGTATCAGCAGTGAAGCAACTAGATTCGTTCCTTTATGAGAAGAAACCCAATGACTGGTTATCCATGTTCGGTACCCAGAAGGAAAGAAGGCTAAAGGTCATTGGCTATTGGCAGGAGTTAAGGGGCTCAGACTGGGTCTTTTTATTACACAATAGTTTGACAAGTTGGTCATATAGAGTGGTATCAACTGCTACAGTTTTGGCTGCAAATACAAGTAACGTCTTGCACCACCAGGTTGCAAAGGTGGATCTTTTAACTATAAAGACCAATCTTGTGAAATCATTGAATGTTGTCATTGAAAATTCTCGTGGTATGTTGAACAAAATTTCAGTAGCATCTCAGTATGCTTTGAACCATGCCTTGACATTTTCTGACAACGTATCTTCGGTCTCATACAGTCTTGTGGCTTCTGGTCCGGTGATTAATACTGTTGACTACTTCAACAAATATGTCAATGAGCAAAGTATGACTACGATATATAATCAAGCAGTTAATATTTCAAACACTGCCCTTGAGACATCCACATATGTATGCAGATATGCTACTTTGCAGGCTCAAAGGTTTGTTGATGACTTCAATTTAACGAATACCTTCTTGCTGTTCAAGGAGGTATCAAGAAAATTACCACAAAAGTCTCAACATTTGCAGGAAGTTGCTTCAAACAAGTGTTCAGAGATGATTTCAGAGTTATATGAATTTAGTAAGGGAGTATTCTAGGAGGATTAATGTTGAAGTCAATATTAAAAGGTGTAAATGAAGGAAGTGTATAGGATTTTTTTATTTGTTTGGTATAGGGGGGTAAGATTTGGAGTCGGTTTTGGATCAGTTTAGTTAGTTTTATGTTTAATTTACTTATGTTACTACTTTGTATTATCGTTCTTGGTAGGCTATCAATGTTCTTTACGTCACTTCGGTGCATATACAATATTGTCCTTTAGATAAAAATGTTCGCAGTCAAAAATGGACGACACTGAAAAAGAGTTTTTATTATTCAACAACTAGCTCCAACACTAATATGGGTATGTAAAACGATGTGTTACTTGCCACCGTATGATTTGAATCAATTTACTAACATCTAAATATAGGTATTCCAAAGTTTTTCAGGTTTATCTCTGAGAGATGGCCTTTAATCTCTCAGTTGATTGATAACAACCAAATGCCAGAGTTCGATAACTTGTACTTAGATATGAATTCTATCTTACATACATGTACCCATTCAAATGACGATACACTTTCCAGAATGACTGATGATCAGATGTATGCAGCTATATTCTCGTACATTGAACATTTGTTTGAATTGATTAAGCCCAAAGAAACGTTTTATATGGCTATTGATGGTGTAGCACCAAGAGCTAAAATGAATCAGCAGAGAGCCAGAAGATTCAGAACTGCTTATGAAGCTGAAGAAAATTTACAAAAAGCAATTAATCAAGGTTTAGAAATCCCTAAAGATGATCCTTTTGACTCCAACTCGATTACACCAGGTACTGAATTTATGGCTAAATTGACCGACAACTTAAAATACTTCATCCACAATAAGATAACCCAAGACTCCAACTGGAGTAAGATAAAAGTTATCTTGAGTGGACATGAAGTTCCTGGTGAAGGAGAACATAAAATCATGGACTTCATCAGAACCCTGAAAAGTCAACCCACTTACAACCCAAATACCAGACATTGTGTTTATGGATTGGATGCAGATTTGATTATGTTGGGTTTAGTATCTCATGACCCTCATTTTGCTTTGTTGAGAGAAGAGGTGACTTTTGGTCCAAGATCAAAGTCAAAATCCAACGATTTGAATGACCAAAAATTCTTTCTTTTACATATCTCTCTATTGAGAGAATACCTTTCATTAGAATTCCAAGGTTTAGATAACCAAGTCAATTTCGAATACGACTTTGAGAAGATTTTAGATGACTTCATTTTGATCATGTACGTTATTGGTAACGATTTCTTACCTAACTTACCAGATTTATTCATCAACAAGGGTGCTTTCCCATTATTGATTGAGACATTCAAACAGAGTTTGCTTGAAACTGATGGATACTTGAATGAAGACGGTGTAATTAATTTAAAGAGATTGAGAGTATGGTTGAAACATTTATCAAAATTCGAATTAGAAAACTTCGAAAAGAATGATGTCGACATTGATTGGTTTAACAAGAAGTTAGAAGACATTTCTATTTCTGGTGGTAAGAAGAGAGACAAGATCGGGAAGGAAATAATTTCGAAAGACGAGAAGAAAATTGTTGGTTTTATTAAACCATGGTTTATGGAAGTGATTAATATTCCTGTGGGGCAGATGATTGAGTTAGACTCTCAAGGTAAATTGAAGTCATTAAAGTTGAATTATTCGAATGAGTTCATCGATAAGAATTTCGAATATTTGAAGAAATTAGCACAGGAATTAGGCTTATTAATCGTTCATTCCAGATCTGATGATACTTACACTTTAAAATTCGACTTGGACGGAGTCGACCCTAAAGAGACAGAAGATGATTATTCTGAAAGAGTTAATGAGTCAAAGAGAGTGTTTAAGAAATACCAATCCGCTACTCTTTTTGAAAGTGATGACTTCGTTGCCGAATCCAAAGAAGTATACAATCAGAAATTTACTGATTGGAAAGATGACTATTATAAAGACAAATTGGGATTCTCGATCAAAGATACAGAACCAATGCTCGACATAACTAAACATTTTATTGAAGGTTTACAATGGGTCTTATTCTATTATTACAGAGGATGTCAATCCTGGAATTGGTACTATAGATATCACTACGCTCCAAGAATCTCAGATCTTATTTTGGGTATTGATGATTATTTGGAGAAAAATGAATCTATTCAATTTGAAATGTCCAAACCATTCAAGCCTTTCGAGCAATTAATGGCTGTTTTACCTGCTAGATCTAAGAATCTTATGCCACCTGTCTATAGACCATTGATGACAGACCCAAACTCACCAATTATCGATTTTTATCCTCATGAAGTCGACATCGACTTGAACGGTAAGACTGCTAGTTGGGAAGCTGTAGTTTTGTTGAGCTTCGTTGATGAAAAAAAATTGGTAAAAGCTTTAGAGCCTTATGAAGCAAAATTAGAACCTTTCGAGAAGGCAAGAAACTCATTTGGCACAGACATCCAATTCATCTACAATCCTCAATTCGACAGAATTTACCCAAGTCCATTACCAGGCTTTTTTGAAGATATTGAACATGATAGATGTTTTGAAGAGAAGTTCTTGTTGCCTAAGAGCGATAAAATAAGAAGCTCTGGATTGTTTGAAGGAGCTAAGACAGGAAAACACGTCTTAGCAGGTTTTCCTACTTTGATGACGTTGCCTTTTGACTTTGAATTAGCATTGAACGAAACAAAGGTCTTCCAAAGTGGTAGTAGATCCGAGTCGTTGATTTTGAAGATGGCTAATGTATGGGAAGATTATTCCATTACACAATTTTCTGATAAATTCTTGGGTGAATTGGTGTACAGTAGATGGCCCAATTTAAGAGAATGTAAGGTTGTGGAAATCAATGATGGTCAAACTAAGTGTCTGTTGGTGGAGGATGCATTGACAGGCTCCACTAGAAAGGTTGTCTCTGAGGTAGACTCTAGTTCTATCAAAGAGTATAGAAATGCTATTGCTGACTTGAATTACATCTATATGAAAACTAAGGCAGTTAAGCTTTCTACTCAAACCTATGTTAAGGTTAAAGCCGTTAATGGATTGGTCCGTGATTCCAAGGGTGCTTATGTAAAGACTTTCAGCAATGTCGAGGAAGTCTACCCTCTCGAATTGATTGTTGAGGAGGTTGTCAACAAAGATGTGAGATATATTCCTAGACCACCAAAGCCTACAGATGAAGAATTCCCAATAAACTCTCAAGTCATTTTCTTGGGCGCCTTTGGTTATGGTTCTCCAAGTTTGGTGGTGGGTTACTCACCAGATAATATGAAATTGAGCATTAAGGTTCATAAAATATCAATGGAGGATGAAATTCTGATCGGAAGTGAGAGAAAAGAAGTGGAAAAACGTGAGATTAAGTTTTACCCAAGTTTCCAACTTGGTAAAACTTTGGGAATCAGCTCTTTGTTCTTAGGAAGGTTAACTAGTGGTTTTATGGTTGAGGATGATGTCAGCAAACAGAACCGTAAAGTTAACGTTGGTTTGGAATTGAAGTTTGAAGCCAAGAGATTGAAAGTATTGGGATATACCGAGAAAAATGGAAACTATTGGACATTCAGCCCTTGGGCTATTAAGCTTATTGAAGATTACAAATCTAAATTCAACAAGGTGTTCAATAAGTTGAGCCAAATTCAAGGTAGAGATATTCCTAAATTGAGTAAATTAGGAATTTCTGCAGATGAAATCTCTGGGTTGACCAAATGGTTGAAGGAAGTCAAAGCTTCCTTACTTACCGTTAGCATGGAAACTCAGTCATTGACCAAATTCAGTTTTGCAGCTATCGAGAAACACTTGATTGAAGCAATTAACCAAGGAAGATTCAACAAATTTAGCAATAAAGACATCAAGGGAGTTCCTAAAGAAGCTATTTTGAAACCAAGCGAATCTTATCAAGCTTTGAGTACCCAACATTTCGAATTGGGTGACAGAGTTGTTTATGTACAAGAGGAAGGTAAGGTCCCATTCTTGTCTAAGGGTACTGTTGTTTCCATCAACCCTATAGGTCCTAAGGTGAATTTGGGAATTATTTTTGATACTCCACTTTTGAATGGTACTAATTTGAACGGTAAGTTGATGACCAATAGAGGTTTGGTAATTGAATCATCGTTTGTTTTGAATTTGACAAACAAACAAATGATTTATCATTCCAAGACTTCCCAATCCAAACCATTGGTTGACCAAAGCAAGGTCAGGGAGAAATTGAAGAAGAAGACCACCCAAATGAGTCAAAATAAACAAATCAACAACTCTCAATCAAAAGAGATTTTAAGTTTGATTCAATCAAAGGTTAAGCCAGCAGATATCAAGGACAATGGTGATTCCAACACTCAAGCCATCAAGCAGATTTATGGACAGATCTATAACAATATCATGAATGACGGAAACCAACCAATTCCACCAGCTCCAGCTCCTGTTTCAAACACTATCCCAGTAGTCCCTGGAGTTCCTATTCCTCCACATTTACTCAACCAACCAATCCAACCACAAGCCGATACTCCATCAGGAAGTAACGGCCATAGTAATGGAAACAACAGTAGAGGTGGTAGAGGCCGTGGAAGAGGTAATCACAGAGGCGACTCCAATGGGAGAGGTAGAGGTCGTGGTAGGGGCCGTGGTAGAGGTAAACCTAATTAGTATGTAGAAATTAAAAAGTTTCGATATTCAACGTTTTATTTACAATTATCTCTATTTACACGTTTATTTATTTAACCAGAAGAAATAAATTACAGGCTGGGCTTATCTTTATGCTTATCCGGTAGATTCACAAGACCAAGAGATTCCCAGTCAGCTTCATCCATTAGTTGATTGTCCATTCTGCATCTCAAGTAGTCTTTGGCAAGAACTCGACAGTTGGGTGAATTCTGGTTGTTGGTATATTTAAGACATTGCAAGTACTTGGTCATCTGTTGAGTGCATTCCCCAAAATGATCAAGAGGGAAGGAACCTCTTTCTGGGGGAGTCGGACTCCAAGCTCTAAAGTTCCCACCTGGTGCACCACTAGCCATACTTGTGTGAGATGCGATAAATCAAATGATTTTTCACTTAAATCCAGTCCGCGACAAAGCTGCAAAATCCGAACATGGGTCGTGCCCGAAGCACTACTGCAACAAGATGGTGAATTAGCAACACATCTCGAGACCAGTAGACAGGATGATATCACGGCCAAGGATCTAGCGGCAAGACAATCCTGAAGATGGCACTCGGACTTAAACCGCATCCAAAATGCCCTGAAATGGATATTCCTGCTACCCCAAACAACTTCCTGAATCAACCGACTACCCCTCATGAGGTTTAATAGGAACCGCAATTCGAGAAATATTTCCGCTCCCAATGCTAGCTTCTCATTGGGTCTTATAGAGGCGGCAGTCAACCTTCAACATTTCTTTCCAAAATGAGCTTTACCATTCTCAGAATATAAAAGCCTCCACCCAACTGGCCAAAGGTAAGTACGGACGGATGCGACTGTCGACTCCGCGCGTGAATTTGCCAGACCACAAATGCAGAAAAAAAAACCTGGAGAAATGATTCATCAGTCACAAGAGAAATTTGACTTTGACAAAAACACTCGGTCAAATGGGACCGAATTGGATTTGATCTTTCTGATGATTTCCGTTTCTATTTTTCAGATGGGCCATTGCCCAAGAATATTTCGATGTAGTTCGGACTTGGATAATGTTGTTCATACTGAGCTCTCTGTAAACTCTGACTTCTTGTACGATGACTCTTCCAATATATGGGGTAAATCAACTTGACTAATTTTTGACAATTCTATTGGTGAATTCTGCGTCGCAGAAAAAAAAACGACGAAGCATAAGAGCGATTGAAAAGTAAATATAAATATAAAGTGGGATTCCTTCCAAAAAAAAAACTTTCGTGTGTTTTTCGTCTCAAAAGTTTTTAATTTCTAGACTGTTACTTTGAACCCCATACCACTAATAATCAGATGTACTGATTGAAAAATTGTTAAATTTCCCAGTTATTTTATTAAATCCCGTTATAGATTTTTGTTCTGAAAACTAGAAATCATGTCGATGTCAGAAACCAAAGCCAAAGAGATCTTTGATCAATTTGCTTCCATCAATCCTGACACTAAAGAGAAGTATTTATCATTACCTCAGTTCACTACCATCTTATCTCCATTCCCATCGGACGTTCCGAAACAATCTTTTTCCATTTTATACCTTATAGCCGATTCCAACAAGAAAGGTTATGTTACTGAGTCTGACTTTGTCAAATTCATCTCGACTTTGAACGAAGTTGATGGAGAATTCAAGTTGATCTACAAGTTGTTTTCTGGTAACACTAGCTCAATTGAGTACAACGAGTGCTTGTCAATGTTGACCAAATTAAATAGTGCAATTGACTCTTCTTATCAACAGAAGACATACAAAGTTAATTGGTCTTACTTCAGCAAGTTTTTTGAACCTTCTGGTCAAATTAACTACAAAGATTTTATCACTTTAATCAACAACTTACCATTAACGAAGTTGATTGGCTCTTTCGAGTTGATGGTGAAAAGTGGTACCATTACTTCCCAAGAGTTAATTTCATTATTGACTCAAAATTTGAATCACAAATTGTCCTCCAATTTGAAGGGCAATTTATCTAATTTGCCGGAATTCTTTAATAAGGATAAATTCACTTTCGCTGATGTGTTGTTCGTCTACAACTGTTTCAGCAAGATTGATTTAATCAATGAAGTAATTGCTAATACTCCAGCAAATAGTTCAAAAGAAAAGGATGATATTTTGATCAACAAGACCGACTTGTACGTTCACTTGAAAGATCCATTATTGAAATCTTCAAATTTCAAACCTGTTTCCATTAATGAATTAGATTTGTTGTTTTATTTAATCAACAAGCATGAAGAGACTGTTTCTAGAAGAGATTTGATCAACTTCTTGAATCCAAACTATGCCAATAATATTAGTACCTTGTATTCTATTTTTGAACATCCTGCAGCTATTCCTTTGCAAAAGGACAACTTCTCCTTATGGCCAATATTCGATTCATTATATTCTTTCTTTTTAGGATCTATTGCTGGATGTATCGGTGCAACTGTCGTTTATCCAATTGATTTGGTTAAGACGAGAATGCAAGCTCAAAAGCACAAAGCTTTATACGACAACTCCATAGATTGCTTCAAAAAGATCATCAAGAATGAAGGTTTCAAAGGATTGTATTCTGGATTGGCAGCTCAATTGGTCGGTGTTGCACCAGAGAAGGCTATCAAATTGACAGTTAATGACTTGGTTAGGGGAATAGGTACTGACGAGTTTGGTAAGATCACTATGGGATGGGAAGTTTTAGCTGGTTCATCTGCTGGTGCTTGTCAAGTTATTTTCACCAACCCCTTAGAGATTGTTAAGATTAGATTGCAAATGCAAGGTGGTCAAAAGAACAAAATGTTGAAACCAGGTGAGATTCCTCATAAACAGTTGTCAGCTGGTCAAATCATTAAACAGCTCGGTGTCAAAGGATTGTATAAAGGTGCTTCCGCTTGTCTTTTGAGAGATGTTCCATTTTCAGCTATTTATTTCCCAACATATGCTAATATCAAGAAGTATGTCTTCAATTTTGACCCTGAGGATGTCAATAAGAAGCATAACTTGAACACTTTTGAGTTGTTAATCAGTGGTGCCATGGCTGGTGCACCTGCTGCATTCTTCACTACCCCTGCTGATGTCATAAAAACAAGATTACAAATGGAAAGAAAATCAACTGAAATCAAGTACAACGGTATTGTCCACGCTTTCGGGACTATTTTGAAGGAAGAAGGATTCACAGCTTTCTTCAAGGGTTCATTAGCTAGAGTTTTCAGATCTTCTCCTCAATTTGGTTTCACTTTAGCTTCTTATGAACTCTTACAAAAGATGTTCCCATTAAACCCACCAAATACCAAGTCTTCGAACTTTAAGACTATAACTGGTTATCCTGGAGTGTACAACTTGTCGAATGATCAAGTTTACAATAACCAAACTGGTAGAATCATACATATAAACCAGGGAACTTTGTTGAAATCCAATGGTTTGATTAACGATACAAATGAGGACTACAACAACAACTTGGTCAAATTACCAACTGATTACGTTTACAAGTCTCAAGATGCCATTAAAATTTTATTGGATATCGATTACAAATTCGGCAACTTTGATTATCAAAGCTACTTGAATTTTATCGGAAAGTAGCTTTTCTTTAACGCTGCACAGTCTCTAAGGAGATAATTTAAGTTATCTAATCTAAATAAATATGGAAAACCAACTAGATTTACGAGATTCCAAAACAGGAAATCCGCAGAAATGTTTGTACATTACTTTATACCCTAATTATTTCTTACCCTTAATTATTTCTCTTCATGTTTTGTAGATATTGAAAAAGTTTGTGTTATCCGAATTCTTAGAGCTTATGAGCAACAATTCTTCTGATAATCTTAAAATTCCAGTAATTTTTTGATTACTTGAATTCAATGCAATTTTCGAACAATTTAGATTGTTCATGTTTAATATAAGAAGTGTGTCATTTGACTGATTGACTATCACATTATTTTTGGAAGTTATTATGGGAAAATGATTGACAATGTTATCATTAAATAAATGGAACTTATTAATGATTTTAAATGACTTATTGTCAAGTGAAAACAAGATATTCTCAACAATTTTATATGAAACCACTATTATCTTATAAGAATCCAAGATCTTATAAACTTTGAAATTCTTGATCATTTCATCGAACAGAAAAGTATATCGTTGATTTGAGGTAAGGTTGAGAATAATCAATTTCTTGTAGCTGCTTAAAAACAAATAGCTGCTATGTTTCTCAATCTTGGTGATTTTATCCAAGGTTATAGACCGCTCGAACTTAAACTTAATGATATCTTGATAGAATTGAATTTCCTTAGTTTTCTCGTTGTAATGAAACTTAATTAGGTAAACCACACCCAGATTTGTGCCCAAAATCAAATAGCTATCAGTGAACCTCGAACAAGTGATAAAAGATCTTTTTGAATTCTTCAATGAGTTTAAATTGTAGTTAAATCGATTATCGGTTTCATTAATAGATATTATATTCATTCCAAATAGGTGGTACAAATCTTTCTTGATCTCTCCATCAGGTAGATTATTAATGAACGTATAAATGGTGTTCACTCTATCAATATTGACATACTGTCCTTGGAACTTATCAATGACACTTAGCCTGATAAAGTTCTGGTATATTTGAGGATTATCAAGATCACTTTCACTGATGAAATTGTAAAATATAAGATTTTTATGGGTCGTAATCGTTAAGTAGTCATAAGGTAATAAATTTAATTTAATGATCAATTCGTTCAAATTGTAGTTTAAGATCAAAGTATCCTCGAATTTCTGGATCAAGTCAGTTGAACCCATTTCATCAGAATTTGTTTGAAGCATCTTCTTAGTGTCTAATATCATAAAATCCCGGGATTGGTTAGTCATGATCACCAACTGTTCCCCTTGCACTTTGAACTGATCCCACATTTTGAACTCTAACTCATTGAACGGAAAGGAGCAATAAAGTTCCATAGTCTTCAATAAGTCAAATTCGGCTGTCGTCACATCTAGCCTGGTTAGCCCTAACCTTATTGTGTCCAATGATATCCCTTTGTACATTTGCCTATATTTGTGTGATTGATTAACGGATCGTTTTGTAGCTTCAGCCTTGTATTGATGCAACTTTTTTTCATTCTCTTTCTGCCTTCGCTCCTTCTGTATCTCGTTGTTATGATACGGGTTAGTTACAGCTCCATTAGCTATTTTGAAGAACCTGTTTTTCTCCTTATCGAAGTAATACCCTGGTATGTTCATATTAAAAGTATTATTTCGCGTTTCATGGAATTAAACTTAGTAGATGAGAGGTCTTTAACTTTAGCTGATAGTAGACAGTCTTTCCCCTACTTGTCTGAGTAACTTTATAATATTACAAGTTAATATTAGAAATTGTTCTGTATAATTGCAAGATAATAACAGACTTTGCCTTATATAATTACAAGATATGGATACATTAATCTTATTTCAAACTTCTTCGCAAGGTTCTTAATCAAAATCCATTTCATATTCATCGGTCTCTTCTTTCAGTTTTGCATGGGACTCGTTCCGTTTTTTCATAACAAGCTTTTCATACCCATTAGATCTGTCAACACCGTCCCAGAGTATTCCTGCCTTAATCCCAAACCGATTGGGAATATTCGTACCTTTATTGTAGACAAGTTTCTCAGATTTAACCTTGACTCTCATTGGATCTTCTAGAATCGACTTAGATTTAAGCAGATCATTATAATCTTTATCCGCTCGGCTTACCGTGAATGATCCTGAAGACACTTCAATTGGTTTAGCCTCATTCTTTACTATTCGCAGAGTAGGTTTTGCGGTGGCTTTGGCTTGAGTGATATCGATAACTTTACCAGTAAGGTCTCGAAACACAGTTTCTTGTTGATTATGCTTGGGGGCAGATTTTGAATCAATATCCGTGTCCTTCAGGTTGGCGTCGTGTCCTTCTTCCTTGGTCGATGTAGATTGCAATTGTTGGTTGTCTATTCGTTTGAAACCTTTGAATGTGCTTTCAATCACCGGTACATCGTCCGAAACTATACTTTTCACTGGAGCAATGGAATCATCCGTAGTTACAAGATTGGTGTTATTTTTCTTGGATCGATTTTTCGATTTCTTTGTGTACTTCAGCAAGTAGTCTAGCTTCCCCATTAAGATGAGATTTGAGATTTTTGTTAATGCATCGCGGCATCAACTTCATATATTCTAATGTACATACATGTATAACTCTACTCAATTAAATGTGCTTATTTAATTGGTTATGGAGTTGTGCTAAGTCATCGCAAAGCTCCATGAATAAAGTGAATTGGATTTTGATTGTCTCGAAAACGTTCAAGAAATTTCCGAACCCTTGAGTGCAACTGGCTTCCAAATTTTGTAAAACGATATTAAATTCTTTTATCAATTCTTCGTAGTTATTGATGATTTGCTGATACTCCTTTATCTTCTTAATGAAAAATTCATTAAGTTGGAAAGATGATGATAATTTTGTACCTGGAACTGAAAGTTGAAGTATCAACTGTAACATTTTGTTAATATCTTCTGTTAATTCATTATTCAATTCTTTCAAATCAGCTAAATGGTTGGAATCGAACTTCAATGCTTGCTTCGTAGATTTGAGCTTTATATATAGATAGTTAATATCCTTAGGTAAGCTTTTGATTAACCCTTCGTGGGTCTTCAAGTTGTTTTGCAAGTTTGATGCTATTAAATGTTGCTGATTGATGTACTTGTCAAAATCTTGAAGTTCTTTCTTGATAGACTCAGGAAGATCTCCCACTCTTGTCATAGCACTCAATTGGATTTGACTATTTGGGTTGAAAATCGAGTTTTGGTTATTCTGATTATTTTGATTCACGTTGTTTTGTGCACCAAAAAGCAGATTTTGGTTATTGTTTGCAAAAAGACCACCTTGACTTTGAGTATTACTACCTCCAAACAAACCACCCCCAGACGTATTGGTATTATTTCCAAAAGTTCCTGTTGGACCTTTATTGCCAAACAAACCCCCACTCGAAGGTGCTTGGTTATTATTCCCACCAAAAAGTCCTCCTGAAGCAGGTGTAGGTTTGTTTCCAAATAATCCACCAGATGTACTATTGGTCGTACTGGTATTATTTCCAAATAAGCCACCTGCACTGGAATTCGTAGCATTATTGCTACCTCCAAACAAACCACCTGAAGTATTACCAGCAGCTGCATTATTGTTGCTTGCGCCAAAACTATTACCTGTATTACCTCCAAATAATCCACTATTGGCTGGTTTACTTCCAAATAAACCTCCGGAAGTAGTGCTAGATGTTCCAGTATTGTTACTTCCAAACATCCCAGTACCTCCAGAGGTTGAACCAGAAGTGTTGTTATTGTTTCCAAAAAGTCCGCTCGAAGGTGCTGCATTATTGTTGTTGGTACCAAAACTTGTACTATTGGTATTATTAGTGTTACCAAACAAACCACCAGAATTACTTGATGATGCATTATTTGATCCAAACATTCCACCACTAGTGGTGTTGTTGTTATTAGTATTGTTGTTATTTCCAAACAATCCACCTCCAGTGTTTGCGTTGAGATTTGGAGTCAGTCCAAAACCAGCAGGTTTGCTGCCAAACAATCCACCTGAGGATGGGTTTGAGGAATTGTTTGTATTACCGAACAAACCTCCACCAGAAGGAGCTGCTCCTGAAGTAGCTGTGGCTCCGAACATTAATTTATTAAAGTTGTTATAGTCTCGAAGATTTCAACAAAATTTTCTGTTTCTGCGAAACCGCGATCTGCTACATATCCATAAGCGATCGAATGTTGCAAGAAATCAAATAGACATTTCCCTTTAATTTGGTTTCAATTACAAGATTGGTTCATAGAGAGCCTAATCTGCGAGTGAATTTCCATTGTTTTGGCCGTGGCCAAATATTCTTTCTGGATGTTAACATTATCGTAATAGTCTTTTAATTGCTTTGACTAGAAGATTCTTAAGATCCCGAACAGATATCCTTAGCTTGAAATTCAAAAGATGGATATTTGGGTGTTTCTGAGACACTAGTTCACCGGTATATGTTTGCAAATACCTCCCTTTAACGATATTATCTTAAGTAGGAGTAGTTGCAAATTGCGCAGTTATTACAAACGAATTGCCGAAAGAATACCAAACAAATATTCTAATAGAGAGAAACAGGTAGTGCTTAAGCAGCCAGGCTGTATTAATATTCTTCTCCACTGAGAACCTCTTGTATTTTAAATATTTCCAGATCAGTTCACTATCTCTCATCCTCTGATTAAACCAAGAAGCGCGATTTATTTTTAAACTATCAACAGAAGATGTCCTTCAAAGAACAGTTTGACGAGTTCTATCGAGAATATGAGGGACTCAAGAAGGACAATGAGATCCTCAGGACTGAGATTGAACAACAACAAGCCGAGTTCGAGCGAATCCTCGAGCACACCAAAAGAACCTACAAAGCACAATACAGGAAGAACGTAAAAAAGTATGAATCCAAAATCCATGAATTAACCTCCAGGCTACAAAGAGCAATGAGGTCTGATAGCAACAAAGAAAACGTAGTTGTAGATAATTCAGGAACAAACATCAAATCCACCCATAAATTGGAGATACCTGCAGACCAAGTTGCTGGCAAGCTATCTGTAGTCCCGTTATCAGTGGATGCGAAAACCATGGCGATGGAGAACAACCAATTCACGGCACCAAAAGCGTCCGTCAAGCCAATTATTTCGTCAAGTCCCGTGAAAGGGGCAACTCATATGAGCTCTGTACTGAGATCAGAGTTTGATCAACTCCCGACACAATATTCTTCAGACTCGGAACCGTCCCAAACCAGGAGCCAAAGTAGAGAATTCGAAGCATTGATTTCTCTTACACCTTTACAGCAGAGAGAATGGCTCAATAATTATTACATCAAAAAATTCAAACATGATCCAACCTTCAAGATCGATCTTTCGCAGAACCCCATAACTAGAAAAGACTGGGTAATAGGTGACTTCGATCGAGTAGATATAGGTGAAGATACTCCACCATACATGTTCATAAAAGAGAATACATCACAAGAAGATAGGATCAAACAGGAGTATTACATGAAAACACAAAAAGAGTTAGTAGCCATGAGCTTTCACCAATGCTTAACCGGGGACAATAAATTTAACTATGAAATACTCAATCGGTTCGTCAAATACTCCCGGTTTGTCGTGGAGTGAAAGGCAAAGGAAATAAAAAGGAACCCTCGGGTTCAAGTTTCCCAAAAAAAAAAAAAAATTGAATGTTCGTACACCAATTGTCATGGTTTTCACCAAAATCATGGAGTTCTCGGGTCGCAACAGGAGAATTTAAACCTGTTTGCATTGGGGTAAAATGATCTCAACATACACCTGACGAAAAAGAAATGCAACCTTATGTTGGCAATTGAATCCTGAAAATTCAAATTAGGTTTCCTACCTTCGTGAAGAACAAAAGCGTAGCGCAGCAAGACAACAAACCCTCCTTACCGAAGGGTTATCGAAGCTTATGTAAGAGCTACCCCAATACAACTGCCTGGTTCGCTACGCCGATTGCCAACATGCAAAACAAGGCTAAAAAGAAAAAGATTCGCATACACGGTATATTCCCAAATCTAGGCACGTAATTAGAGGTCCTAGACAGGCTGCCCACGACTCGTTACATAGTAATACGTCTAAATGACCTATCTTAGTTGGATAATCCGCAGTATCCCGTTAGTATATGTGGCCAGATCAAAAGTGTAACAATGCCCTACATAACTTGTAAAACCAACAATAATGAGCACATTTGAAACCTGTCGCAACCGTTCCATAGAACCTACTAAATTGGCGTCTCTCGGCGAAATAGCGTGAATTCAATTTCGAAGCAACAAAAAAGAATGTTATAGATAGTTGACATAATAGGCTAATATTTGCATCATTTAAAATCTTACATCATTCTATACTGTAATATACTAAATACATAACCTGAAGGCTTTATTGACACCTTTAGGATCCAAAAATACATTAGTTGCCGTATACTCTCTAATCCGGATATTAGACATGGCGAAGTTAGATGCAATTTGAAAAAAAATCACACCGTAATCTCCCATTATACGAGCCCAAGGAATTCATCAGAAAAATGGTGCAAAATCAAAAATGCCCTCACGGGTATATCTTCGCAATCAGGATATTTCTCAAAACATCATTTAGAGGCGAGGTGCAAACAAAACCAGGAAAAGAGATTAAGACCACACCAGGAAGGTTAATATAAATTACGAAAGCACGAATTGATACTCAGGCCAATAGATGCAGAAGATGATGTATAAAATTCGAAGTCTCTGAGGTTGATCCCTTAATTCATATACTTCTCCCCCTTTCCGGTTAAGAAATGAGAACCTTGTGCAATGGCTAATTTTTTAATAGAGGTGTCTATTATTTCAATTGAGAATCTAGAATTTTTATGTGCCATCAATGGGTTTTTTTAAAAATAAAATTGGTTTCACACTATTTTGATTGGTATTGAGATAAAAAACTCGTGTAAATAGTATACACCCTTCTTAATTTGATCTCACTATTTATAATCTTTACCATCCAACAAAAAATTCCTTGTAAATCTCTTCACTTCTTTCATCCCAAATATATAACCTAGTTATTGTCCACTTTTTGGTGATTCCAATGGTTATATCTTAGTATGAACGATCAAAATTTATCTGAAGCTTTATTAGACTATAACAATAGTTATTCACCTAATAATAAAACTCCTCCAATGAATGGTTCGGATAATACTAATTTTAACCACAAATCAAGCTGGTCGGTGTCAAGTACTTCCAATCCTTCTAACCCAAACTACTATGATATAAACTATGCTACTAATGCTCCCACAAATGGAAATATCCATCCATCTTCGAATCTGTTGAACCCTTCAGTCCATCAACCAAATCATCAACCACAATTGTCTATAAATTCCATTACCTCAGTTGGTTCGATCATAGAACCGGTTACACCTCCTTCAAATGGAAATTCAAACAACACATCGAACACTCATAAATCTTCACATTCTTTAGGGCAGGAAATTGATAAAGATTATCTTTTGTCTGTTAATAAAGCACCATTGTCGCAGTTGAAGCTGGAAATTTTGAGATTATCAAAAGATCAGTATGGTTGCAGATTTCTCCAGAAAAAAATTGATGAAAATTTGGTGCCTAATTATTCGGTTAGATTTTCAAACTTTGAAATTATTTTTAATGAAATTTACCTTAATTTGTATGAATTAATTATTGATCCTTTCGGGAATTATTTGATTCAAAAGTTAATTAAGTATTGCTCAAATGAAAATTTAAATTTGATGCTTGAGATATTGAGATCAAATTTATTCCAAATTTCAATTAACCAACATGGTACAAGAGCTTTACAAAAAATTATTGAAAACTTGACTTCCAACTATCAATTGGATCTTTTGATCAGTGGTTTGAAACCGTTCATTATTGAGTTGATCAAAGATTTAAATGGTAATCATGTTATTCAAAAGATTTTAAATAAGTTTAAGCCTATCCAATGTCAGTTTATCTACGACTCGATCTTGGAAGACTTGATCGCCGTTGCTACTCACAAGCACGGTTGTTGCGTTTTGCAAAAGTGTCTTAACCATGTTACCAATAAACAATTGAATCAATTCGTCAATGAAATTTTAAACGAACGTAACTTCAACAAATTAATCAATGACCAATTTGGAAACTATGTCTTGCAGTATTTGATCTCCATCAATAATTATCAAATTCACTACAAATTCTATTCCAACTTGGTTGCTTTTGATTTGGCTAATTATTGTAACTTGAAGTTTTCTTCAAACGTTATTGAAAAATTCATTAAGAATTGTTACAATAACGAGATATCAAATAACGGAATTAAGACCAATTTTGTCGAGTTGAAGTTTGAACTTATTCATCAAATTCTTAAGAATTCAAACAGTTTAAACAAACTTATCAATGATCCATTTGGTAATTATGTGATTCAAACCTTGATTGACCATCTCATCAATCCTCAAATCGAATACTTTAAGGTTGGTCCTCAAAATTTAACAATGCTTTTATTGAATAATCCTATTCCACCCACTAACGAACAAATT
Source organism: Yamadazyma vaughaniae (assembly GCA_030569695.1). Taxonomy (NCBI): domain Eukaryota; kingdom Fungi; phylum Ascomycota; class Pichiomycetes; order Serinales; family Debaryomycetaceae; genus Yamadazyma; species Yamadazyma vaughaniae. The sequence goes on along the minus strand of JAJMLO010000003.1, from coordinate 577,762 downwards.
AAATTCGAAGTTATCAATATTTATTTCCAAAATTGTAAAATTATTAGTTCCTTTGGTAAAAGAATCCAACTGAAAGTGTCATTGTTGTTGAACCATCACAATTTGTCCAACATTCAGAATGTTCAAAATTACCAGCTTGCATCGTCAAGAAGCAATCTCCACAATATGGCGATTACTCCTTCACCATCTAACAATAATCCTAATAATATTGATAACAATCTTCATGTGAATGTCAACGTTACCAATACTAATTCTAATGTCCCTACAATTATGAATAACTCATCCCAGATTTCACCAAGTAGTTTAAATTCAATTTCTGGTTCAAGTTTTTCATCAGGCCCCAATGTTACTAACAACAACGGTTATATTAATCATGCAAGTCCTAATTCCTTGAGTTCCAGATCAAATTCTTATCCTGGCGTCCATTCTAGGTCCAACTCCTTCCAACTGAATATGAATCAAGTGCACAATCCAAACCAAGTCAATTCCAATTACATTTTGGATAATCAGTTGCAAAATAACTTTAGCAATCTAAAATTATCCAATAATTATGTTGGCAAGTCTTCCCCAAATATTCATTCGAATAACGGAAATCCTTATTCGAATGGTTATCATGGCAACAACTTGCCAAATGGAGGCAATGGTATTGCTACTCAGCAGTTCATGAGTATGAATCCGAGTGGCCAAGGTACTAACAATGGCTTGTATATGAACCACATGCCTAATATTTCTTCTTCTGGTACACCAACAGGTAATGGAGCTCAAGGATTTGATTACAACAACTCCAGCTATTTGAATAATGGCACTAATAACATTGGGAACATGAACAATTTGAATCAGAACTTATTAAAAACTCCGCAAATCTTTTCTAATGCCCCAGTTAATGACTTTATCCATCAAACAAATCAAAATTATAATTATTACGGCTAGGAAAGAGCATAAATGTTCTTATTGCAGTCTGCATCACCAATAGTCGTTTTACTTATTACTATTTTTACTATTTTTCATGTCACGGTTTGGTTTTCTTTTATCTAACATACAATTATCTATAAAAAAAAGTCAAAGAAAAAAAAAATGAAACAACCTATATATAGAGATCAAGTGTTTTTGTAATGTTATGTGCTATTATAAATATTTTAAATACTGCAAAAAAATTATACATTTTTAGAGAATCATTTTCTTCTTTTTACCTTATCCCAAACACTAGTTGTTTTTCTCTTTCTGCTGGTACTGTCGTTAAAGTTTCTTGAGTTACTAAACATGGACCAATCTTCACCTCCGAAACTCTCAGTCAAATCTTTACGTTTTTGACGTTTGTCCTTCTTGGTCATGGTGGATGGTAATCTAGTAAAGTTTTCTTCTTCGTAAGTTTGTACTTCTTTCTCTCTTCTTCTCTCATTGTCAGTCTTAATTCCTCCTCTTCCATGATTTACAATATTAACACCAATTGACTTTTCTTCAGAAGGCAAGTCACTATTCTCCCGTAAGTATTCTTCCATACTCTGTAATTTCTTACCTGGTTTACTCTTAATATCACTTTTTGCCAGGGGTGGAGCCATAGCAGATATCTTAGGTGGCTTATAGGCTTCCTGGGATAGTTCGGATTTAGAGGAAGACTCTGCCTTTGTAGAATTCTTCGATGTTTTCTTCATCAAAGAAGAAGCATCTGGTCTATATGCCAATTCATCTTCAGATTCTTCACTTGAATCAGAATCATTATCATTACCTTCGTCATTTGAAACATTTTCGTTATCCTTATTTGAATATTCGTCGATCATTTTATTGTAGACTCTGATCATTTTGTCTAATTGGTAGTTCAATTTCTTTTCTAGAGGCTTGATTCCTCTTTCCAATGTAACTCTTTGAGCTATAGTGTTTTCGATTGCTCTTTGTCTGATACTCTCTAATTGTTCTTTATCTTTCATCTTCAATCTTTCCAAGTGTGATAATATTATGATCACCACATTGTGGATATATGAAATCATGGCATTATTCTTCAAGTTGAGTAAAGACACATCTTCAAGTTTATTCTTACCATCAGATAATAACAGACTGATAAATTCAGGAAAGTCTTGATCGGTTTCTTCTTCTAAGATCTTAAGAATTCCTTCGTTTCCAGCGTCAATAGCTGGACCGATAGTTGCCAAAATTTCGTCTATATTAGAATCGGAGCTCATCTTGTCTGTTGTAACTAATTTTTTTTGGCATCTCATCGATCAAAGTCGCATCTCATTTTTATCAAAAAAAAAATTTTAGATTAATACCAGTCCTCTTGTTAACTAAATACTTACGATGCCTCAAAACGAATATATTGAGCAGCATATCAAGAAGCATGGAAGAAGATTAGATTATGAGGAGAGAAAGAGAAAAAAGGAAGCAAGAGAAGGTCACAGAATTGCCAAGGATGCTCAGACTTTGAAGGGTTGGAAGGCTAAACAATTCGCTAAGAAACGTTACAGTGAAAAGGTTGCTATGAAGAAGAAAATCAAAGCCCACCAAGAATCTAAGGTCAAGGGCCCATCTACTCCAATGGAAGATTCTGGAGAAGCATTACCAACCTATTTATTGGACCGTCAAAATGACAATACTGCCAAGGCTATTTCTTCATCTATTAAACAAAAGAGATTAGAGAAAGCTGATAAATTCAGCGTTCCTTTGCCAAAGGTTAGGGGAATATCGGAAGAAGAAACCTTTAAGGTTATTAAGACCGGTAAAAAGAATAGTAAAGCTTGGAAGAGAATGATAACAAAGCACACTTTCGTTGGTGAAGGTTTCACCAGAAGACCAGTAAAAATGGAAAGAATCATCAGACCATCTGCTTTAAGACAGAAGAAAGCCAATGTCACTCATCCTGAATTAGGAGTCACTGTGTTTTTACCAATTTTAGGTGTTAAAAAGAATCCCCAATCTCCTATGTACACCCAGTTAGGTGTTTTAACTAAGGGTACAATCATTGAAGTTAATGTTTCTGAATTAGGTTTAGTGACAGCTGGTGGTAAAGTTGTTTGGGGAAAATTCGCTCAGATTACCAACGAACCAGATAGAGATGGATGTGTTAACGCCGTTTTATTAGTTTAAGAGTATGGATGTAATGAGTTTTAAATTCTAGTTTGATTTTTACCGGATATTTTTGGCATTTGTTAATATACAATATGAAAAGACTATTTATGCTCTTCTTGTAAAAGTACAGTGGTAGGATAGTGTAGTTGTTAATCAAGGAGTTCAACGTCAAACACGTCAGAACAGAAAACGTCTTGTTTGCCAATACTTCTAAATCCACAATTAATGATCAACTTACCATTCTCTCTTACAACTTCCCATTGGCTATTATATAATCTTGTACCTACTAAGAAGCACAAACCACTTATGTTCTGTTTGTTGCTTATCTTAGATAAAATAGAACAATACTTTGTGACTATATCATTTGGTAAAGTAATACTATCAGTCTTGTAAAGATTATCAAATCCATGAGTATGGTGTAAGTTATCTTTTCTTAAGTTGATCAAAAACTCTTGCTTGATTCTTTGTAAATATTCGTAACCAGTCTCGGCACTTAAGTCGACCAATTTGTCGTACGTCAACAGGTAAATGCTATCTTCAACTTCGCTGAATCGAGTGGATTCTGTACCAGAAGTCAAGTAGCAATAACTCCATAAGGTCTGCATAACCAAACTCATTCCAAACATTACATCAAAATAGTCTTTATCTGGATTCCATATGTCTTGTCTTGGTTTTCCTTTATCTTGATCAAGCAATGTTTCCCATAAGTAGATATAACAATGGATGATACTTTTGAGGTTCATCAAGTCACTGGTCGTCATTCTTTTATGGAAATCTTTGAGCCACATATTCAGCAACTTCCTTTCTACAACTAATCTATCTTTTAAATTAATTTTCACATTCTGATTTGCTGGAGAACCACAAAAAATTGAGATATCATACGTGTTAAGGTCCGCTAATCCAACTATATGAGCCAAATGATAGATTGGAAACTTACAGGTTGATATACCTCCGTTCAAGAATTTCAGAGATTCTTTGTTCAATTTGACCGTCTTGCAGTTTTCTCCTACAGCATAATTGAAATTATCAATGGCAGTACTAATGAAGCCTTTCCAATCCAGAAAGCCTCCATTGGTAGGTAAAGTAATTAAAGAAGCAGAATTCTCAAGTTCAAATTGTTGCATTTGGTGCATAATAGACAAGAGGCCACCAAACAAAATTTTTTTCACAAAAGGCGTAAGTTTCAAGCTTAATTTCGGACTAGGTTTTAAAAGTTTCTTCAACACGTTTATAAATGATTCATTGGGGTAAAATTCCTTGTCATTTTTCAAACTTGCCAATTTCTTTTGTTTTCTCATGATCTTGTAGAAGGATCCATTCACATCACTAGCTTCCCATAGATCATCATCGCAAGGTAGTTTAAGTAATTGTAGTTGATTGAAAGAAATTACAGGATTATGACGGAACTTGACAAAATCAGCTATGTCCAAGTAAAAGGTCATAAATGTAATCCTTTTCATAGACTCAGACTCGATCCACTTATTGAACAACACGATATCATTTTTATCCTGATCTTTTCGGAGATTATGGGAGTCAGACTCATCTTCTCCATCACTTGTTGTCGCCACGGCCTTTTGAACTGGTGCTGGATTACCTCCTAATGCAGGGGATCTTCTCATCAACTGAACAGTGGTACCATGATGTATATGGGCTCTTTCATGCATAGTTCTGGAAAGAAAGTTCTTCTCACTCCACTCCAATAAATTCAAACTCTGCAAAACCCAAAGTCTGACGGGGGACTTGAATCCATCGTGTTGGAATATGGCGAATCTCAAAGGTGTCGCTATAGCCAATGCTAACTTGTATTCGGGAGATTTTGTTCTGGGTTGACTCAAATGATCAGGCTTATCTGGTGGAGTACAATAGTTACATCCAAGTAAAATCATCGATAACAATAATAATGGCTCTGCCTCCGATGTTTTGAACGAAGCTTTATGAAGTATATTGAATTGAGGATGGAAAACAAGCCAGTAAACTGACAAATAGTAGGAGAATCTGTCTTCAATTAAAATCTTATCATTGAAAGTCAGTTCAACAAAGGTTCTTTGGAGCATAGGTAAGCTGACAAATAATTGATTTAGGATGGTCTTGTCAATATATATCTTACGATTAGTGACGATATTAAACTTAGAACCGTATTCATGTATTCGCTTCTGGATTGTTGTTGAAGTCAAAGGACTTATCATATCATTTACGGGTGTGGGAGTTGCGTTGGAATCATTTGTGCTGGTAGGAGACGTTAATGACCCAGTAGATGGCAAATTGAAGTTAAGTGGAGTTAGACGTTCTTCATCTTTCAAGGTTTGGCCCAATTGCGAACCATTCTTCTTGTTTTCTTTATTTTGAGTTCCATTATCAGCATAAACAGTGCTTTGGTTGTAGCTTCGAAGTATAACTTCATCCAAAGGATTCATGGCATTATGAAACACATCTGTATCACCGAAATCATAATTCCTGAAATTGACTTCTCCAGGATATTGTCCATCATTACTTGGATCATATCCGTTGGAATATCCTGATATACTCTCATTCTGGCCATTTGCAATATTAGGTGTTTGCCGAATATTTTCATCCATTGGAGAAATAATATTAGTTGGAGATGAATCATTGAACAACCATGAGATAAGTTCATTCTGAGACTGCATAACATTCCCACCATAATCTTGCCTACCGTATTCAGCACGTCTATCATTCTCCAAGGAGTTGTTGTGCTGCTGCTGGTGAGGATTGCTTTGCGAATGGAATTGTTGAGCTTGGGGAAGATGATGATGTTGCAAAGGAGAGTTTCCCACATCTGAATACGATCTCCCATTGAAGTGGACGCTATTATTACCTGGTGGGCCCATCCCTCTTGAAGGTAACGACCGGGCCATCATCCCATTAGCTCCAGTCGGAGTTTCGGCAGATGTGTGTATTAGATTCGAGATTTGTAATGGAGAATCTCCTACGCTCCCCAGACTCGATGTGGTGGGGGGTATGGCCATGGGAGTAGTCATTGCCGATATTGAATTTGAATGCTTCATAAAACTTCCATTTCTTGAATCTGGTGATTCTTTATTTAAAACATAATCATGGGAGGGTGCCGAAGAAATACTAGACCAATTTACTCTGGTATTATTCGATTTAAAATGCCTTTTCATATGTCTATCTTTCAAATCTTTCCGGACAAAAACCTTACCACATTTTCTTTGACCACCTCCTACAACCTCTAACAAAAAGTCACATTCAAAAAGCTCCTTGGGTTTGTGATTAAGGTAATGTCTGGCTAGGTGATCAGTTCTGGTGAAGACTTTTCCACACTCGGAACAAGAGAACAGACCAATATTTCTCTTTTTCTTCTTCCTGTCTTGCTCCGGGGCGTCGAATGTTACTGGAGATAAGTGTTCAGTAGGTGACATAATTCCGATAAAAAAATTTCAGGTCTAATTATCGATCCACTATTTCCGTTGTTGGGGTAACTTTTTTCTATCTGACTCCATCTTCCCGCAAATGCGAGTTTCCCCACCAAAATTACTAAACCAAAAAAAATTCCGGATGAGCGGGCGTGCGGTTGATAATTCTGTGGTTGCAAATATTTCATTCGATCTATAAACTCTATTCTTCCCACAGACTTTGATCAATAAATTGTATTAGTGAAGGAGGGTCTGTTTGTAGAAATGGAACTACCTCTGGGATCTGTTCAAAGTTTACTAAAGCTTCTGATTTTTTTCGGTTTATCTCTTCTTGGTTATATCTATTATTTATCAGTTCGAGGATTGAGTCATCATCATTATCGGATAATTCGAATTCAATTACTGCCTCTTGATCCATTGCACGGAAAAGATCTCTGAAGAGGAATAAGTTGACCTTGAAGCAATAATTTGCTATGCTTTCAACGATATGATGCTCAAAGTCGAAGAATTGACTGTACCGGGAACTGACGTAGAATTTCATACAAGTTTCAACATCATAAAGCTCATACTCGTTAGGATCGTATCTGAGAATGTCTCTATAAGTTTCGTACCAGCCAGGATTTTCAACACTGCCCCTGAACAACGAGGTTTTACCATCAAGAAAAGTGTCAATGATCTCATCGCACCATTCTCCTATAGCGTAAGGAACGTACTTCATCAAAAATATTTCTTTTATCAAATCATTCATCTCTGGTTCGGTGCCCGGTTTTGGTCCAGTTGGTCCAATCTTGAATTTGAAGAACCTTCTGTCTAGCATAAACTCATTTATGATACAATTTAAAAGCTCTTCTTCCAAATCATTTGTTCTCGCTATTTTCTGGACCATTTCTTTAACTTTGGAACGGACCAATCCGATCCTTGTATCATCCTGTTGTTTACCCAGGGTCTTAATGGCTGGTCTTATTAGTGATGTTGAGCTGGATGCAGATGATGTGTCAGTCTGATCGCTTTGATAGTCAAATATGCTGTTCCTATTACTGGTGCTGTTGCTTTTTATGTTGTCGTTATCGGAAATAGTATCAGAATCCGGACTGCCCCATCCCACCAAAGGTGCAGAATCTAAGGTCTTCTTGATTGTGTCCATTGCAAAATAGTGATGCAAGGTTCTTTCAAGCGATTTCTTAAGATATGTCTTCGAGCTCTTTAGGCTTCGTAAATTGGATTGATTACGCGGGAACTTGGGGCCTGAGTATTCAATTTCACCACTCGCTCCAACCATGATTTAGTTTTTTGCTTTGTATGTTCACTTTTTCTCTGTCCTGGGAATACGATAATCTATCCACTGTTATCATAAGTTACGTAAATGTAGGAACGAACCGTTTTGTATCAACTTTTAGGGACCAAATGTTCTTCGCGATTTGACGTGAAATCAGGTAGAAAGGGCTTATGTGCAAACCCATCAACCTAATTACTTCTACTCGTTTAAGGTGTATATTCATAAGTGCACAAGGGTGAGTGGGGCATAAAGTGTTCAAATATTTACTCAGCTGCGTCTCTATCTTGCTCTCTTGCTGTCAGGGGAGGCCTGCGTGTCCCAGCTGTGTTTAGAGATATCTGTGGACCAATTCTTGTAACAATTTCGTACCATCGTATGGCTTCCTCCATTGTAACACCGTCACCAGTCGAAAGGCTACGACCTCTCACTGGACTTGTATCACTCTCTCTAGAGTCGATCCAATCACTGTCACTTGTTGAAGAATCAGACTCATCATCGTTTGTATTATTCGCTGATCTCAAGTCTCTAGCTGATGGTGCTGTGAGGTTTGATGTTCTTGCTCTAGGAAACGTAAACGTACGAGTGGTGGTTATTGGAAAATCAGGGATTGGAAATTTACCTGGTAAGACTAAATTTGGTTCTCTGACATTTACGGCTTCAATTGAGTTACCTGGAAGTGTGATCGTGGGGGTTGCTAGGCTTTGATTTATGTATGAATCGGTCAAAGGAGTTATTGCAGCATTGAATGGTCTTCTAAATGGGTTGAACACATCCGTGGAATTACTTAAGAGATGGTCTAACGTTGTATGAGCATCATTGTATTGTGAAGCTATCGATTGTCTCATACGTTCGAGCCAGAGTTCTTTTGAATCTTTAGGTTTCAATTTTTCAACTTCCGTTCGACACAATGGACAGCTATTGTTTTCATTGAGCCATTGAACTATGCAACGCTTACCGAATACATGGTCACAGTTCAGAAGGGTGACTGCTTTATGACCGGCATTTTCTATCACATATTTCCGTAACTTTTCATCGTTCTCAGCACTTGTCATGCTCTCATATCCAGGTAATATTTCCTCTTCTGCTGGTTCCTCAAGATTATATAGGTTTCTTTGTGGGAATCGGCTATATGACAAAGCGGTTTGATCAACAGGAAAAAAAAGTAGAGGATCCTTGAATGAACTCGATTCTTCCATAGATTGTAGGTTAAGATTTGAGTTCGTTCTTAATTCTTGTATGATTTCTCGGTTATTAGAAATTGCTTTTTGTCTTTGTTTAGCTTTCTCTTCTTTATCTAACGCATTGGAATTATTTGGCTGTGAGACCTCATTAGATTTGAGTGGGATAATATCTTCAAAAGGCTCGTAACAAATTGGGCATTCCGTATGGCCAGCTGATTTGGGGTCGATTTCAAATAATCGAAAGGCTTTCTCTGACGCGATCTTTTTGGAACTTCGGAGACCGTATAGACTGGAAGCCCTTCCAAGCAACTGTTCCAACCAAGGAGGTGTCTCCTGTTGTGGTGACTCGTTGTCTCTGCCTATACCAACGTTAGTTCCAAACAAGTTAAATGGATCCATGATGATTAGATTTCAAGTAATTGAGAACAAAATATAGATTTCGCAATTCTCGCAGAAGAAGTACAATGGATCTATTATCATTTGTTAGGATTAGCACAAACGCAAGTGCGTATATACATTAATAGCTATTTAAATTACAAATATTGTGCTCTCAAATTAGTAACCATTGCCTGTTTTTCGGGATCTAAAGAAGGTATTTGTTCAACCGGTATCGTCAATACCTGGGCTATTAAATTTGCTTGATCTGGAGGCATCATTGCGAGTTTATTTTGAGTGGATATTGGTAAAAATGGCCATTTCGATCCTGGGACTGGCATATCATTGTGCATACCATTATTATAAGATTGTTGACTTTGCTGCTGCTGTGGAAATTGTTGCGATTGAATAGGTTGTTGATTGGGCATTTGAGGAGTTGGTGTTGTTTCAAAAGCCGGAGCTTTCATGGCATCGTTTATGACATCAGTATCGATAAATCCCATCAATAATAAGGCTTGAGCTGCAGAACTGGCAAGGTATGGTGATAATTGGAATACTTCAGGAGCTCTATTGGCATTAGGGCTATTCAAGACGGTCTTTAAATTACTAATCAATTCTATCAATTGTGCAGGTGGTATATGGCTCAAATTTTCACTGATTTTGTCAGGTTTTGTGAATGGAAGCTGTACAGATTCAGGAAGACCTCTGTTCGAGTTGTTATTCATTTGTTGTCCAAACAGAGAGTTATCTGATCCATGATTTTGATTAAAGTTTGATGAATTGTTTTGGTAGCTGGATGCATTGTTCTGGAATTGGTTTATAGGATTTCCGTTCAAACCATTTGGCCCTGGTCCCATCAGATTACCACCCATATTACCCTGTAGCATTTCAGGCGGGAGTTGAACATTTTGTGGTAAATAATTTCTATTCAATTGTAAAGGCATCTTACCTTGCGATGTTCCAGACCGAAGACCCTCTTTGGATAATTCAACTCTTAGCTTTTTAGTACGGTTACCTTGACGTATGACTACTTGTCCTAGCATCTGTAACGCTTTTACAGCATCTTGATGTGATTGATACTCTATGAAACAAAATCCTTTGTTTTTACCAGAATAGTCGAATCCAATTCTGACATCTACCACCACTCCTGTACCACACACTAATGATCGTAAGTTATTTTCATCCCAGTCAAAAGGAATCAGTCCCATATAAACAATCGTCGAATTGCCTTGAGCGGCTTGGTTCCCTTGATTATAGTTATTACGCCGGGACATTTTTATGTTGATAGTGCAGAAGTTTTCCACAATTCTGCAAGTGTCGCGAAAACTTTTGAGGAGTGGACCAGGAATGGGTGCAAATATTTCCGTATCTGGACATTTACTGCAAGATTAACAATTGAATGGTACCTTCAGACACAAGCACAGGACACTACTTGAAGTGTTATAGTGTTGAATATTGTTCGGTGATTCTACAAAATATACAAAGACGAAGTTGTCAGAGTTGAGTTCTATGAATGAGAAGATTACTACTTTTGAGCGAGATATTTGAGGAAAAGTGATGAAATTGTCCAAAGTGTTTTCTTAAAAGGACAAGGCTGGGAAGACAAGTAGAAATAAATATATTAGAGTGTCGAATCTCATCCATAACAATAAAATAATTACTGTCAGTAGGCAAAAAAAGAAAAGATTCCGATACCGGGAATCGAACCCGGATTTGCTGCGTGAAAGGCAACCGTGCTAGCCATTACACTATATCGGAGACTTATGCATAAAAATGGGGTTAGAAGATTTCATTGAAATATGGATAAATACTTAATCAACGTGCTAGTTTAATGGCAGAATTCATTAGATGAACCAAACACCATCAAAGCTTGTTTTTTCATCTTTGATGACTACCGTCGGGTGGTAAAAAATTCTTTAAAATGAGTATACCGGACCAAGCTTCTCCACTAGAAATTTGAAAACCGATATTTCGCAAGTTCTCAACATCAATTTGGATAATATTACCATGAGCGAGAAAGCACAAACCAAAAAAGTACCAAAAGTTCCTATTGATTTGGACCAATTCGATCTTAAGGAATACACTTTGAATGATTTAACAGTCAAGGTATACAATTCTTCGGAATTGAAGGACTATCTTACCAAATTCAATGTTGAGCAAGTTTCTGATAATTTGATTGACATTCCACTTAATATTCTCTATGTTATACACGGAAGAGGCAGTAACCATTTCTACAGTGAAGCATACGGAAATTACATCACCAAGAAATATTATGATGTCAAAGGAAAGCCTGAAATTCCATTGATATTTGTTACGTTTGATTTACCAAATCATGGGTTCAGATATGTTAACAACAAGCCTAATGAATCTTACGAAAACAGTAATGGTACTTATGCGTTGGACTTAATCTACACTTTGGAATCTTCAGTATCTACCTTGAAGTTAGTGATGGACTTCTTACCGTTCTATCTCAATTTGGACCTGTACGTACCAAAGTTAAGAGACTACAAATTCAGTTACCATAATATTGTTAGTGGAATGTCTTTGGGTGCACATATAACACACAGATTCCTCACCAGATACCCAAACCTTGTAGACATTGCATTCCCTATTGTTGGAGCAACTGATTTGTCTTCATTATTGATTGACAGATTATTCAAACAAGAACACAAAGGTGCTAAAAGATATTTACAAGAATACTCTGAATTAGGTTTCAACAACGAGCAGAAATTGCTTTATCCTAAACAATTCCATGATTATTTAAGGCAAATTGATGATGATGTTTTTGAACAGTTTCCAGCTGGAAAGGTTAAATTGTTTGCAACTTATGGTCAGCTTGACCAATTGGTCCCACCAGTATACAGTAAATTGTTTATTCAGTTACGAAAGCTTCAAGACCCAAACACTGAATTCTTCGTTCAAGAAGATGCAGGCCACGAAGTCACACAGGAAATGCTTGACAAGTTTGTTGATTGGGTAGTAAAGTATATTTAGGAAATTCTATAATGTATATTGTATTCGCATTCACAATCAAACAAAAAATTAAAACTGGTAGACGACCCGTACAATACAAGATGATGAAAAATTCCCTTAATACTGGGCTTCACCCCCCAATGTATGGATCATATCCTTCATACGCAGATGATGGGAATTCTTCAATTGCTAGTTCAAGCAAATATAGCCATACTCAAAACAAGGAATTAGGTGACCAAGTTAACTACATCACATTCAATCAGGATAACACGTTTGTAGCAGTGGGATTAAACAGTGGTTATAAGGTTTTTAATTGCGTTCCTTCAGTTGGAAAATGCTATCAATATGTGAAGAATGAACCAATCGGTTTGATAGAGATGTTGTACAGCACCAGTCTAGTGGTGTTGATAGGATTAGGAGAGGATTTGGGATCATCTCCTAGAAAGTTAAAAATCGTCAATTCGAAAAGAAACTCTACCATTTGTGACTTGATATTTCCGTCGACGATATTGAACGTGAAATTGAGTAAGAAAAGACTCATGGTAATGTTGGAAACCCAGATTTATATCTATGATGTCTCCACTATGAAATTATTACACACCATTGAGACCAGCTCTAATCCAAATGGTCTTTGTGCTTTCGCCAATACTGATATGACCGACAGCGACAATACCTTCATGGCATATCCCTCACCCCCTAAGACCATTGTTCATGATTCGTTGTTAGTCAATGGGATCAATACGAATGGTGGTAACAATTCGGTACAAAACAACATTCAGTCTGTAAGTAATTCCCCCAATAGAGTTGGTGACGTGATTATTTTCAACCTTACAACCTTACAGCCTCTTTCGGTTATAGAAGCCCACAAATCAAGTTTAGCAGCGTTGACTTTGTCCAACGACGGAACCTTACTTGCTACGGCATCAGATAAGGGAACAATTATAAGAATATTCAATGTTTTAACAGGAGTCAAATTGTTTCAGTTCAGAAGAGGAACTTATTCCACGAAGATTTTTTCTTTGAAATTCAGCAATGACAACAGCTTTATTATTGTTACCAGTTCCAGTGGGACTGTTCATATCTTCAGATTAGGGGAGGAGGAATCATTAGAGACCAAGCATAAGAAAAAGAGGAAACAGAAGATCCCTATCATCAATGAGTCAACCATTGAGGAAGAAAATGAAGATGACATAAACGAAATGACAAAAAAGATTCATATTGGAGATGACTCAAAAAATGCAGAAGTTTCCAAATTGGCCGACAGCAAAAGCGTACTAGGAAATGAAAACGAAGATAACGATCAAGAAGATGATGACATCATCAGAGATGACGGTGATGACAGCGATGCAGAGGATGCAGAGGAACTAGATGATGATGGTGCCGAAGATGATGTGAACGTTAATACGGGAGATGAATTCCCAACCAGTAAACGGAAGCTTTCACAGGGGTCGACGGGGTCTTTCACTAGTATCAACAGTGGGCTATCCAATGAAGATATTCCGTCAATGATGAATGGGGGCAGTAACAAAAGTGAACCTATTATTGACCAAACTAGATTATCAGTTGCTAGGATTATCAGGCGGTCATCTCAGACGTTAGGTAGGAAAGCAGCACAGAAAATGGGAGATTTCTTACCTTCAAGATTTTCTTCTATTCTAGAGCCAACGCGTCATTTTGCTTCCATTAAAATCAATAGCATTGGGAAGGACGTTAAATCAATAGCTGCCATGAATAACGAGATTCAAGAAGATTTAGTTCCACAACAGTACTTAACTAAGAACGAGAACAAAGATGGTACAGATGTTGAAAGTATCAAATCAAAAGAGTTACTTAATATGAAATTGCTACACATTAATGTGGTAACCTCAGAGGGCATATCATATACTTACGGGCTAGACCCTGAGAGAGGAGGGGATTGTATATTATTACATCAGTATTCATTATTGGACTGAATGTGGCTCACAGTTTGGGTAAGTGTTGAAGTTATATACATGAATATATTTGGAACAAGACATGACTAATCTTTCCACATAATTCCAAGTGTCCAATTGCATCTGTCAAATGCACGTTTGAATCGGTCAAGTACATGTGCACTTCCCGATTTGATGTTGACAACTGGAATATAATCGTGTAAATGATTAATAATTATAATGAATCTGTGTAATGAACCTGACTCATCTGTTTCAGAATGCAGGAAAGTTCGTAAACCTCAAGACCATTTGTCATCTCGAATGCTAGGATTTGCAATATAAATTGGAGCTCAATTTCCTTGTTTCTCCTCTAATTATCAGATTCATCTTACTCAATTAACAATGATCAGTCGATTAAAATCCAAGCTGACCAAAGATTCCACAATAACCACTACAAAGTCAATAGATAGTGCAAGCACTAGTGGGACAGATGAAGGCGCGCTCAAAGCTGCAGGCCCCACGAAATATGAAAAGCGCGCTCCGAGGACGTATGTTGCAGCTGCAAGCTACTTGTCGCTCAAGTAAATAATTTATGAGAATTTTTAAGTGATTTAATGTATATTGTGCACGTGTAAGTTACTTTCGTGTAGAAGAGAAGCTGGTTTATATTTCCATCTCCTCAAGCTGGTCTTTTTCTACTACTGGTTGATTATTGGGGCTTGATTTATCTTTCGAGTCCGTCTTTGAGGATTTCCCTTTTTTCGCAGCCTTGGCTTCGGATTTCGTTGAACCAGAAGAACCAGAAGGAACCTTGGATTTACTGAAATCTAGAGATGCGTCGTTCTTGGAATCTGATGTTTCCTTGTTATCATTTGATGCTGGTTTGGGTTTTGAATCACCTTTAGATTTTCCTGAACTGGACTTATCAGAGCCAACTTTCTTTGCTTTATCGACTTTCTCTGACTTTTTAGCATCTTTGGGTCTCTCCGTATTAGTTTTACTTGACTTCGTAGATGCCTTTTCAGAGCCTGATTTAGCAGATGCCTTCTTATTATCAGGGTTTTTCTTTGTGTCAGCCTTACCTGATGATTTATTGGTGTCAGCCTTACCTGATGATTTATTGGTGTCAGCCTTACCTGATGATTTATTAGCGTCTGATTTGTTTGATGTCTTTCCTGACTTTGATTTCAGATCAGCCGTATCCCTGTCATCTGCTTTAGGCTTACCTTGTTTTTTATCTGTCTTCCATTGCATTTCAGTCAGAGGCTTCTTCGAGCTCTTCAGTGATTTTTCATCTTCAGTTCCCTTGGAACCAGAGGTTGGTTTACGACTAGACTCATTTGGCCTTGTCTCCAGATCATCCTGTGTCATTTGCCCTTGTGGTTTCTTTGAGTTTTGAGACGGTTGCCCTGGACTGGTCTGTCTCTGAGGAGGGGCTTGGTTATTTTGTGGTCTGTATCTGGGCTTATCGTTATACATTTTATTCATCTTCTGGACGTACAAAGCCCTTTCGTAAGCTGCAATGTCTGAATCTTCTTCTTGATATTCTTGGAAGTGTTCAACATTGAAGTCATCCTGCTCATCAGATGCAAAAGACTCTGAATCAAAAATTTTATGAACATCAGCAATGTCTTCGTCTGTGGAATGTTCCAAACCATACTGGTGGCAGAAGTCAGCAGAGCTTTGTAAAGCACAAATTACGTTATCATTATTGAAGCCTTCCATAGATTCGGGTTCAACAATCTCATTAAATATGTGGTTGTTGTTAACCTTCAAAAGTTCTTTGAGAAGGCCCTTGATATTGATTCTATGCACCGTGAAATCCGATATAGATAATGACATTGTTAAATAATCTTCAAACGTGCCATCGTCATTCATATCCAAATTCCAACTAGAAATACCATTAGGGATCAAAATGTTCGGTCCCAGGCAGACCTCTTGCGGATTCAAAAGATCCCAACCAATAATTGGGATATCCAAAGAAATAGAAGAACTCACATGGCTGATTTTGAAGTATTTCCTGTCAACTTCCTTATATTCGATTTCACCATACTCATTTTTGTATTTTTCGTTTTCATGAACTGTATCCTTGGTCACCACGACCAAGTTAGGCCTGTACATATTATTACCGCAACCACATTCGTCTATGTGAGCTCTAGCGAATCCTACCCAAATCTCTCTATCGGTAGGGATGAATTTAGAGACGTTATCACCTAGCAAGCCGTTCACATTGATTAATTGAGTACCGCCACGCAATGGTCCTACAGCCTCTTTTGTTATGAGATTGGGGTTCAAACGATAAACAAAAGAACAGATACCAGTACCATATACCAAGTCACACTTCAATACTTCAAAGTTCGCCCATCTGTAAATAAACTGTAAGTTTTTGTCATATCCATCATTATTTCTATCCAGTTGACTAATGAATGGAGTCCAGTTCTTCTGCTTTCCAGTTCTTGCAAGATTTTTAATCTTTAACTCCACCACTTTGTTATAGTAATTTCGATCAAAAACTCTATCAGCAAATCCATCGGTGTTCTTCTTACCCTTTTGGAATTGCCATGGCCAGCAAACAAACATAGACCTAAAGAATTCAGCTCTCAAAAGGATTTTATCATCTGTGTCATCATCAAAATGGGTCAATTTCCGATGATAAGCATTGAAGATAATTAAAGGTTCTTCATATCCATTCTTGTTCTTGACCAATATCAATCTTGGATCTTCAGGTCCGTAATATTTACCTTCAGTGTCATCATAATCGTGCCAGAATGGTATAGGTAAGAAGTATGGGAATTTAATAATTTTGTAATGCTTTTCTTCCTGTTTCTTCTTTTCAGCTTTCTCATCCTTTTCTTCTTTTTTGTCCTTCTTATTCTCCTTTTGCTTGTCATCCTTCTTCACATTCAAATTATTGGTTGGAACAACAAGTTTTGTGTTTGTCATTTCATTCCAATTTCTGTCGAAAAGCTGACCGTAAGTCAAACTCACCACTGGTCTGTTTCTCTGACCCTCAGGGCTATATAATATTCTTGAAATCATGAAATGTGCTTGATACTGTTCCAACCAAACAGAAGAACCGGCCAATCTGTACCAATAATGGTCTACCACTTTATATTCTAATTGCAACTTAAGCTCCTCAATGAAAAATGGAGACATTTCTTTATAATATGGGTTCGATTCTACCTCGTCTAAAAATTTCTTCAAGATCTCGGTCAATGAGGAATCAACACTAACTGGATTATCTATTTCAATCTTGGCAGTATTTCTAATCGTCTCACATCTTTCCAAGTTCAAGTCTATCGACTGTAAATCATTGAAAAGTGTAAGTTCATGTTCATGATACTTGGAGTGAATAACTCTTGGCGTCAATGAGCTTTGAGTTTCCTCGTACTTTAAGATCTTGGGATTTCCTAACTCCTTCAAGTTAAATGTGTTACTTTGCTTAACAAATGCTGTCAAATCCTTACCACCAAGTGGAAAATCAGTCGGCACCATTAACTGATTCTTCGTTATCCTTGAATTTATAAGTTTGGAGAACGTATCAGAGCCTTGATGGTAGGCACTCTTGAAGTCCAGAATCATTTTCTGGTTATCATACCTCAAAAGATGTAGAACAATAACAGTACTAATAAATGTCACCGCTACTAGTAGAGCATTACTTCGCCTTTTGATCCACATCATCTGTGCATGCTATTATTGAATTAAATTTATGTGGTTCGAACTGATTTCCGGTGTATCCCAATAACCTGAAAATAATTTTTTCGCGTTCTGATTCCTAGCGGCACTAGACGAATCAGATCAACTGATACGAGAAGGGTTTTATTAATCTTAACTACATAGTTATAAATTTCACTCAATACTTTCCATTATTGAAAATCTTCTACCTTCTTGTTATTGTCTTTGTCTTGTTTGGCTTTCTCTGCCTTCGAATTTCTTACCTCATCGCCAAGATCATGACAAAACTCTGTAGATGCAGCTAATGCACAATCTACATTATCATTATTAAAACCGGAACCACTCTTCAGGAGTAGCCCGACCACTGATTTAAGGACATTCTTCACGTGAATGATATCAACCGTAGCATCAGATAATGAGAAAGATAAAGTTAGATAATCATCAAATGACGATTCGCCTGTTGGTCTAACAGACCATGAGGAGATTCCATTGGGAATAAACACATTAGGGTGGCCATCAACACAAACTTCATCGGGTTTGTCCAAATTCCATCCAATTGTTTTGACATCGAAAGATACAAACGAACTGATTGAGTCAATTTTATAGGTGTTTGACTTCTTGTCTTTCAAAATAACCACGAGATTTGGTCTATAAATATCCTGTCCACATCCACAATTCTTGAGATGGGCTCTTGCAAATCCTACCAAAATTTCTGTTTCCTTTGGTAACTGTATTACAGAATTCAAATTGTACTCATCAATGAATGAATTGATGTTGATCATTTCAGTACCTCCTCTTAAAGCACCAACAGACGAGTCAGCTGGCAAGTTTTCATTCATTCGGTAGACAAATTCACAATTGGAAGTTGATCCCACAGTATCCGTCAATTCACACTTGAGTATTTCAAGATCAGACCACCGGTAAACAAAATAGATGAATTTATCGTACTTGAATTCTTGTCTTTCGCCGAAATCTGTGAATGGTGTCCAGTTTTTCTGAATCGGCAATCTCTTGATCCCTGATCTTCTTAATTCAATTGCCCTATTATAAATAGTCTTATCGTTAGCCTTATTTGGTAGTTGATTGATGTTTGTTTTACCTCTTTGAAACTGCCAAGGGAAACTCATGAACATAGATCTATAGTACCCAAAGTGTAAAGATTCAGTGCTTTCATCCACTTCTTCTTTCTTGGTGATCTTACGATGATATGAGTTATAAATCATTAAGGGTTCCTCGTAACCATTTTCATTGACAACAAGTAGAAGTCTTGGATCTTCAGGACCATAATATCTATTGGTGCTTCTTGAAGGATTAGTGTAAGTTGGGATGGGCAAAAAACAAGGATAGTGAATCTTCGTGAAGAATTGTCCCTTGATATTTACTTGGTTATGAATAGAATCAGGATCATTAGTAGGAACAATGAGTTCAAAGTCTTTCATTTCCTGCCATTTCTCGTTAAATATTTGTGCATAGGTCAAACTGAAATTTGGTTGATTTCTGGCTCCATTACGACTGTAGATGACTCTTGAGATCATTAAGTGGACTCCATATTGTGCCAACCAAACAGAGGTTCCAGCCAATCTGTACCAATGGTCAGCAAGAGTCTTCTCATTGATTTGATTTTCAATATCGTCTTTGAAAAATGGTTCAATCTCTTTGAATAAATCTGAGTCACTTTGCATGAAGCTATCAACAATATCCTCAATGTTTTTATCCATAGATTTCAGATTGGTAACTTCAACAGATATATCCTGGAGGATATCAGGACAATGTGCTGAATCCCCCTTAGTATCTGGCGTACTACCAAACAAATGCATATTATGAGGATGGTAACTTTCCGGATTCATAGTTATTGCATCCACAGCATTGGACTTTTGGTTCGTGGAACTTGATTTACCCCCATCAAATCTTAACAAAGTTGGATTTCCATACAATTCCTTAGTGATACCGAATTTCTTATAGTAGAAATCCTCTAAGTTTGTATCAGAAACTGGAAAGTTCTTAGGGAATAGGACCATTTTCTCTGTGGTCTTCTTGTCAGAAATCTTAGACACTCTCATTTTATCCACTTTATCCAGGGTACTTGAAGGCTTTTTAGCAGGCTTAGGGGGTTCATGGTATTCTTCATCGTTTGAATCAGGTGGTGGGGGTGGAGGAGGACGGTGATGCCCTTTAGGCTTGTCGAAATAGTGTGGGTCATCCGGAGGAGGCGGTGGATGATGATAATAAGATACTACCTCATTCAAGTTATCACCAAGGGTAAGATATGATAAACTAGTCAACACCACAGCCACGATTGCTAAACTGAGGATTACAACCTTACGGTCTTCAAATCTTTTGAACACCATTGCAATACAGGGAAAAGTCCAAAACCAAAAAAAATGAAGATTACAGTCAGGAAAGAAAGAACAACTTTGACGACAAACGATACCTTTTGCTATGAAATAAGCCCATAAAACAAACACGTGAAAGGTATATATTCTTGAAAACTTCGTCGGTTTTATACAGGAATTGATATAAAACGGCGCAGTCAAAAAAAAGGCTACAATAGCAAAAAGCGCAGATCTTTATTTTTAGATACCCTATATTTGCATATTTTTTATAAGTTCCCCCGCGGTGGTTACAACAGGGTCTTTCGGATCAACATTTAACTCTACAGGACGGAAATTCGAATCCTTACTCTGATCATTTGAGTTACTACGGTCAAATCTCGATTTAGGGAACCCTGCATCAAGATCAAGATCTTCATCTTGGTCTACGTCATCTTCGTCATAATCGTCAAAATCTTCATCTTGATCATCTTGTTCATAGTCGTCCTCATCATCGTCCTCCTCTTCATCGTAGTCATCGTCATCTTCATCAACATAGTCATCGTCATCTTCATCGTCGTCGTCGTCGTCGTTGTCGCCCTCAATATCATCCTCGTCATAATCTTCTTCCGTATAATCATCATCCTGATTCTCATCGCTGTATTGGGGTTGTGAGAACTGAGGTGAAGAACTCTGATCATTGGACTTCTGTTTTATTGGTGAATTGATATCAAGTTCATCCACGTCGTTGTCGCCAAAGTCAAAGGAATCATCTGGGTCATCATTCCTATTAAAATTCATAAATCCTTTCAATGGAGAGGCAAATGATGAGATTGACGTAGGTCTTTCTTTTCTGTCGGGTTTTTCCTTCTTCTCTGTTTGGTTGGTGCCCGTTCCTGAATCGCTTCCGAAAGATCTAATAGATAATAAACTAGGCGATTTGGGCTCAGGAGTTTCTTCGTCTTCTATGTCGGATAAGTCACTTAAATTAAGAGGTTCCCTCCAGTAGTTCACATCAGTGAATCTCTCTTCAATAACATCCTGGTCAGTAGAAGACACTCCTGGATAGTTTCCTAGACGTGCAATGGGTGGGAAGTATTGGTCAACAAGTTCACCAATACCCAAGTAACTCGATTTGACTCCTGTCAATTCCAACAATTCTAAATGGACCTCACCGTCTGGGTTGATGGTAAAGATTCTATGACTCGGAATATGCACAGACCTATAACTTATAGCATCAGTTATACGATTACCAAACCCGGCGTAAAATGGGGTTTTCTCTTTTTCTTTGGAGGTGGCATCGTCCGGGTTTGACGAACTGGAGTCATTGGTGCTTGCATAATAAAGACTCTTTATGTCATTCAAGCAAGACATTTTGAAAACTTCAGGCTTCTTCAAAATCACTTCTCTTTTCAAAGCAGCCATAGTTCTATCAGGACTCAATATAACAGGGCCCGGAGGTAATTTGGTATTGTTTTCCTGGACAATGGTCTTAAGGTAGGCCCTAGTGGAATCTGCTTGGCCTACAGACCTTGCTGTTAAATAAATGATATTATAACCGTTATCCGAAATATCCAGGAAAAGCTTTGCAACCCCTGGGTGAGTCCAATCTTTTCCAATAAAATTTAAGACATGACCCAACGCGTCTGATTTGGTGATGGTACCATCAATATCCGATATCACAATTGGTGTTGATGCTTTCCACAAGTATAAATTAGAAACTACCTGCGAATTTCCCTGGTTCAATTTGAACAATAACTTATTCTCCCCATAATTCAAATTCATACTTTTCAATTGCTCTGAAGTCAATCTTAAGGTCTTGAAGTATGTCTTTTCGGTATCAGGACTAGCGCTACTGTTTGACATGAATTGCTGTTGGTCAGCAATAGCTTGAGAAAGTTGTTCAGATTCAGCTAACAATATTTCTTCGTCAGCCTCAACTTCATCAATATTACTGATACGTATGTTCCCGTCCTTATCCATTTTGATGATCTGATCCCAAACCGTGATTTGATTTTCATTATCTTGTTCCTGCCCAATCTTCTCTAATTCCTCGATAAATATTTTCTTCAACATTTCGTCAGAGTTTTCGATATTTTTCTGGGAGTTGGGTTTATACCCATCCATATCTAAAACCAAATCTCCATTATTGTCAATTTTGGAGGGAATATTCAACTTTTGGGTGACCTTCTTGGCCTTTTCGAATGCAATCTTGGAGTTGATACTTGGTGCAGGAGTTGGACCTCTCTCAGGAGATACACCCCCGCTTGGTGTTGTAGGCTTCGAATCAGATAATCTTATTTTGCTTTCTATGTCATCACTTACGATGGACAGCTTATCATTCAAGTCAAATCCGTCAAGGTCGTTACCTAGTTCCGAATCCGACGTTGAGCCGGCAGGCAACAAGCTGGGGGATGTCTCTGGAGACGATGCAGGGGAAATGACGGGCGATGTCATTGCACTTTGAGATATAAAACTATTATTTGATGCCTCTAACACGAAGAAAGCTTCACCTCCATCGCCCAACTTCATCGGAAGATCTGTCTTGATGTCGTTCACGTAAAAATCAATTTTTTTCTGCAGGGGTTTAATGATTTGGAACTTCCCAAACCGAATGTGAAATGGAGAACAGTGAAGGGAACCATCAGGTTGTTCTACCACTATGATATCAATTGCCCCCAGAAGGGTAGCAGGATTCAAGGAGTTCCATTGGTTATACATATAACCTCCCACTTTTCCAACGTATTGCATTCTATATTATGTACAATACTATTGAGTGAAGGTATTTAATCAGCAATGGCAATTAGTAAAATCTAACAAGTGATTTATGCTTGCGAGGTCGTAAAGGTTTCAAAAAAAAAAACTGCGCAGTCGCAACTCTTCTAGTTCTACGAGATATGTGGAGAAACAAGAATAAGTGAACGTGAACTGAATATAGGTTAATTGATGCGCAACTACGTTGAAGAGAATTTCATCCCAAAAATAGTTGAATATACAGATATAGCTTGAGTCCGGGCTAATTTTGTTTCGAAGGAAAAGTCGAAACGAATTTGAAACAAATGTGAAACATATCCAAAACATCTCAAAACTATAAATCCAGGGAAACTTCCTCACCGATTGATTGAAGTCTCTATGGAAACACCAAGAACTCCAACAAGACTCCAGTCTCCATTCAAACAATCCAGTAGTAGTCGTTTCAGAAAGCATGTTCTTTGCGATGACTTTTATATCATTAAACCCAAAGACCCGGGGATCCGAACTTTGCAGCCAGAATCTATGTATGATTCAATAGACCTCGATACACCAGACGAAGGTTTATACACTAAAGGTTGGTTACCCAATCATACACGAGTAACGACACCAAGTACAGATTTCAAAATCTTGAACGACCCATCTCATAATCCTAAACATGATAGACAGTTTGGTGCAGCTACCAGTATTAAAAGAGGCCCATTTACAGCTATGATACCCGAAATATTACCAAGTACAGGTGCAGATGCAGGCATTAGCACCGGCAGCCAGAAGAAGATTAAACCCTCACCACCAGCAGTACCCAGGCAAAACAGACCGGATACTTCCAGGGCCCTCCCCGGGATAAGCATGGTAGGTCAAACGATTGCGCTTGTGTCGGAATTATTAGAATCCAATGCGCAAAGATTTGACAGGCTAGAGGATAAATTGGACCGTTTAGGAGAAAATATCAGACTTGTGATGCAACTATATCACGAAGCAAATATGGAGACAGATCACTCCAAATCCGGGCAATCAGTTCCTTATCAGCTTGATAAGCCACTGCGCGTTATCCACTACCACGTCAACGTTACACAGCCTAAATCACATGGTCTGTTCTTATCATGGCTATTTGTCAGTGTTTGCCTAGGTGTCCCCACAGCAATACTATTTCTTGAGGTGAATAATTATTGAATAGTTCTTACCTTCAAAAAAAAATATCACCTCAGGCTGTCGTTGTTAAAGTTGTCAAAACGTCCTTACGGCATTATGCGAATTATTTCTGATTATTGTTATTGGGCAATTTGCAAAAATGTTGGTGTAAATCTCTCACATTTTTTCTTTTTATCGCCGTTTATCTAGATACACGAATTTCATTTCCGCTTTTAGTTAGATCTCCCTCTGGTAGTGTGAATAAAAAAATTTTTCTTCAACAGTTCTTTGGTTTTTATATATATTTTCCTATATAAAAAACTAGTTTATCCTTGGGAATATTTGATCACCATTTGACTAACCATGGATCTGGACAAAAAGCAAATTGTAACTGATGTCAATTTGGAACTTGAACACTCGAGCTCCAAGTCCAATGAAGACTTCTCCAGCGTAGTGGGACACGGCCATCATGGGGGAGGAGAGTTGAAAAGAACTTTCTCTATGTGGTCTGTTTTGGGAGTCGGTTTTGGTTTGACCAACTCTTGGTTCGGTATTTCTGCATCTTTGATTACCGGTATTCAATCTGGAGGACCATTGTTGATCGTTTATGGGATTTTAATCATCGCATTTATTTCCTACAATGTTGGTATCACTTTATCGGAGTTATCATCTGCTATTCCTTCTGCTGGAGGGCAATATGTTTGGACCAGAGTCTTGGCTCCAAGAAAATACTCCAGTTTTTTGGCTTACTTAGATGGAGCTTTGGGATGGGCTGGTGCTCTTTTCACCAGTGCTTCGATGGCCTTATCAGTTGCTAATAACATTATGGGATTTTGGAATTTGATGCACCCAGACCATGTTACCCAAAGATGGCAATCTTTTGTTGTTTACCAGATTGTCAACGTTCTTTTGTTGGTCTTCAACTGTTTCGGTAGAATCTTACCTATTGTCTCCAAATCTGCATTGTACATTTCCTTATTTTCTTATGTTGTTATTACCATCACTGTGTTGGTATGTGCCAGAGGTAACTACCAACCAGCACACTTTGTGTTTTCTGACTTTGAGAATGGTACTGGTTGGAGTTCTGCCGGTATTGCCTTTATTGTTGGTTTAGTCAATCCAAACTGGTCTTTCAGTTGTTTAGATTGTGCTACCCATTTAGCCGAAGAAGTATTGCAACCAGAAAGAATTATTCCTATTGCTGTGTTAGGTACTGTGACTATTGGTCTTGTTACCTCGTTTACCTACGCAATTGCTATGTTCTTTTCTGTACGTAATTTGGACGACATTTTCAACTCCAATACTGGAATGCCAATCTTGGATATCTACAATCAGGCTTTGAACTCAAGAACTGGTGCTATTTGTTTAGGTACCTTGATTTTATTGACTTCATGTGGTTGTACCATTGCTTCTCATACTTGGCAAGCAAGATTATGTTGGTCTTTTGCTAGAGATAATGGTTTACCATTCTCTAAGAAGCTTTCAATGGTGGACAGAAAATTAGGAATCCCATTAAATGCCCATCTTTTCTCGTCTGCCGTTGTGGCCGTCTTAGGTTGCTTATATTTAATTTCTGACACCGCTTTCAATTCTATGGTGGTTGGTTGTATTACCTTTTTGTTATTGAGTTATTCAGTCCCAACTATATGTTTACTTTACAGAGGTAGAAACAATATCAAACATGGTCCTTTCTGGTTAGGTAAGATTGGTTTGGTTGCTAACATAATTACCATTTGCTGGAGTTTTTTTGCCTTGGTCTTCTTTTCATTCCCAACCTTTATGCCAGTAACTGCCGGTACTATGAACTACATTTCTGTAGTTTATGCTATCTTCTTGGTATTGGTGTTATCGTACTGGTTCTTCCCAATCAAAAAATATTCTTGTAGAGAATCTTTTGCTGGAGGTAGAGGCAATGATGATGAAGAAGAATTCCCTGACGTTTGTAAATATAACATATAGTTGTGGTTGATTTTCCCAGACACTCATTTTTCATCGTTATCGATTAACCATGTTAATTATTTTTTGTTCCTTTATAATTCCCGTCGCTTAGTCGTCATTAAATAGAGATAGATAATAAAATAGAGAAATATTTTACTAAATCACTTTACAAATTGATTTGTTTGGATCTACTGACACCTCTCTTTCATCAAAATTTCCAGACAGGTTCTTTAAAGACACAATTCTCTCTTTCCATCAACAATCGCATTAATAAATGATAGGTCGATCCCAAGCTATATAGTTGCTAGTAAATATCAAGAACTGATACTTACTTGGCGGATAACTTAAAGAGCCATAAACAATGCACTGTCTAAAATGATGGATTACTTTTGGACAAAGTTAATAAAAGAAAATTTTTCTTCCTCAATTCAACTTCATTTATGGAGTCGAAGAGTCGTGTCTCTCCAGTTAGCACTCGCACATTTTTCATCAAGCGCTGAATTTTAAAGTAAACAACTTGTTTCAGCATCTGGTACTGAAATGTCTTTATTTGGTCAGCCATCCACAGGAGGCTCTACAATTGGTAGCAATTCTGGTGCTCCAGGTTCCGGACTTTTTGGATCTGCGTCAAATACCACCGGCAATACTGCAAATTCCAATACATCAAGCAATGCATTCAGCTTTGGACAGAAACCTTCTCAACAACAACCTCAGCAGCCTCAACAACCTCAACAACCACAACCTACTCAATCATCAGGAGGACTATTTGGACAACAACCCAATCAAGGTTCTGCTCTCACCAGTGGCGGATTGTTTGGTCAAAAGCCAAATCCTCCTGCTCCTTCTACCACTGGTTTAAGTTTCGGATCATCAAATCCTAATCCCACCGCCAATCTGGCTGTTCCTTCATCTTCAATCGCCAACCCCACAATTCCTAAGACCAATGGTTTACAAACAAACTCAACGTCTAGATTGTTGAAGGATTTGATTGAATCAGCAAACAACTTACCCAAATCCAATAACCATGATTTGGGTTCCATCCACTTAACTTTGAACGAATTGCAAAGAAAATCTAATGAAATGATCAAATCCAAAGATAAATCTTCGAATTACACAAGGGCCCATTATTTGTTGGCTTCTAGTGGAATTAGTGCTGAAGAAATTGAGAATGATTTGAAGTCAATCGACTTCCCAGTTGACAGTCTTAGCACCACTACAAGCCCCGTGACAGTGGCTTCTAATAAGGTGGTTAAGCCGAAGCATGTGGGGATTGATCAATTTTTAAATAACAAGAAAGAAGAAAACATTTTGTCAACAATTGAACAATCGTTGGTGGCTGCATCTAACGACTTTGATGACTATATTAGCAAAACCATATCCATAGATTGGAAAGTTAAAAGAAACGAATTGAGAAAGTCTATAATGAACCAGAATTTTCATAGACCCAATTCTGATCAGACGTTAGCCAAAACTATCGTGTGGAATAAATCAGTAGCAGGTAACTATAGTATCTTGACTCCTTTAAACAATTCAACTTCCTCCGTTAATGAGAGACTGTCTTCCAGGCAATATACGAGAGAGAAATTTGAAAATTATGCTACGGTGATATATCAACTTAATGAATCAAGACTGACATCACATTACTTCCCATTATTTTCAAGCTTCGAAGAGTTAAATAAAGCAAGCAATGATTTGAAATCGAAACAAGTCACTGATGTTTACAAAATTTTAATCCGTTTATCGGAAGAAGACAAGTCTAAGGTCAATCAAGAGCAAAAATTCTTCGAGAAATATCAGAATGATGACCCTCAGACTACAGCTCAGTTGAACTCGACGATCATCCTGAACAGTAAGAGTTACTTAGAAGGACAATTCTACCAATACATGGATGAAATGTATAACAAAGATAATGATAAACAAAGTTTCACCCCTCCGACCAACATAAATAAGGTCAAATTTCTCATAAACAAGATAATAATGAAAAATAACCTGGGATTCAATGAGAAAACATTAAAGGTTAATGGAACTCCAATTTGGGCTTTAATCTATTATATGATGAGAGCTGGATTATACACAGATGCTTTGGAATTGGTGTTATCTAACAGAGAGCTCTTCGAAAAATTTGATAAAAACTTTCCGTTGTACCTTAAAAAGTACCTTGAAAACGATACCTTCAAATTGCCCAATGACTTGAATGAGAGATTAGTTTCAGAGTTCAACCAACAGTTTGGTTTCATTAGTCAAGACCTTCAAAATCTGTTTGATCCTTACAAATACTCTGTTTACAAGATCATTGGAAAGTGTGATTTGTCAAAGAAGTCTTTGCCATCATTGCTTAATGTCAGCATCGAAGATTGGTTATGGTTCCACTTATCTATTCTTGATGAAGCTAACGATACATCTGAATTAATCTATGAAAATTATAGGTTGGAGAACTTGCAAAAGCAAATCATCCAAATGGGAGCCAGAAAGTTAAACTCCTCTTCCAATAATCCAATGTACTTCAAGTGTTTAATAATGGTTGGTCTTTATGAATTAGCTACGCTGTATGCTTTTGAATTCATCAGTGAAATTGATGCTGTACATTTAGCTATAGGATTGAATTACTATGGCCTTTTAAAAGTCGCCAGCAACATCGTCAAGGATGAATTGATTTATTTGAATCCTTCATCCAATTTTTATGAAGTTAATTTCTCTAGACTTGTCGGATCCTTCACAAGAACTTTCAAAATCAGTGATCCTAAAGTCGCTTGCCAATACTTGATTTTGATCAGCATCTCTCAAGGTGGAAATTCTAAGGCAGAAATATCACAATGTCATGAGGCGTTGAGAGAGTTAATTTTGGTTTCAAGGGAATTCAATCTTTTACTTGGATCTTTAGATTTGAAGAATGGAGAAAAAACAAGCGGTTTATTAGAAAACCAAAGGTCGCTTATCAAGTTAACCGATTTGCAAGATTTCTATAATCAAATAATAGAACTCAGTGCTAAAAAGTGTGAAGAAGAAGGAAGAGTTTTCGATTCTTTATTGTTATACCAATTGTGTCAAGACTACGATACTGTTTTAACCATCATCAACAGAATTTTGAGTGAGCTTATTGCTACCACTGAGCTCGACAGATCACTTGTAAATGCTGGAAATTATGATGATATTAGTGGAGAAAACACAATTGAGAACAACATTGTTTTGTTGAGTCAGCATATCATTAAAACTTTCAACAATAACAGTGCAATTTTAAGCAAGGTCAACAAATCTCTCAAGAGCACCTCTGATATTTTGTTGTCCATAGTCTCCATCAGAGAATCATTCCTTTTGAAAAACTTCAATCAAGTTCTCTTGGATATCGAAGCTTTAAATTTGATTCCTATTAAAGTCAACAGTGATCTTATTGAAATTAGAAAAATGGCAAATTATGTCCAGAATTCCTTAGATAATAGCATTTTGAAAGTGGTGCCATCGTTATTGATTATAACTATGACATCAATTTCTCAAATCAATTATCAAATATTGACTAAGACATTCAAGAGTTTAGCTAATGAATCAGACGAAATCTCGAGATTGAAGACCATGGCAAAGAACTGTATGATTTTCTCAGGTATTGTTCAATATAAGATGCCTAGGGAAACCTATAGTCTTTTGATTCAACTTGAGAGTCGTCTTTAATCATAGATAGAAAATGCATATATAAGAATTAGTGCGCTGACTTTTTCTGAGCAAATGGCTAGGAAATCATCCAAGACATATGAGTTTCCCCTGAAACTTAAAGGCTTGTCGTCTGAGTTCGAAAAGCTGTACTTCAAACCAGCTGCTGAGATTGTCATCGACGACCAGATAGTTATAATCAAAAAATTTTTAACAGCTGAATTATGTAATGAGTTGATCAAGTCCTTCAATGAGTTGCAACTAGAAACAACACCATTGATTAAAAGTAAAGATTACGCTGCCAGGGTTAATGATAGAGTCTCATTAGAAGACGAACCAACCTCTAGAATGCTATGGTCATACCTCCAACAAATTTTACTTCAAGATGACTACGATGAAAATAAAGTACAAGAAACTTTTGCAAAAGCCAAAGGACTTAATCCACAATTGAGAATCTATCGATATGAAAAGGGCCATTATTTTGGTAAACATTACGACGAATCGGTCAAAAGCTTGGGGGGTAAAACTAAGTGGACCCTTTTAGTTTATTTGACAGGTGATGAAGAGTTTGTAGGTGGAGGTACTATATTCTATCTTGATAATAATGAAGCCATCAATGTTCACCCATCTAAAGGTATGGCTCTTCTTCATAAACATGGAGATGATTGTTTAATTCATGAGGCTGAATTGGTCAAGAAAGGGGTGAAATGGGTTTTGAGAAGTGACGTGGTTTACTAATTTATTATTTATTATTCATTATTTACAAGTTATACAAGTTTTCTAACTGCTTTGGTCATAAAAAAATCATCAGTGTGTACAAGCACTTCATCGAAGGACAATTTTTTAATTAACCTTGTCCGTATCCATTTACTAAGCTTGTTCTGTATGCTTTGCTGGTTATATCTTTGATCAATGAGATATATCATTGAGAAATCGTTGATATGTCTAATACTTCTTCCTATACTCTGATTGATAGCCCTCATACAGATATTCTCAACAAATTGGCTACTATTCATTGAAGCCTGAGCTTTGGATCCCGTTCTTCTAATTGTAGATGCTTCTATGAACTCTTTTTTGGCTATCAATTCACCAGACATAACATTGGGGTATGGTAAACCCACCATTATCACAGCCCTTGCTAATTCATCCAGAAAGTTTATTCCTTCTGAAAGCTTTCCTCCTACAACACAAAAAAGAATTGCCCCTTCATGTTTCTTAATTGATTCCGAATAACTTTGTAGGACTTCGCCGACAGCACTAGACAGGCTTGGTTCCACAAACAAAGACAGTTTCGAGCTTTCAATTTGAGGAGTAATTCCCATCTCTTTCCACTGCTCCAATATTGACTTCAAGTACAGATAACTGGGGAAGAAAACAACAACCCCGTCGGGCACGCCCTTCACTAGTTCGATTATACATTTTCCTAATGCAAAGATAAGGTCTCGGCTGTTTCTATTCTTGAACAGAAAATCAAACTGGTGGCCATTGTAAGAAGTAATTGGGATGGCCTTCAAATTTTCATCTGGTATAATGTGGTCACAAGAGAATTTTTGAATTTGACTAGAAGATAAATATGGAAACAAATACTCTGTGTAGTCAGTCATAGGCTCCATGGTTCCTCCTGCTAGTATTAAGCATTTACATTCCTGAAGAATAGGCTTGAATACTTCTGATGGGTCCATTAACATATACTTGACAGACGGAGAATCTGGTATGCTAGAATCCCAGAAAAATCTTCCTTCATTACTAGGGTTAGCCAAGCATTTGAGGAATTTAACCAATTTAAACAACAAAGGATTGGCAGATGTTTTGTACCCTTCTAAATGTTTTTCTAGGTATGTTTCGATTTTAAAGGCAATCTTTGACTTTTTCAAATACCCGGTCAATTTGTGAATATTGAATAAATCACCCGTATTCTCGGAGAACAATCTGCTGGGGTCTATCGTTGCTCCTGCTTTTATTTCCTTGTGGTCACTGCTATTTTTTATGAAGTCAACTAGAATCTTGCAGATTCTTATTATTTTCATTAAATTTATCCTATTTCCTGGGTTCAACCTCTTAAGAAATCTACTTAAGTATAATTTTAGTGATGTGTGTAATTGTGTCAATTCCGCTAGAGACACAGAAGCTGAGTTCATAGAATTGATTGTATCTAGCAAGTTGTGTGCTTCATCCACAATTATAATGCTGTTTTTGAGCTTCATATTAAAACTTTCTCTAGTTGACTCC
This sequence comes from Yamadazyma vaughaniae, assembly GCA_030569695.1. Classification (NCBI taxonomy): domain Eukaryota; kingdom Fungi; phylum Ascomycota; class Pichiomycetes; order Serinales; family Debaryomycetaceae; genus Yamadazyma; species Yamadazyma vaughaniae. Next base: position 545,920 of record JAJMLO010000003.1, on the reverse strand, counting down.
TCGAGCAACATTTGATACGGTAAAGATATCACCTCGGTCAAGTTAATATTATCTCTCACAGAGTAATAGGGACATATCTTTAAGTGGACACCCAAGTCCTTTAAATTTTCGATATCATGAATCTTTGTATGACTGAACTCATTGAACTGTTGCTGGAGAGTTACTTGGTTTGAATTGCATAAATATTCACATTTATCATCTTTTCTATTAAGATCTATGCAAGCGTCATTAACGGCTTCAGTGCTAGATAACTTTGATACTTTAGGGTTGATGCATAGTTGTTTTCTAGATCCCAAAGGTAAGTACTTGATTCGTTCTGTCATATCGTCCAATGATGACTCTGGGTTTGTGAGACCCAATTGGCCAGCAAACTGACTTAATTGAGTATGCGTTCTAGATGCAAAGAACACTTTCGTAGCTTTATTCGATGTTTCAACCGTGCGAGGCTTGTCTGTTGTATTATCCAATTTATTAAGCAAAAACTTCACCTCATCCTTTAAAAGCTCATTCTTTCCTGTGACGTCCCCATCACTCTGATAATCATCAGGAACAAAGTCCTCATCGGGGCTTAGTTTAACCCTTTTGTGTTTATCTTGTATCTCGTGAACTCTTGCTATTTTCTGTTCATACTCTTGTGAAGCATGGTTCAATTTAACCTCATAGTTTCTCAAGTCCTGTTTGTATCTCGATAAGACTGTCTTCTGGTAAGTTTCGGTAACCCATTCCGGGTCCGAGTCTGAATCGGAACCAGAACCTGATATGTTGCTTAAGGAAGTGTCATTTGTCGACTTAACGGGATTTAGTCTCTTATCCTTGCGCATCCAAGCCATTGTAGAGCAGATCAATGATAAGGTCTTCCCGGTCCCTGTAGGACTTTCAAATATTCCCACTTTAATACCCTTGTGAATTGTGTCATATATTTGTTCCATTAACTGAACCTGAATTTCGTAGGGCTCGTATGGATGATGAAACTTGTCATCAGGTCCCATGGCCACCGTTTTTCACTACGACTACTCCGGCTTTGTTACGCGTTAATTTTTCTCGTATATTTTTGAAGTCGCATTTGATTGCAAAAAATTAGTTACAACTTATATCTATGAATCATGGCCTCGAACTCTTCAAGTCCTTGTTCATCAGTGCAAGAACCCCCACATACTACCACGACTATATAATCATCAGGATTGACTCGAGGAAAGCTTCTGTATAATAGGTCCAACCTATCCAATACCACGCAAGCTGCAGCACCACAAGCAGGTTCAATAATTACGTCAAAAATACTTTTGAACTTTACAACTGCTTTCACAGCGTCCAAGTCGTCTATTGATTCAAAATGTGTTTTGTTATTTTCTTGGTGCATATAGTTTTTCAAGCTCTGCTTGGACAAATATGAGCATGCTAATGATGTTGCTAACGATTTTACCGACGGTAAAGTGAATACTTCACCTTTTTTAATCGTTTCTGCAAACGTAGGTGCTTGGCGTGTCTCTATAAGAAGCACGTCCGAGTTGTATTGATTTCGTTTCAATCCTTGCACAATCCCATTATAGAGACCACCTCCACCGATAGAACATACCAACCCTTTACACTTTTCTTTGGAGTATCCTGACTGTTCGATTTCGTCTATCAAAGTAGAGTGTCCTTCCCAAATCATTTCATTTTCGAATGGGTGACAATATATTTTCTCAATGGTACTGTCTATCAATGTCATTTGAGTTTGTAGATATTTATCTGCTTCGTTGATAGTGTCTCCAAATTCAATTACTTCTGCTCCGTAGTCTTTAAGTTTGCTAACTATAATTTTTTTGGCAATAGTAGGAACTGCCACTGTACATTTGACGTTGAAGAATTGGGCCAGATACGCAGCTGCAAGACCAGCATTTCCTCCACTAGATGCAAATATATGAATTGTAGCATTGGGATCTTTGCTTCTTGCTTTAACGATAGATTTGTGAATCAAGTTGCCTATACCTCTTAACTTGAAACTTCCTGAAGGCTGTTCGTATTCGTTTTTGAATAAAATTCTACATGGAGGCTTAAAAGGTAACTTGTCAGTCACATCAATTAATGATGTTCTAACAAAAGGTAAGTTCAATTGTTCTACTTCTTTCAATGACATCTGAATAAATACGTGTGTTTTGTTTGTAATGTGATAAATTAGGGACTCAAGGGATACTTTTGTATTAAAAGTTAAAGTTTAGCAGCCATCTTGACTCCTATGCGAAAGAGTTTGACTCTGAGGAAAAGCAGTCAACCTGACCGCAAAAATACTACTCGGGTATAGAAGGAATACCAAAGTTACTTTTTTGCCTATCTAATTGCTTCCTATATCCATTCCACAAAACGGCTATTCCAGCTAATTTTGCCGTTTTAAGTTTTATGGATTTTGTTCCCGGTAATAATACAATATTTTAAACTGTCAACCAAATTCCTCACAAAGCCATTGGTGTGGGGATGTAGAATAATGTAATTGAATTTGTTAAGTTCATCAGTATAATTCTCCTCATCTAACAAAGGTAAGAGGGTTAATGTACATCTTGGCCATGAGTGGCCCGAATTGGATTCAACAAACTCAGAATATGTGTCTGATCTGGAAACCGTAAACGATTCAGCACAGAATTTGTTTGTGAATTTTACAGTAATTGAGTCGTCTTCAAATGGTAGCTCGAAGGATTTATTCATTCTTAGGTAGTAGTTCATGATGACAAATTTGTCGATATCATTGATCAACTTGATTTCTTCCTGAATTATTAGTTGCATAACATACTGCTGGATTATTTGTTCTATTTTATTTTGATCTTCGACAACATTCTTCAAATATTCCGCTAGTTTGTCTTTTGGAGATTCGACATGTGGAGGAAATTCGAGAGTCTTGACTTTGTTTGTCAAACTTTGATTTGCATTTATTAATGCCAAATTAACATTGTAAAGAGTCTGAAGCTTTTTCACTGCTGGATTTAAAGTGAAACCATTAACTAATCGTTCTTGAAGATCCGAACTCAGTGATCCACTTACTGGGATCGGAGGAATGGAAAGAAACGAAGATTTGAATTGTTTCAACTGGTCCAAATAATCATCAATGAATTCCACTGATGTGGATATTTGAATATTCTTTGGAAACACCAAAAGGTGGTTAAAATTGTGGAACCAAATCAGATTAACTGCACTCAAAGAGGTCTGAAATACTTCAGGAACTGAATAATTCGAAATTTCTTCTATGTTGACGAAACCTACCTTAAAGCTATTCTTACTCAAAATTCGGTAGTTTAAAGTGTTTTTAGGGAATACTTTGAAAACAATAGCCAAAATACCATTGGAATTGCAAGCAGCGCTGAATATCATAATATTACCCTCTATGTTAGAATTTTTCGAGTCCTCGTCAAAGCTACCACTTAATTGGGACTCTAGGATTTTCTTGGAAACAAACTTTGTCAAATAATCACATCCACTTACTGTTTTCGACTTTATACATGCTATCTCGAATTTACCAAACTCATAACAGATAAGTATCTTATCATCATCTATTGGAACAATACTCGCAATATTCGAGGCATTTAACGGAATATCATAATCGGCACCACTTCCTAGGGTCTTGACTACAACTTTGTAGGAAAGTCCCACTATAATCTTATCATAATGCCAGATAAGATTATTAATCTTAAATCTAGACTCTGGTAATATAACTCTATAGTCTCCATCACACCAAACTCCAACCTCATTTCTTATCGTCACTATAGCCACATATAATTGATCCTCATGGTGATATTGTTGAAAGCTTTGGATATCTTTTTCAATCAATATTGTGGAAACTAACTTACCATCATCGTAGTGTTTGATTTCGTTATCGCCGGTGAGAATGCTTACCTGGCATGAACCATTTGTATTCATGAAGTTGAAATCTTTAATCTTCAAGGAGTGTGGATTATCTACCACAATCTCTTCTGTCTGTGGTATACCTAGTTCCTCTAATAGGATATCAAAAAAGCTGAAAATAACATCGTATTGATGTAAAAGCTTGTTTACTCTTTTCAAAACTAGTAGTTCACCTGTATTTAGTAACACACCGAGAAAGTTATCCTTGTCCAAAGCAGATGAAGAAGACCATTGATGTTTCACAATCGATGGCTCATTTATCCTATTAAAATGAAACTTAGAAGCTGAATTTTCGAAAACCCTGTTGAACTTCGCTATGTCTAATTGACCTAACACATCCTCACTTAGTATAACGGTCTCATCAAACAATTGAGTAGAGTCTAATATGTTGTTGATAATTGTATGTTCTTTTGAAGTGTGGTTGAATGTACTCTTGGAAAGAATTGACTTATGTAAGTTTGGGAGCTTGGGGTCGAGGACCACCAACTGATTACCACCATTGATTGATAATTGCAGATTTTTGGACCATTGTGCCGAGTCACAGATGCTTGGTGCAACCAAAGCACGGACAATTTCTATATCTTTAATCATCAACTATAGTCAATAAACAAGACAGTTTCGCGTTATCCTAAAAAGAAACAAAGTGAGTAGGATTCTATAAATTAAATCAATTAACGATAATTACATATAATATACAATCTTGACCATATTACTACTACTTCCCAGAAATAAGAAATGAAATATGGTCATTAATTTCGGAGCATATCTTTGCTCTATCTTCCAGTCCAATTTCCGGTACCTTCTTTAAATCAATATTGAGTTCGCAATACAACCATTGGAGACTGGTCATAATGGATAGTTCGACGTCAAATCCATAAGCTTCATTTATTATGTTCCACTCGTATAATCTTCTTCTTTTGGAGTCTGACTTTGGCCCCCTTCCGAACGAATTAAGAACGAACATCTCATGTAATTTATATTTTGGCCAATTTGCATGTAAAAACATCAAGCTCGAGGATTTGAAATAATGATAATCGTAATTCAGGTGTTCTTTGTCATTGGCATCAATTGCATAATCTGGAGTGAATTCTTTTGTCAATAATTCATCTCTATTGATATCTTGGAAGAAGTCTATCATCGGATCATACTGTCCCATTCCAAAGAACTCATGTTTGTTCTGATTATTCATTGGGCCGAATTCCCTGTTGAATTCTTTAACTTGATAATAAGGCAAGCCTAATTTGTGTGCAGATGCTATGAATGTCTCCTTGTCACCTTCACCCGCAGCCCCTTGACTGAATAAAGGGTAGAAGTAGTCAGGACCATAATAATTGTAATACATAGATAATATCAATGTCTTGATATGCACTTGTTTGTTGATCAAAATTTGACCGGTTTCTGAAGAAGCTTCTGGAATGGTCCCCTTGGCATCATGATACGAAATGTCTTTGGATTCACCTCGTTTATCTCCATTGAAGTAACTTTCTCTCAATCTATGCTCAGGAAAAGTAGCAATGTCAGCGATCTTGTAATAATTTGGAGACGTGGATCTTCTCCATAAATCTGGCCAGATCACAAGATGGTTTCCAATGAAGGGCTCATTCGTAAAAAGGCTATCTGGGTTTTGTATTGGTATGTTATCAGCATCCAAATATAAAACATTCTGGAATGATGATATTAATAATGCAACATTCTTTAATTGGTATCCTTTGATATTCTTGATGTATTCCTTCGGCAAATAATTTGACATCACTTTACATTGTCCATTCAATGCAGGCAATATAATGTTACATAACTCAACATCATAATCACCATCATTAGGGATGATCAACTCAACGGGTAACTTTGAACCAGCTGACCTTAACATCTTGATCGATAATAAAGCTAATTGATTGTAATCATCACCTCCCAAATAGACAATACCATCACCTTTCATGAAATCATTGTATTTGCTGAATTTGAACAAGTTTGGAGGGAAATCTTCCATCATTTTATTCAAGAAAAGTCTGTGACTCTCTTTAAGATCGTTCACTTCACTACTATCCAATCTTAAGTAGTTAGCCAACATTTCCATTGTTCTGACTTTTTCGTTCAAATAATTCTCCCTTAAATGGCCCCCATAAATTGGAATTCTACCTTCTCTATTTTCATAGTTATTCTCTTCTTTAGCCAACCTGTAATGGTCGTTATTATTGATTGGAGGAATCAGTGGTTTACATAAAAGAACAATATCAAAAAGCTGTTTGAAAAACTTGACAAAAGAATTTTTAAACTCATCCTCATACTGAAGCTTTGACAAATTACTTTCATTATAAATCTCATCGAGTCTTTCCTTTCTTGAACTAGTGAGATTTGAATAATCGTATTCGTCGATATATATAATTTGGTACCCCTGAGAAATCAAATCTTTCGAGTTCACTAATGGTTTAGGTTCGTTAAGTTGGTATTCAGCCAACTTGCTCTTCACCTCCTTGCTGTTGGTCTTTGAATTTAATCTCTGTAAAACTGCAAACTTGGCTTTCTCGTCTTGGTGATAAACACGTACGAGTTGATGTTGACCAGTTGCAGCTCTGACGATCGATTTATGATCGAAATGGGGAGAATTGGAACTAATATAAATAATATTAACCACCAACACAAGGACACATAGTAAGACTATTTTCCTGAAATGTCTTGATATCTCCAACCGTATCATCTTCATAAACAACCTTGATCAGACCTAACGAAATCAGAAAAGTTTTAATGGAAATGTCTTCAAAACAACACAATAATAAAATATTTCTCGACTGCCTGCGTGAGTATACTCCCTCCATACACACCCAGGTACCAAATGAGATTTTCGCGGAACAATAGTCAGATGCAGGCGCCGGTCTGCCTCCATTGATACTACCGAAGATAATAGTTCTTTTTGAATGGCCGATACGTTCAGATCATACATGGAATAGATGAGGTATTTGAAGTGGGTGAATTCTTGATTACTTGCATTCAGAAGCTAAAAGCCATTCCCATCTTGTATCTTTGGTCTGTTTGCCCGGCTCAGATAAAATCGCAAACCATTTGCTGTTTTTTATCCATGTGTGCAGGTGTTTTACGGGCATGATAACTATGGAGGAATGCTCTCCTTTTGGGATGCATGAACTGCACAAAATCTTAAATATGGCCGGTTTAAACGTGTATGTATAATTTTTTTATCCAACTTTATGTGCACTAAATATTTGTGTTTTTGGGTAGCTGTCTATTGTGTTTGTGGTTGGTGCTGATGATTTTCGTTCAACTACCTTTACTTTGAGAGTTGATCTTTTCAACTTTATCAGATATCCCGTAAAATTATATCCGACGTTTCAAGTTATGTACGTCTTCTAATTTGCTTCATTGAACTGTAAGTCGTTTTACACGTGTAGGTTTGGTTTGGTACCTTTCCATCAGCCGTATTTATTTTTTTTTCTTTGATGTCTTACTCGCCCATATTTGTCTCGTGCCATAATTGTCTGTTTGTTTTTTCGCAGCTCTGCTCGTCATCAATTGCTTATCGCGAATTCATTTTACCACTCACTGGAACATGGATCATCCCTTTGACATTGAACAGGATAACAATCCTTCTTTGTACGGTGCTTCGTTTCAGGAGGATCAATACTTCAATAATTCATTAAGTATTCTGTCGACTTTGAACAGTTTATTGTCTTCGCAGTCACTTCAAATTGAAATAAACCACACTGAAAAGCTCATCCACTCATCAATAATTGTCTATTTAATCGAAGTAAAGAACACATCTACAAACGAAAGCATCCTTGTAAAAAGAAGATATAGTGAATTCAAGTCTTTAAGAGATAACTTATTGAAGCTTTACCCCACCAAGTTGATTCCACCTATTCCGGAGAAACATTCCTTGTTGTCCTACGTTTGGAATTCAATAAATAATCATGATGAAGTTGAATTGATCGACTTTAGGAGGAGGTTCTTTCATAAGTTTCTCAATGATTTATTGAAATTGAAATTTCTTATCACAAATGTTTTCTTGCATAAATTTCTCGACCCCAACTATGAACTTTGTTGGAATAATGCATTGAACGAACCACCTATTAGCACATTGCCAAAGAATTTATTATTGGCCAATCCTTTGAACCCAACAGACCCTAATGGTCTTTATTTACTTCTACCTAAAGTCAACACTTTCCATAATAGCCATATTCTGGAACTTTATAAGCTTAATTTGGATCCATTGAGTAGAATTAATGATTCATTGCTCAAATTGAACTATCAGGTTAATTTGACAAAATTTCCTGCCAACGAATTTTTAACCATTCCTGATGATATCATTGAATTCGAAAATTACATCCTCAATAATCTTAAGGTATTGAAATCCTTGAATAAGTACAGCATCGGACATATAAAGAACTTTAAGTCATTATTATCGATATTGATAAACTTGGGAGGAAATCTTAACAACTTCTCTTTGGAAATATATGAGTTGAACGCTCAGTTGAGCAACCTTATCGAAAAATTTGGTTCGATAATTGACTCGAATTTCTTGAACTTTGAAAGTTTTTTACTTGCAAGCTTTATACCATTCTGGCATGAATCAATAAGTCAAATATTTCAATACCTCAACATTGCGTTGAATCTTTTGAACTTCTACAAGTTTAAAATATATCAATTCAGAATATTGTTTCATACAAAGTTTTCTTTATTCAATCAATTGGTCAACTTAAACAGCTCCTTAAATTTGAATGATTTAAATCATTTGAGTGGGCTCAATTCCCCATCTATCAATAAATTGGTTAAAAGTTATGAATCTTCAAATCCAAGACTTCGTACCAAGAAATCCTGGTTCAGGGTTTTTGGAGGTAATAATGTAGCAGCTATTCCTGTTGCTTCTAAGCAACTACCTGTTGCAGATCTGGAGTCTCTGAATTCAAACACTACCGATGAACCCCAACTTAACCCACAATCTTTGAATAGTCCTGAATTGAAGTACAAAATTGATCATTTAGAACGAGAGTTATCAAAGTTAGACCAATTGATCGATCTTATGAACCACGATCTAGTTGCTCTAACTGAGGAGGTGACCGTCAACTTAACTGAATTTGTTAAATTCATCGAAAAGAAGTGGTTGAACATATTCCTAACATTCATCCAGTCTACAAAGCAATTATTCATTGAAAGTTTGGATAATTGGCAAGACTTCAAACAGGCTTTTGAAGAGTAGCATAGGTTATCTTAATATACTAATATCCTAGATCATCCTCTGCCGCTCTCAGTTTGTCAAGTGTAATCTACAGTAGACAAGGTTGTAGTAAACAATTTTTTTCATTATCGTTTAATACTTGAAAAGAACGTATATCTTATTATTTCAGGTTGAGTATTACGTAGTGGATATTACTCAGTACCCCTTCCAGTACCACATCCCAATAAACTAATAATAAAAGATGTCAATTTGTACTAAAATGCTGCATATAGTCGTTACAGTTTGTGTTTTCTCAACTTCGCGCAGATACAAAACCACGATCGTTTTAAAATTCATTTGTTCAGTGGCAACATGTCGGCGATGGATATTGATAATGATATATCCACTGTGTTGGGTAATATAAGACAGGAAACGGATGTTGAGGATTTAATTAATTTAACCTATCAATTAGAGGATTTCTCCGAAAGAAAATTGTGGCATCAATTGACGATAAGCTTGGAAGACTTCTTCAAGATTTGCTCCAGTGATTTGAAAGTTCAACTTTACACCCAGTTCATCAGCAAATTCACAAATAAATTGAATACAATCAGACTTACAAATTTATTATTACAAGCATTTGGTGACCATACTGAAGTCTGTCTCGAAAATTTATTGAGCTTAAAGTCCAAAATTGATGAAGACAATGAGAGCTTGATATACATAAACCTACAAATTGCCAGATACAACATATTGATCAATAAAGTGGAAGAAAGTACAGAAATATTGGACAGTTTGGAAAGTAAGTTCAACACCGTTGACAACGAGTTCAATTCTAATATCAACTCTGCTTATTACTTGGCTAAATGTCAACATTATAAATATTTGGAGAACTACAACTTATTCTACTCGAATGGTTTATTGTATTTGTCAACATTGGAAAGTTTGGATGACATCAACAAGCTAGAATTTGGATTTGATTTGTCAATTAGTGCATTGTTGGGTGATAAGATCTACAATTTTGGTGAATTGATCTTGCATGATATTCTTACTGATTTGAAAGATTCTGATTACGAGTGGTTATACAACTTGATTACCAACTTGAATTCAGGTAACCTCGAAGAGTTCAATAATCATTTGAGTATTGGCACTAAAAAGTATCCTAAATTGAAATCCCACGAAGTATTTTTGAAACAAAAAATTATCATAATGAGTTTGGTCGAATTAATTTCTGTGAAATCTACTTTGAACAAACAAATCAGTTTCAAAGAAATCAGTGAGTTCACTGGTGTTGATATTAATGACATTGAACATTTGATCATCAAATGCTTTTCTTTGGATTTGATTAAGGGTTATATCAATCAAATCGACGAAATCTTGACAATCACCTGGTTACAACCAAGAATTCTTAACTTGGATCAAATTAAGGTTTTATCTGATCACTTAAACAAATGGGATAATCAAGTCGAATCCTTGTCTAAGCAGGTCTACACTAGTGGTGGGTCTGTCTGGGCTGGTATATAGATTAGAATGAAGAGAAAATATAAAGGATTCATGTTTTATTTTTTACATTTTATAAAATCAAAAAAGTAAGGTGGAATGTATGAATTTGTGAGGAGCAGACCTAAGTGCTGGCGTTATTCTTACCTCTCAACCTATCATCACTGTGTCTAGTTTCTTCGTCACTTTCCTCTTCTCCAAGATCAAACAAGGTATTACTGTTCGTTTGTTGGAGCGGCTTGTGATGTTCGTCATTGGATTGGGAAGATTCATAACTTGGAGGAGCATTGTCCCTTAATTCGAAACTATCTCTGACGTCAGGACCATTTTCGTTGTCACTGTGACTTAATAATGATAAATCATCCAATTCAAATTCAGTTCCGGGATTGGCCCCATCTGTTTCTTCTGTGCTCAACTGTTGACTAACTGCTAACATATAACTAGTCTCTGTCGGTCTCCATAACCATGCAATGCCCATGAATATGATGAAGTAGATAACACTTGGAGCAAAATCAAACACGAAGAAAGTACCCTTCCAACTTTGTTCGATCATTTGAGTGGAAGACATACTCATGAAGATAAAACTTGAAAAGGTGATACCCACAAAAGTCACCAAAAAGGAAACAAAAATGATTCTGAAGAGGTTCTCAAACAACTTCAATTTAATAACCTGTCTTTGTTTGTTCAAGTTGGTAGTTGTTTTCTTAATGGATGCTAAAATCAAAACATAATAAGTACTCAATGTTATGGTTATTGGGATCAATGGGAACAAAGCCGTTAATTGGTCTATGGAATCCTCATCAAATGATGAGGTTGAGTTAGTAGCCTCGGAAGAGTCATTATAGTAGCTCGATACCAAGTACAACACAGAGGCACAAAAGTGGATTCCAGCTAAGATTTTACATCTAAGCATCACTTTCTTCTCTAATTTCACTGTAACAACACCATAACCCAATGCGATCAAAAGCAAAAGGAAAAATGAAAATGTAAGCTTTGACGCATTCAATATCGATAAAAAGATCATGTAGAACATAACAAAACCCGACAGAGGATTTTTGGTACGATTCAAAAGGTCATAATAGGACCAAACTACCAAAGTATCAAAAGTAAGCAATGCCAACATTGCTAAAAGATAACGCTGCAATGGTAAAATTTGATTCTCTTTTCTCTTCTTGAAGAATTGAAATCCAAACAATCCAATCACAATTGCATACAACAATGTCAAGATACCATAAGCAGGTAATTTGGGTATTTCACTTGCGTTCAATTGACCAAAGGCATTCTGGAAGTTTATAACACCTTTGTACTTCAATTTTGAATCCAGAACGAATGTAGAGACACAATAATAACCAGTTTGGTTGATAGGGTATGAAATGTTAGCAGCACCTAAATGGGTCAATTGATTGGTTAATATTGTACTATTTGTAGTGTTGTTATTGATAATGAACTTCCCGCTTTGCTTCTCATCACAGATCCCTTCCTCTATGGCCAGATCGTCGCAAATATATTTGATATTGCCATCTTCAAATCTATGTCCAATACTGTCAAAATCTTTATATTCAAAGATGATGTATGTCAATTTAATATCTTCTGAATGTGGTTGTTCAGAAATTTTCTTATTCTTCTTGAACTTGTCTTTACCGTAAGCCAATAACTTCAAGCCAACTTGAGGTTTATAACTTCCGCCCCAGTCATGTTTTGAATATAATCCCGAACAGACTTGAGATCTATAGCCATCATCAAATACAGCTCTATTTGCAATGCAGCCCGCAATCAATTGGCACATCAAGATTATCGGTACGATTACTCTCATGGTGAATTGATATTAATAGTCTCGACAACAGCGAATTTCTTGGGATCAACTGAAAAATATTGAAGCTAACGCGGCTCGGCAATAAGAAGTGATATATTATAGAAGATATATATAAAATAACTTAACCAATTATGAAAGCTCGTTAATACGTTTCATAAGTTTCGATTCAGTCTCATTCCAGCTGTCTACCAAATCCTTGTAGAAATCTATTTGGTTATCACATAATTCCAACATACTTGATTTCAATTCAGTTTTGTTAAATTTGTCCCAATTTGGATATTCTTCGTTTGTGATTTTACTGATCAACTCTTGTACCAAGCTACTTTGCATCTCGACTTCCTGTTCCAACTGTTCAATCTTGCTCTCTAATTTGGCTCTTTTCGTTTCAGTATTCGAGGAGCCGATGTTACCGCTTGCTGAGGTGGACAAAGTGTCTTTGATCAATTGAGTGGTATTGTTGACAATTCCCCCTGAACGGTTCTTTATAGGAGATGGAGGAAGTTGATGCAGCCTGGTGCTACTGCTTGTAGAAGGAAGAGCTCTCAAATCTGCTTTGGCTTTATCGAGATAATCTTGCAACACTTGTAAATCGATTTTTTTGTTGTGTTGAAGTTCAATTAAATTGGTTAAGTTCACAATATACTTAGAACAGTCCTTCAAAGAAGTGAGGAAAGACTCATTAATGAAGGCATATGACCTAGACCATTTCTCCAGGTATTGCCTCAAGCAATCAGCAAAAAACTTGAAGTTATCATTTGGTGAAACTAAACGTGAGTTTGGAGACTCATTAAGCAGTGAAAGCTTTTCAAACTGTTGCAGAAATAATCCGTAATCGACACCAAGCTCTTCATTCTTCTTGCTCAACCGACTAAATATTTTATCCAACTTTATGAGGTTCTCATACATTTTCTTTAGCTTATCACTGATTTCCAAAATATCCTTGTTATTCTCTTTCTTATGCTTGGAAGGGGTCAAGAAATTCATCACCCTTTCGGTGATTAACTCTTCATTAACAACCTTATTCACCATACTCGAAGTGAAAGACTGTTCCTTTTCCACTTCGTTAATATTACTGATCTTCACGTTCTTGCTAAAGCTTAACCAATCATTAGAGTCGCTCAAGAATAAATGATAAACAGACAGCTGAGAAAGTATCTTATGGTTATTGATAAACTTTATGAATCGGTTCAAAGAGTTGAGTCTCTTGTGGACAAACTCTTGGCTGAATGTATCACCAGTCAAGTACTTTAAATTCAGTTTCGAAGGTAAAGGTGGTATCAATAAGAAAGGAAAATCGTTATTCAAGCAATGATATAGGTTCCTGAAATCACCATATCTTCTCCTCACACTGATCTCGATTTGACTGTCATCTTTTTTGGTGGTCAACTTGATCAAAGAGGGATTGTCAGACTCGGTAGTTACTAAGTATGATATAAATGGTTTCGACTGCTGATCTATATCTCTAATAGGATCACTTACACTTGCACTAATAAAGTATTTCTCAAAGTTGTCTTTCATCTCTTGTTCTTCTTGAGCAAGGCTGCCTATTCTGTCTTCCAGATCATCATTGGTGTTGCCATTTATTTCACTCTTCGCTGACAGATTCGAATCTCTTCTTTCATCTAATGGGTCAGTTTCTTTGATTGGAACCTCACCAGTATCCTCGTGGGATTCTGGATCTCCTTCATTGCCACTGGAACTTTTCTTGTCCAGGCTTGACTGCTCGTCTACCAGATGTGACACATTAGCTTCTTCATGATTAAAGATATCGCCATCGTCTTCAATGTTTTCTTCAACTTCTTCAATTGGATTGTTTGGAATTATGCTACTCTCTTCACCTCTATCTAATTGCACTGAAGTAAATTGATCCTCTGCCATGTTATAAAATGATGCGTCACACTCTCAAACTCCCGTTTTATTTTTGTTTTCTTGCTGCTGATAAAGAGAATGCGAAATCTGGAGATGGATAGATTGGAAACTGTGACAATACGGAGTTCATAGCATACTTACCTATTTTGTATATGATTTATTTGTTACATATAGATTCTTTTATAGAATTTAATATTCAATGGTAGATTATGAATGTATCTACGTATTTTTTCCCATCAAAAGTCATTAAAAAGGATTCATGAGCAAAGCAGATAAATTACTAAAGAATCAACCATATACATGACGCAATGATCGAAACCCCAATAACAGCTGTTATAATACCGGCACCTGCCTTGTCCTTTGCACCTAATGTCAATGGCGAAGCAGTTGTAAGGGTGGTACCATATCCAGCAGCTGCATTACCTAAGGAAGAACCTCCTGTTTCTGCAGTGTAAGGAGGATCGACATCACCCACTCTCACGTTTGTCATAACCTCTAATGCAGACAATTGTTCACCCAACCCCCAGTATCCATCCCAGGTGGAATTGAACCAATTTAATCCACAAGTGTGACCATCTGAACCTCCACTACATTGAGCTGCTGCAGCTACAGCAGATGTCCTTAAATATTGCATAACAGTGTCATAAGTTGAAGGTGCCATCACGGCTGTATGACCTAAAAATCTTGAGAAATAAGCCTTGAAGGATCTCTGATCTTGATCACAGTTATTGACTCCTTGACATGCAACCTCATACATGATGTCATTCTTGAAGAAAACAGTACCAGCACTAACTAAGAGGTTTTCTGTTCTTTCCAACCATTTTGGATCTTCAGTATAATTATATAAGAAAGCACAACCTGACATCATTAAACCTTGGTTATAAGACCACACTAATTTGGTCATATTAGTACAGTTCTTTTCGACATTAGCACCATCGTAGACTAACCAATAAGTGCTTTCAGTCAAGAAACCAGAACCGTACATCCAATCCCAAACTCTTTCACACCATTCGATGTAAGAATCATTACCAGTGTATCTAGCCAATCTAGCCCCTATGTTGAAAAGACATCCGTTAGAAACTGAATTCTTATAATCATAACCAGAGTTCCACTGGAAAATTTGCCATCTCAAACCTCCACCACACTCAGATTCATCCCATCTAGCAGACATAGTGTTAAATACAGCTTGAGTTAAAGCTAACCATGCTTTTTCAGGATCATCAGGATTAGAAAAGTTTCTTTCAACAGCAGTCATCACTGCTAAACCCCAGAATCCCTGATCATCATTACCTTCCGTAGTCGATTGATTCAAAGGAATGTAGTTGTTATCATCTCCAGTTTGGTGTAATAAAGCAGCTTTAATGGTCGATTCGTAAGTGTCATTTTGCATGATAAATCCATAGTCTATCAATCCACCCCATACACCACCAGCATGCCACCAATAGTAAGGCCATGTGAACATACCCACAGTTCCACCGTATCTATCACCATCATAATAATCCATAACACCCTGAGCTACAAGCGCGGTAGCTTCTTGAAGACTATCCAAATCATCAGGATCCAACCAAAGGGCACTAACTGGTGCCAAAATCACCAGCAAAAAGGTAAGTAAGCGAAAGAATTCCAACCTCATATTATTTCTAAAATTTTTAGACAATACAAATATTAAAAATAATAAATACGATTGTTTTGGGATTTATCAAGTTCACCTAAATATCAAACAGATTGTTTTAATATCAATTGATCCCTGTAGAAAATTTTTCGCGATAAATATAGCATGAAAAACACGCAGGCTTTGCATTACTACAGAAAAGCCTATTAGTAAAAATAAAAATATATATATAGGACTTCTATTCTTTTAACGTATAGATTTTTTATAAGTATACAATAGCTATAGTTTACAAAAAAGTATCAACAGGGTAGCATCCAGCTACTTACCGATGAATCTTTCCAATTCAACTTTTTCAACTTTCAATTAATCTTCAAATGCAGGATCAAGAATCTTATCGATGGCTTCACCACTTGAGTCAACTAAGCCATCTGCATTACCAGAACCATTTATGTGGTCAGCTCCAACTGAGTCTTGATTGGTACCATTTTCCTCTTCGAGTTTTGAGACTTCGCCTTCTTCCTGGTCTGGTTCTTGACCTTCATCTTCTTCTCCGTCAACGCCATTGGAAGACTCCTCATCAAGCTTGGGAGGTTCACTCAATTCTTTGTTGATTAACTTATCCTTCTGATTATTGAATATTTCTTCTAAATGATGGTAATCATTAATGAAGTCATTTTTGTTGATCGAGTGGATGATGGATTTGAAATCTTCTTCATACTGCTCGATATTTTTGATTAACTCTTCGAATACTTGTTCACCAACCTTTGAGCTGAAAGACGAAGTATCAGGCAAGCTATTATGTATCTCATATAGTACATTGATGAATCTCAATGGATATGTGAGGAAGAAGTTATGGGCTTTGTGATTGAACTTGATCTTTAAGAAGTTATTTGATAAATTGTAATCCAAGAACAAATTAGACTCACAACTAATTTTATTATTAAT
The DNA here is from genome assembly GCA_030569695.1 of Yamadazyma vaughaniae. Classification (NCBI taxonomy): domain Eukaryota; kingdom Fungi; phylum Ascomycota; class Pichiomycetes; order Serinales; family Debaryomycetaceae; genus Yamadazyma; species Yamadazyma vaughaniae. Next base: position 529,150 of record JAJMLO010000003.1, on the reverse strand, counting down.
TTCTTTTAGACACTTGTAGTAGGCCTTAATTGGGATGGTATTTTTATATTGATATTGATTCATTTCATTGATCGTTGGAGGAGTGGAGCTTAGTTCATTAAAGTTTGAGGAAACCAAAGTAAATTCATAACCTACAGAGGCAATGATTGGTTCAATGAAAATTTTCTTCAAGTTTTCAAGAATGAATTCTCTAAACTGGGCTTCATTATTTATCACTTTATTCATTGAATTTAAATTATCAACAAAATTTTTATCCAATTGCTTCAAGAATATGTGATTCAAGACGTTCTTTTGGTTGTTCTCACTGATCTTCTTCAAAAACTCATTGTAGTCATCAAAAGCATTGTACAATTTGAAAGGTTCTGAATAACAATTAAGACATAGTTTATAGTTTATTGAAACTTCATCATTGATATCCAAGTCTCCATTACAAATGTCACAGTGTAAACTTGCTCCATCAGCTTTTGGTAGCTGGGTCGATTGTACTGGTAAGGCTCTTTGAGCAATTTGTTGAAAGTTCAAATTTTGCAAGTACTGGTTTGTGCTCAATGACATTGACTGCTGAGGAATTGACATGGCAGTTGCATTTCCTGTCAATCTACCATTACCATTATCGAAGTTATTCCCATAGATGTAGTTTCCATTCTCACCACCTGGCATAGTGGTGGCTCCAGCAACGCCGCCAACTCCGATATTTGAACCGTTGCCATTTTCTCCAGTGTATTGATATTGAAATTGTAATTGGTTTGAGTTCAAATTCATGTTGTTTGAACTGTCAAACTTCTTCTTGCTAAACACATCGTCGTCCATGAAAATTTCATCGGTGTAGTTCAGACTGGGATTCTGTTGTTGGAATTGTTTCATACCATAGATCATGGTTTCTTCTGCTAAAGGTTTTCTCAGCTTTTTCTTTTGCCTTTCGATAATTCTACATTTTGCACATGTTTTATACTGTCTCACCTCTGGGGGTTCATCATCCATTCTCTTTCTCTTACAACGACGACATCTTCTTACTTCAGCCATGATGATTGATTAAATTTATATAATATATTAGACGTTTAACCAAAAAACTCAAGTTGCGTATTGAGTGGTTTATTTTTTTTCTATTGAAAAAACTCTCGACATTCAAAACAGAGGTGTCTCCCCGGGAGCCTTTGTGTAACAAAATGCGACTTTGTGTAATTGATTACAGATATAACGTAGTGTGATTGGACAAAAGCCCCCCGAAAAACTATATTACAGACACCAACTCCAAGATTCAATTAGTAAGCTTCAGGTCATTCAATATTATTTTACCCCTTGTTTCTTACTAATCTATGGACAAGTCTTTCAATATATTCTCAGCTCACTCGATAAGCGAATTTTGGGAATAGCCAGTTTTTTTTTGCAATCTCTGCGACGGAGCGAGGATTAAGTCACCGGGGGAGTGGAGAAATTGCTTCTTGGCTACTACTTCTTCTACAAATTTTTACCTTTCTATTATTGTCACTTCATCTCTTGCTTGGAATAAATTCATGCTGACGTTTTTAATTTTCACTAGTAATATTTTAATTATACAAAAACCAATATGTTTAGTGATTTTGACGCAACATGTGTTAATAATGTGGACGAAAGTTGAATTTAAAAGTCTCCAGCGGTTTCCGAGCCCAAGAAGTAGATATTTAATTATACATACTGAGCTAGAACTATTCCTGTAACACCGATCATGTCACCAGATCAATAAAGTGTGCTTGGCAAAAAGATCTGGAAACAATCAACGGCCTTGGCTGACTGAAGTCATTTCGCACTGGCTGAGGCTTTACGATAATTTCGGTAAATAGGGTGAACATACTAGGAAGGAAAAACCAGATCATTTTACAAATATGTCTAAATCACTTGTTCGTTCTATCAAGAATGTGGCCAATGGCTATTCTACTGTTCAAATTCTAGTCAGAAAAGCTACTTCGAATGATCCAACTGGTCCTACCACTTATGACATGGAAGAGGTTAGCTCCTATACTTATCAGTCCCAAACCGACTTTTTGGAGATTATGGATATGTTGGACAGAAGGTTGAATGACAAAGGTAAAAATTGGAGACATGTTGCCAAGTCTTTGACTGTCTTGGATTATTTGGTGAGATACGGTTCTGAAAAGTGTGTTATGTGGGCAAAAGATAACTTATATATCGTCAAGACATTAAGGGAATTTGTCCATTTTGATGAAGGTAATAATGACCAAGGTGCAATAATAAGAGTTAAGGCCAAGGAATTGGTGAGTCTTTTGAGAGATGATGAAAGATTGAATCACGAAAGAGATTTGGCTGCCAAAGCGAATGGAAGTAGAAGAAGCGATAGAGGTAGAAGGGAGAGAAGAAACACCCAAAGACAAGATGATCCTTATGACAATGATTTGGAACAAGCTTTAGAATTGTCCAGATTGACTGCTGAACAAGAAAACAACAAGAGAAACCACAATCGTGAAGAAACTGACCCGGATTTAGAGGCTGCCCTTAAGTTGTCCTTGGAAGAAGAGGAGATGAGAAAGCAAAAGTTGCAACAGAATGATAACTTATTGGATTTAGATGATGGCCCTACTTATTATCAACAACCACAGTACTATATGAATACTGGATATTATCAACAACAACCACAATACACTCAACAATACGATATGTTTGGTAACCCAATACAAAATCCAATGATGACAGGCTATTATCAACAACCACAATATACTCAACAGTATGCTCAAGTTCAACAACCACAGTTCACTGGTTTCAACTATCAGCCCCAAGCTCAACCTCAGGAGCAATTGCAGCCTTTGAAAACCGGCTCTAACAATCCGTTTGCTTTGTCGTCCGAACCATCCCAACCTCCACCCCAATCTCAAACTATGAATGATTTGGCCTCTAACCAACAGCTGCAACCACAATTCTTCACTCAGCCTGCAGCTCCACAGAATCCTGAGCCTGTCAAACCTCAATCCACGTCATCGTCCAAGTTTGGAGACCATACTCACCCTGAGTTAAATAACCTTTTAGCACAAGGTACTGGTGTTGATACCTTTGGAAACACTGGAGATGCAAGAGTTGCACATCATTATACTAAAGGTGCATCATTCCTTACTTCTAGTGGAACTGGTATTCAACAAACTGACAAGGCATTAAACAATGTCACCGGAAACCCATTCGCCCCTCAGCAAACTTCCCAACCACAGTCATCATTTGCACCAGCTGGTCAAAGACAACAACCTGTTTACACAGGATATGGCTTTGGAAATGCTGGTCCTGCTAATCCGAATCAATCACAAAGATCAGATGGTCCAAGTTTAATAGATATCTAAATTCACACCATATAAAACGTTTTGATTCCGGATGCTACTGCTATTCTCTATGTTACAATACTGTATTTTGCTAAAATCAAATATACAAAATCATTTTAACCAACGATATAGTCTTCGAAACTTTCGATCTCTTGCTTGAAAATGGATTTGACACACCAGTCCCATTCGATTAAAATGCAATCAGTCAACAGCTGTATGAGTTTTTTGTCCTTCTTCTGGTTCACTATTACTATTGGTTTGTCGCCTGTGCTTATCAACTGCTTCAGATTATTGGTGTTTTTGGAAAGCAACTTTAATTCTTGGATTCCATGACTTGTCAAGATTTTTGATAAAACGTCATATCCTCCGTTGAGGTTTGGCGACAAGTTGACCCTGTAATCTTTGAAAAGCGTTCCTTTGTCGCTATTTATGATCTTCTCAATACCATTTACTTCTTTACTTTTATCAATCAGATACCCTAGTTGATTATTGACTTCATCCACCAGAATTATTTTATCTAAACGATATTCATCGATATCGATATGTGTGTTCCCAGGCTTATTCCCAGACAATGCTGCTTTCAAATCGTTGATAAAACTCGGATGAAGAATAAACTCAACCTTACTCAAGCTGGTCAAAAATTTCTCTGTTCTTAAGATCTTGGGTGCAATGAGACAGTTGATCTTTCCTGTACTTGTAGCGATTTTCACACCTAACTTCTTGAGATTGGCTATATCATCTCTGTTAAGTTTTACCAAGCTTTCACATCCAGTCATGATACCAGTAATATTGTAGGGAATTGCATTAATAGACTGAGTTCCCTCACCTTCAAGCTTCTTGTGTGCTTCGGTGATCTGCTTCTTACTTGGAGGTGTAATATTTTCCTTGTCTTGTGTCCCTGATCTCTTCTTGGGCGTATTCTCCAACTCCTTCATATACGAATTCATTTTTCGAGAGCTCTTGAGTAACTCTTGGTGTTTGATAAGGTCCTCCATGTTGTCGTGCAACTTGAGAGCTGCTTTGACCTTAGCACTCCTTCCTCTCAGTGTTGGTGTTACAGTTTCAAATGACTCTGGTTGAGGCAGATAAGAAAGAGCGTTTGAGTCAGCAAAACTCGAATGTTGATTCTTGTCATCATCCGATGGTTCTTGTCCTTGAGCTACAATGGATTCGATTTCGTCATTACCGTTTTGGGCAGTCTCTTTGATGACAGTCATCCCATTTTGATATGAGGCTGGAGCTAGTTTGTTGTCTTTCTCTTCAACATTGAGCTCAGCATCATGATCATCTTCTTCGACGCCAGGCTCGGCCTGTGAATCATCACTAGAATAATCTGTTTCTTGATCGGCAGTAGTCTTAAGAATATCATCGTCCATACTGTCATCCACATCGAAATCGACCCAATTGTGTAAAATAGCCGTATTGAGCTTAGTAACATTGATTAAGCGTGTCACTCCGTCACCAGATAAGTGCCCCAAATGCTTATACTTGGGGCTTTTATGGTCCATAATTTCCCAGTTCGAGAAACATTCTTCGAGCCACAAGTGGTTAACTACTTGAACCAAAGGTTTCCCATTTACAATCCATTTTTCATGGGCTGCTTTGTATTTATCACCAGTTGGCTTTCCCACAATCAAAAAGTCGTTCTCCTTAGTTAAATTTTTGGTGAATGTTCCACCAAGAATAGTTATCAACTTGGATAGATAGTATCTTGCGTTATGGCTGTAGTTGGTCACAGAAATTTTCAAATCTTTGAATCCCGATAATGGTTTTAATGGAATAGGGAAATGGAGAAGCAGTGAATTCATTGGTAATACCCATCTATTATTAATTATAACTGAGTATAACCACTGTAAGTTCCCGATTATAATTCTATTGCTTTCGAAACATACTTTAAACTCTCTTCCATACCGGTACTTCCCCAAAAAGATGTCTATGTTATTACTGAACTTTGAAACTATTTTTCCACCATTTTTTAGTATCAATGCATTGATGGAGCTCCTGAGATTTCGGGAAAGGTTATAGTCGTTCGAAATGTAGAATTTCTTGTCGCTAAAGAACTTAGTATCAAATTTCAACATGCTATCAACATCTGAAGCCAGATCTTCCACCAAAAACTTCTCACTGCTTTCATGTTCTTGATATTTGGGTCCTAACAAATAATTTTGTACGTTCAAGAGCTTCCCAGCCTTAAAACAATCATCAATCCAATTTGGGGAGACCACCTTGATATCCATATCACTGCTTCTAGCAATTATGGATTTATCGTTATTGAAATCATTGGTAATTAAATGGGTGGTATAGCTTGTCAACATATCCAAATACATCCCGCCAAATGCTTTGACACCTCCGTATATTATCTCTTTATCACCTCCTGGAATGTCATCACCAATACACACAAAACATGATCTCAAGAAATACTTCCCATTCGGATTGAATTTGGTGGTATACAATGCCTTGCCTGCTCTCATACTTTCATAAACCCATTCAGAAGTAGTGATCGGAATGGTAGCAAGTTGAGCCATATCATACTCAATAAAGTCAGTAACATTTGCTATAATGTGATCAATTGGCTTCTCGTTCAAATAATTAATATCATTGTCAAAGGAATTTTTCACATAAGTTTTACCTCCATCATTTTCAATATGAAGTTGTAGCTTTTCTACGTCCTTCTCTGCCTCGGCATCAGGCAGCTTGATGATCAAAAATGTGGTTTCTTCGAAAATTGGCATTATCAAGATTGTTCTGTTTACGCGTTTCTCATCAAAGCTTTCGCTTGTTGCAAAAAATATGATACTAGTTTTGCATATTAGTAAAATGCAAAGTTTTGCTTTCCATTCAGATCTGGCCGGACAAGGGAACTTGACTACTACTATACCTTTACAAGGTGACTTTTATCAATTTTCAATTTATAAACAAGTTGTATCATTGCAATACATAATACTTAAAACGAAATATGCAAATGGAGATTGAGACAAAAAGGGCCGAGGGCTAACATTTGTTCTTATCCATTGGAGTGCAGAAGTATTGGATGAATGTTAGAAGTGAAGAAAATGGGTTGTTATTCTTCTATAAGGATATGGATGACTTGATCAACAGTCGTATGCAATTGGAGTTTATTCCACTTGTTTGGCAATGATTGGGGTATGATGGATTTATTGTACGTAAGAATTAAAGGGCGTTAGTTTGTTCAAAGGTTAATGCAGTAATCATATTGGGATTTAGTCTTCAAAAATGTTCTTTTTCTCCGCCACGATCTTTTTAGCCCAGCTTCGGCATAGAATACTAGCCTTCATGAACTTCTTAGTTGAATATTTCTTGAAGAATTCGTCGTGTTCCACCGGAGATATTAAGTACTGAATTATCAAATTAACACAATCTTTCATATCTTCCTTTTTATAGCCTCCAGAGTAATGGATTAAGTTACCATTCCAAACAGGATTCTTGCCCATTATTGATCTCGCTATATACATAGCACTAGCAGCACAAAGGGAGGGTAAAATTCCAATAAATTTGTAATCAATTATAGTGATTTCAAGTAAGTATTTTCCCAAAGTTCTCGTTTGGACGTCATAATCATCTGCCTTGGATATTCTTCTTAAGAAATTCATTGGGTTAGGGTAGTTTAATTCGAAGTCTAGTATAGTTAAGATATACTTTTCCGCTTGTAAAATCTCCTCTTCAGTGAAAGATCCATCAGTAAAGTACGAGTAATTTTTCACTGAAGGGCTAAAGACTTCTTCGTATTTTGCAGCAATAAACAAGGAACCAGTGGCTAACAATTGCAATCTATCTATCTGAACAACTTCTAAGGACATAAATCTATCCATTATGTTAATAGCAAGGTATAAGGTCTCAGGTAATAATCTGAATCTTGAATGCATTTCAACCAACCAATCAACCAAGATTGATCTCATTTTAGGTTTTAAGTGTCTTTGTTTGAAAATATATTGGTTATCTGGCAAGGTCTTGAATTCCAATTCGTGTAAATATGGGTAGATGTCATTGACGTATTCGCTCACCATCAATGGATCATCCATATCTTCTTCGTCTAAGTCATCCCATTCGTAATCAATAACTTTTGATTTTTTATAGTTATCACTTATGTATAATTTCTCTACCAAGTTTGTAGATGATTCTGTGGCTTGTCTTTTTTGTGGTAATCTTGCAGGAATCGACAATTCATTGGCAATGGTATTAGATTTTCTCTGCTGTTGTTGTAAAGGACCATTATCACCACCTAATGGTTTTCTTTTGTTGATACCATATTGACCAGAAATATCACCTAGATATGTTCTTTCTTTGGTCTTCTTCTTATTTTCGTTGACATCCAGTGTTTGGACCATTTTATCCCCAGTTTGATCGGATTGGGTTTGGTGTTGTATTTGTGCCTCTGTAGGTACTTGCGTTTGGGATGGTTGGGATGAAACTTGGGATGTCTCCAAAGCGGGGTCATGGAACTTCCCTCTGGTCATTTTGTAGTTATTTTCATCATTCAAAACTTGAACCATTTTATGTATAAGATTATTGGTTTATGAAAGTAACTTATTAGAATGAACAATAATCTCTATCCTCAAATCTATAAGTGTATAGTGAGTCAAGGTACTAGAAATTGGGTAAAGTATCGGTTGAAGGTTGAATTAAGAACGTTGTTAACCTGCTCTTAGAATAAATGCCCCCTAAAGTCAGTAGAAAAAGCTTTGAAGGCTCCTATCAAATAGAATATTCAGGAGTTTAAGTGATCAACAAATAAATGAAGTACGGAACAACAAAATGCTGATTAATTTCTATGGCTTTGAAATGTAAGTTATACAAAAGGCAAAGAAGAAGATAGTAAGGATTGAATTGAATATCAAAATGCTTTCCAAGTGTTGATGAAAGAGTTTTCTGCTCGATTATATTCCGCTAGACACAAAAAAATTTCGATGAAACTGATGCATTTTTGTTTTCTTTACTGCGTTTTTTGGAAACCTGCGCGTTCCTCCCTCTTTTTTGGGAATTGAAGTAAACAAACACACCAGTCGCAAAATAACTTGCTTAGTTAGGCGTCTTGCAAGTGCATGGGGTGTTCCCTTTTAGAGTGTTTGCATAGTAGTTTCAGCTAGAAGCCATTAGTTATCATCAAGCTACATTGTTACTTCATTCATTTGTTTACCAGGAACGAAATGCAGAATATTAAGCCTGACGGAAAGGCGAATACTTTATATAATATACTTAATGTTCTACCTGTAATGAAATGAACGTTGTGGGTGACAAAAATAGTTGGAGCATACGACATAATCTTGCTACATTTTTCTAGTAAGGTTCTCTGCATGGGATTTCCTATTCCATATTTTTTCATGCTTAAGGAAATAAGTCGCTTAACATATTCCTGGTTATTTTTTGCAGCCTCACGGTATTCGAAATTGATCAAGAAATTCAGGACGTGTTTATTTTATGTCATTCAACTGTCTTATTGTTCATTGTCGGTAACCAGTTGAGGCAGAGAATATTACGGAGACGAATAAATAATGCATCATTCCAGGTACTTTTATTTATGATAATCTATTGTTGTCTAGATATTCCACTTATATTCTCCCATTAAGTCGATTCCAAAGGAATTTTGCAGTCTCTTATGTTTATCGATTAAGTTGCCCGACTTAAGGGACCCAGAACTAGAAGTTCTTTCACTTGCAGTTGCAGAGCATCTCTCACATTTTCTCTTGTTCTTCCTTCCGCTATCTTTGTCAGGCACAACATTTGCGGAATCTTTCCTATCCTGGTGATTCTCGTGAAGATTATTACAACATAGGTAACATTGCAAAACAACATCTTGCTTCGATGGATCATTTGGAGCTGTTCTTGAAGGCTTAGGGGATGTGAGTGGTAATTCATGAGAAGCAGGTATGTCTTCACTAGAAGGTGGGTTCAATGTTGGTTCTCTGCCTCTGTCTTGTAAAATATTAATTAGCTTCTCATAAAGTTTATTGTTGTTATGCAAAGCATTGTTGAGGTCTTCGTTTCTTTGGCTTGATTCCTGTTTCTTCTTCTGTTGTTGTTCCAAGACGACTTTTTCAAATTGCTTCAAGAGCTCAGGCTGATGTGACTTTGTCTCTGTGTCGTTGCGTTTGATTGAATCAATCGTGTCATCATTCAAAGGATAATCTTCCAGAAACAGTTTTCTATCCTTATTTAAAATTCCTGCCATCTCATTATACAACTTGACCAATTTTTCGTTTGAAGTCGTTGGCTTGTTAGCTTTGCTGGTCGCTTTCATACTTTCATAGCGTTCGCTACTTTTAGCATTCGAGGATTGCTTCACCCTGCTCTTCGATTCGTATAAGCTTTTATATTTGACAAGTTTAGTTCGGAGCAATTCATTTTCTCTTTTGAGTTCGTTACTCTCATTTAACATTGTCATAAATTCATCACTTTGTTTTGCTACTTCTTTCTTATACATCTCATTTGTCTTGTTTAATCCTGAAATTTTTGTATTGAGTTGTTCAATGATAATTTTATTATCATCTTTACTGAGTTTTTCGTTCTCGAAGGCCAAATCTTCACATTTTTTCACAAGTTTCTGTATCGAGTCAGTCAAAAGCTTTTGGTAATCATCAATATCTTTGTTCCCCATAGATCTGGGTATGCCCTTAATAATTTTATGTGTCTCCTTTATCAACAAATCCGTTCCATCTCTTAAATCTAGTTTGGAATTAGGAGTTATTGGATCAATTGGTCTATTGATAAAATTCTGAATGTTCTCGTTCATCGACAAGTCCTGAAAGCTACTGGTGCTTCTTCTGTTTCTCAATGGACTACCAGATATTTGGGATCCAATTACACCTTTTCCAAATCTTCTTGTTTTGTCTGGAGAGTCTGAATACTTTGGGATATATGGTGTAAAACTAGGCACCTTTATTGGAGTGTCTTGCTTGATAGGTGAAGAAGCCTTTAAAGGTGAAAACGCGCTTTCAAATATTGAATCATCGGAATATAATGATATGTCCTCGTCAACCCCTTGGAAATCAGGTTCCTTGCTGTACTTCTTTAGTAAACTTTGAGTTGTATCTTCAGCCATAGCGTATATTATAAAGCTTGGATGTTTACAAAGATAATAATTACGCGCAAATATATTTAAACGCTTCGCGACTGATCTTGTCTCAGCTGCTCACTCTTCTACATCTATATGAACCAAATAATTGAGTGATTTAGTAACTGCAGCAATATGCCAGGGCACGAGACCAGATGTAACATAGTTCTCCTGTGTTTTCTGATCCTCTGAGATATTATCGACATTTCTAGTGCCTAGGATATCATTCAAAGTAGTTAATTTCTTGTAGTGGTTTAATATTATTGTCATTAATGATTTCAAATTCCAGTAGTTTGAGCAACTTAGTAAATGGATTTCAAAAACAAGGTAAAATGGATTGTTGTTGATCTTCTTTACAAGGTATCCAACTTTCATGGCTGGTCTCGTTGGGGTGTTAATGGAAGGTATTGGGGTGCTTGGGACTATTCCTATTAATGTATCACTTGGATCATGTAACACCATATCTCTGATATTTGGATCGATGTTGTTACTTAGCTCATTTCTTGGATTTTGAGACCCAGGAATTTGACTGGAAATCCCTGCCCCAGATGCGTCTGGAGAAAGGAAATTAGAGCCACTGTTAAGCCCAAAACTGAAATTGGATGCTAATATATTCGAATTATTTGGAGAAGGATTATTGGAGTTTGGCATATTGTTAAAGCTTTTGAAAAAATCATTCTGATCTTGAGTATTATCTTTACCTGTTGGTCTTTGTAGACTTTCGTCATTGATAAGCTCTCTAGGAGAACCTTGGAGTTCAAGGTTCATCATATCCGACTCACCTGACGGGTTAGGATTGATTATTTCACCAGTGACTTGATCAGTATTATCATGATTATTATCCACCATATTGGTCAACTCGTCATCTTTGAACGACATTTTGGGGCTGCTGTTGACTGATAACACAATAAGGGATATATCTTTATATTTCATGCTCAATCTTTTCCAATGTACTAATTCATCGTCAGGGATAATGCTATTGACCCTTGTCAAGACCAAAAATTTCTTACCCCCCAAACCACTTGTCCTCTGAATGATTTCTTCATTGAGCTTTTTGAATAGTTCGCTGGATATCTCTAATATTTGATTACTTATCGAATGGAGATCATAAACATTCCTATTGATCACATTCTCTGGGTGTGAAGTTTGGTTACTTGGAGTTTGATGATTGCTTGGTCTTAGTAGACTTGACGAGTTACACCATGATTTTGTGTAAGTAACAATACCTAAAGGGTCTGACCAAGCGGCAGAGACCCAATTTTTGTCAACTGACCTTTCATAAGCTAAATGCAAGAATGCATCCTCATCGGAATAAGTGTCTTTTGTACTGCTGTTGTTGAAAAACTTAAAATTTAGTTTGGATATTGGTTCCTTAACTATATTGGTGAAAAGGGTAAGACTAGGCTCGATTATTCTGTTTGGACCTGTTGTATCAATGGGATCGGGGCATTGATTGTATAAGTTCATGGAAAGTTTTGTCAATTTGTAATTGGATAAATATCTCAAGAAGCGTTGGCTATCGTGCTCTTTGATGATGTACTCGGCCGGTATGATTTTACTGAATACTTTCACCAAAGGTAATTGGTGCCTTCTTAAAAACATCTTGAAGTTCCTACAAATCTTTGAGATCTCTAGCAAAGAATTGAAGTTCTTGTTAAAATTTAAGAATAACAAAAGCAAAGGTCTGTCAAACTCAAATCTATTTGTTTTCTTAATAAGATCCAGCTTGATAAGCTCAACAAGTGAGTTCAACTTTTTGTTTATCTGCCTGTAAACTTGATTATAGTTGTCATCTTTTTTATTGATTAGGATCAAACCATCGTTAATGCTTTCGAGGTCATTTCGGGTTTCTGAAGCTTGCAACGAAACTTTGGAAATATTTCCAAAATTACAATCCTTGTAATTATAAATCAAGGAATTGAGGAAATCCTGATTATATTTATTATTCAAGTTCTCATTCAGTGTCTCAGAAACCAATAAGACTTGGAAGTTCTTTGCGCCATTAATCGGATCGAATCCCAAATACTTCCAAAACCTAATGGAAATTGAGTTCAAGTTCACTATGTCAGCCTTATTCTTAAGTGCCTTAATTTTATTCTCGTTCAATGTCCTCATCGAATCTGAGATATCAAATAATGAACTTTCACTAATGTCCCGAATGACTTCGGTATATTCCTTGAACTTCTCCTTATTATCATCATTGTCAGTATAGAGTGAGTCCCATTCAATGAGTTCTAGTTTCTTCAACTTGGATTTCGGATTCAAGATCTCGTCATTTGTGATATCATCAAGGAAGCTTAGTTGGTTATCAACCGAATACAATTCCTTTGTCTTGAATTCCAGTACATCACTGAGCATTTCCTCTAAAGTTAGTTTGTATAATAATGGGAATGTTTTCATCAATGCTTTCTCAAAATTATCCAGAATCAGATCATATTCGACAACCCTGAAATCATTCTCAGATTGATACTTCTGGAAGTCTCTAGGAAGATTGGAAGTCAAGTTCTTCTTAAAATTGTTCAAACCCAAATCAAAAATCAAATTAGGACCTAGCCAGTTGAGAAACTCGTTAAGATAATCAACTTTTATCACCATCTCGTTCTTCTTACTGATTTCTGAATCATCATCTTCTTGATCCACATCCATATTGAAATCTGAAGCTGAGGCTGACATTTTGATTGCCCCCATAATATTATTCAATAAGAATTCGTTAGGGATTGTAGAAATATTCACTCCTCTGAGTATCAAAGGAAGACAATTAGAAGATTCGTGGATTTGGTTTTTGGATTCAGAAGCGGTCAAATTATTCCTGGGGTTTGAGGTTACATTCTGCAGCTGAACATTACTTTGACTACTACGTTTCAAATCCTCATGTTCTAGTGCTAACGGAGAACTAAATTTAGCTTTGTCATCAAGTGGTGAGTCATGCATAGCAAATGGGGAGTCAAACTTTGGCAATGAAGAAAGCTTTACGGATTGTGTCACCATCAGACTGGATAAGGGTGAAGAGAATCCGCCAGTGAACATATTGTTGTTGAACACATTCTGTGGTCTAACCGTCAAAGCTTGATCAGTCATAGGGACAACACCAGTGGGATTTTGAAAAGTGAAAGGTTCAGAATAAGTATTTAACTTCAACGGTGAATCCTTACCTAGATTGATATCTGCATCCTCATCACTTTCCTCTTCTTCTTCGTCATCATCATCTTCTTCCTTTGCACCATTTTCGTCATCCGATTCAATCTTTATGTTGTTGTTCGCGATGGTTATATCTCTGAAATCATCTATATCGTCAAAATCGCCATTCGAATTCCCACCTCCTGTTTGGTACTTGTCTTCATCTTCACTGTCGAAGAAAACTTTGTCATCGGCGAGAAATTCGATGCCCAAACCCTTCTTGTCTAATGATTCTTGAGTATTGTTTGATGTTCTGATTTCATAACCAGCGACACTTGTTGCTCTAAGCTTCTTGAAAGAAGAGTCATTGTCCTTGGAAGTTTCCTTGTTCACGTAAAATTTACCACCTTTGCCGTACTTATCATCTACATTACTCTTGATCAATGGATTGAAAAGTATTGGTGAGAAAACTGACTTGCTACTGGCAACGTCAGAATCAGGTCCAGCTGAAAATGTTCTTGCCCTCTCAGTAATTTGAGGTACCATAGGTGTAGGAATTATAGGTAACGGGGCACCTGGATCGTCATATGGTGTCGCTTCTTTATGTGAGATTGTCATTTCTTCTTTAGGTATATCAAATGTTGCATGTTGATGTATAGCACCCTTGGACTCTCGATTATCAAAAATATCACCACTGGTATTGAACAGCAAGTCCTGATTTGATGCCTCGAATAATTCGTCTTCATTCAACCCCTCGTTGATCTCACTTTTTACAACTTGTGGTTGTTTGTCTAGCATTGATTCATCTTGCTCTTGCCTTTCATCTTCATCATCACTATAGTTTCCAAACAAGTCATCCATCTCATCTTCGGCTTGATTTTCAGAGTTACCCATTTGTTCATCGTCAACCTTCAAGTCAATATCGCTTTTCAACACATTTTCATTGGTTTGGTTGGTTTGTATATGGCCCATGTTGTCCATTATATTCACATTATTGTCGAAAAAGTCATCACTGACGGAATTAGGTATACCACTAAATAGATCTGGAAGAACATTCATTTCATTTAAATCCATCTGTAGGTCATTCTTAGGGTCAGTTGAGCTCACCCCAGTTGATAACACACTTGGTACATTGAATGCAGATAAGTTTGCAGACCCTGGATTGTGTGATTGATGTGGGTGCTGATTATTTTGTTGAATATGATGTTTCACTGTGATACTGAAATCAATAAATTCAGATATCAAATTAAAAGGGTCTGATTCTTTTGATCTCATATAATCATTGTTGGATGCATGTGTGGAACTTTCAACGCTAATAGATCTTTCATATTTTCCAAACTGTAATAGACAAAACTTCCAGGGCCACATTATATACTTTTTATTGTCAACCGTGTGAATGAATTTGGCTATTTTAGAAGTCTGGTTATTCAAATGCTGTAAATTGGGTATTAGCTTCACCCATAATAAGTTTTGTTCTCCCGATAAATCCACACCCGTAGCTAACTTGAGTAGATTTAATACATTCTCATGATTTTTTGGAGGCGAATATGTGAAGCTGTTCAATATTTTAAGACTGTCAAATAAGTGACACCTTATTCCAGATGGGGTAAGATAAATGATAAAATTGGAGGACTGGTCACTATCAGCGGCATCTACCGATAGTACGGACGAATTGTAAAGCTGAATATTAGACTTTTGTATGACACATAAAAGTAGATCTCCATTTGGGAACAAAACTGGTTCCATCAATACCATTAAATTTGTAACTTCATTAGAATTGACAACAGCATAATTACCAAAGATTTTTATAGACCCTTCTCTTGACAATTTATATAACACCAACTTTTTAATTGCTTTTAGAAGACTGACACTTAGGAATGGAGAATGTTCTCCATTTTGGCTTGGAGTCGAGCTGGAACCATCAACGTTGGTTTCAGATGTGTTGTTAGGAGTTGTGTTACTATTCTGATTGGGTTTGGGAGGACTGCAAAGGACATCGATGGAGATTGATTTGGAATTCTTGAGTATCAATTGAGGATAGTCACTTTCCCATTCTGAATTGTCTGGATTATGTTCGAATTGGAATCGATATAGACTTTTGTTATAATAGGTAATTAAAATGTTAGGATGCTTGTGTCTAATGGCTAGCTCAAGTTCTAGTAATGCTTGGTCATTATTCGTGTCCAATTGGTACAAGGAATACTTGACCCCACGAATGTGACCAAACTTGTAATAGTTTGTAGATATCTTCGAGGGATTAAGAGCCTCCATTATGGAAGTCTATTCTAAAGTTGTTCCAGATGTTTTATTCACTGTTAATGAAATCTTCTCACCAAAAAATATATCCCGAAAATATTTCGAGGTGAACGAGAGATTTCGGACTGACATTTAGGACGGAAAATAGGCATACGTTTTAATATATTTGAAAAGGCCATATATATTATTTAAAGACTAAAAAGTGTTAATTGATTGTAGAAGAAGATATTTAATGATCATCCCCTTTTTTGGAAGCATTTTGGGAGCAATTAACTATGGCTGCAAATATCTACAATTTCTCATAGTTCAAGCGATTCGCCAATACATTGTTCCTAAACTCTTCGACTCCAAGGGCACTTGTATGTCCCCATGGCTTCTTCAAGTTCTCATTGTCAATTGCTTTAGCGAAACAACCTAACCAGCCATCTCTAGGGTAAGTTTTATTTATTGCAGCAACTGTACTTCCATCAATGTATTCCGAATTCAAGCCAACGTTATCCAAGATGGTCGAAATCTGAAGAATGAGCCCCAAAGAAGTAATGAAGCCTGAGTCACCCAAATCTTGGTGGCGTATGATAGCTTCGGCTACTGCTTCAGCATATTGCTTATCCCCATTTGAATTTTTCAATACCAAATCGTACGAAATAAACCCACCGTAGAACTCAAAGGACATTTTTGTAGCTGCCATATTTTTATCTGTGGTTGCTATATCGTGAAGAAGACAAGTCACGAATAACACCTCCTTATCGAGGTCCCACTCTGGAAATTGATCATTAATAATTGCAACGCTATACTGGTAAACTCTCAAGGAATGGAATAAAACTTTTTGTGGAAGCTCTGACAGAGCATACTCATAAAAAAAATTCGCCAACACACCCTGTGGTATGTCTACAACTCCTTGTTTAGTTGGAGTTTTAGGATTGGGAATTGCAGACTTTATGTCCCTAGGAACCTTAAGAAAACCGTACTTAGACATGATAGTAATTACATTTTCACAACCCCACAAAATTCTCGCAATCAATTGCTTTGTGTCCGAACCACAACGCCATTGCTAAAACCATGTTTACTTTCATCTTTAAGTACACAGAGGGGAGGTATCAACTAATTATCAGAGATTTTAAAGAAATGATAATTTCCAACTGAATATTTGGGTCATTATCGAGATATGGTTAGCATTATCGAGATATGGTTAGCCAAGCATGTTCTTCACGTACTACTATTAATTCACTTGTGATAGATCACTTGGCAATAACTCCCTTAAATATCACCAATATCGTTTTAAGATTTAGATTCCACCTTCATCACTTTTAACATATAAGGGAACTTATTTGTTGTGATCTTTATAAAAATGGAAATAGTTGTATGGAAGTTCAACAGTGCCAAATCATGTTGCGTATTCTG
The DNA here is from genome assembly GCA_030569695.1 of Yamadazyma vaughaniae. Taxonomy (NCBI): domain Eukaryota; kingdom Fungi; phylum Ascomycota; class Pichiomycetes; order Serinales; family Debaryomycetaceae; genus Yamadazyma; species Yamadazyma vaughaniae. The sequence goes on along the minus strand of JAJMLO010000003.1, from coordinate 512,008 downwards.
CAGTGAAACCTCACTGAGAAAATTGTAAACAGAAACCTAATCATGTCTGAGAAGAAAACACGTATGTTTGAATATATATGACGCAAAAATACATGAAGCACCGACTAACCCCATCTAGCTGTATTGAGAGCTGCTGATTTACCTGATGAGATCCAAACCAAAGTGTTTGAGCTTTCTCAGGAAGCAATGGACAACTATAAGGTCGAGAAAGAGATCGCTGCATATTTGAAAAAGGAAATGGATCAGTTATACGGACCTGCTTGGCATGTCATAGTAGGGGAGAGTTTTGGTTCATATGTGACACACGAACAAGGATGTTTCACGTACTTTTACCTTGGGGAATTGGCATTTTTAGTCTTTAAAAGTGGATAATTTACAGGTATTACAATGATTTATGCTATGTATATATTATTATTATTGTTGAAATAATTTGATCTTTAATAAAACATCACCGATAATCTAGTTTGTCAATTTTTCAGTTTGTCCACTTAATAAAGTGAATACTGGCTTTCCCAATTTCTCTCTACCCTTCAAGAAGTCCAATTCCATAACAAATAAATATTCAACAATTTCAGCGTTACACTTGGAGACTAATTCACCGGCAGCACTAGCACTTCCACCAGTTGCCAAAATGTCATCAACGATTATGACCTTTGATCCTTCAGGGATAATACCTTCTTGAATTTCAAACTTATCGCTACCATATTCCTTTTGAAATTCAGCTTGAATGGTTGGACCTGGTAACTTACCTGGCTTTCTAACTGGAATGAAACCAGCGTTCAAAGCCAAAGCTAAGGTTGGGCCAAACAAAAATCCTCTACTCTCTAAACCTACAATGTAGTCCACTTTTTTATCACCTACATGCAACTTGAATGCATTGACTAACTTTTGGAAAGAATCTGGTTTAGCAAAGATAGGTAAGAAATCTTCAAATAAAATTCCTTCAGATGGGAAGTTTGGGAATTGCTTCAAACATCCCTTTAATTCGGCAGCCAATTCTTGAATATCAGACATCTTACAATTTCTCCGATGAGCTTGATTTATGGGAAAAACGTTTTCCTCTGTTGCGCCGCAACAAGTCGCAAAATGTTTGATGTATAGAGGTGATTAATGTAAAAGAATTCTACATCAGTTCTTTAGGTACAAACTCTCCATAGTCTGTCAATGTACTAATACTGCTCTCCATTTTTCTCCCCAACTTATTGATATAGCTCTCATTGGCAGAGCATACAAATATTGGCTTATCATAAGTTCTTGCACCATACTTTGCGTGCTTCCAATCTCCTGGAACATATCTATTCTTCCAGAAACTCTTCTTTAACTGCCATTCCCTTGATTCGGTATCCATGTACTGGCTTTTTTCGAAAACAAAGATTGCTCCAACTCCGTTTGGTGGAACATCACAAATCCCTTCTAAGGCATATTCAACTCCACCATTTAATCCGAACGTGAGTCCAATACTAGGAGCAAAAGAAAAGAACCTCCAAATGGCGTATGAATTTGAAAGTGAAGGATTTCCAGTGACGGATATTCCAAGGTTCGTGGCTTTAGACACACCCACCGATCCACCATCCTTTGATTTTAATGTTGTATGTACAATTGGCTTCCCCCAATAGGACTCGCCGATATTTGCTTTGATTTCCAACCACATATCCATGTCTGTTCCACTAATTAGTTGTGGATCTCTATAAGTAATTCCCAAAAAAACAGTCTTATGGACTAGAATATGGCTGGAAGAAAAAACATGCAACATGTTCCAATCCACTAACTTGTTTTGGGGTATTTCTTCCGGCAGTTGATAGTCTTGGTCAACTGGAATGTCACCAGCATCGATTGCTTTTCTGTAGAAGCTTCCCTTTATAATTTGGGCTTCTTTATCATTCAGGTAAGCAAGTATATCATCCATTATAGTGTCATTTGCGATTGCTGCAGCAAAAGGATAACTTAAAGAACTTAGTAAAATGATAATTAAAATTGAATTTAAAGATCTCATGCTAATTTAGTAAAATTTGCAACCACTGCTGAAAGCACTATTTCTTTTGATAAATTATTTTTGTACCAGGAAGAAAAGATGAAACCTTTGTCTGAGCGTGTTATTGGATATACCACCACTTTATACCAATTTTTAGAATGATATGGAGAATAATCTGATATGCTTTTCTGATGGAAGTGGCATCAGCCAAAATATGCAGGGCAGCATATAATAAAATCCACAGTACCAAAATAACATTCACATACCCCAAGTAAGAAGATGACAAAGATACTAATCAGATACAACACTAATCCTGCTCTAGAGCCGCTAACACTGATGTATATATTGCAAACAGTAGTAATTTAGTACAATTCAATCTACAGAAAGTCGTGTCAGCTCAAAAAGTGAGATAGTTTTTCGAACGACAAAATTGAAAATATGCTCAACAGTTGAACATGTCTGAAGATCCTGTTATTAAAGGCGAATCAGTCAAGCATGAAGCTGATGAAGGATTAGAAGTTGGATACGACGTTGAATCCGTCGATCAGGATGTTTCTGATCAGGAAAAGGAACAGGATGAGTTCGAACAAGAGGCTGAAACTGCCGAGTTTGAATCTGGTGATAAAAGACCTCATCCAGAAAATGATGACGATGACAATGAGTCCAATTTGGGGAATGAGGGTGAAGATGACGACGAGGAAGAAGAAGATGATGAAGAGGAGGAGGAAGTTACAGGAAAGAAAAGAAAGAGAAGAAGAGCCAATCAGTTTCTTGATATTGAAGCCGAAGTCGATGACGAAGAAGAAGATGAATTGGATGAAGACGATGAGGAAGCAGAATTATTAAGAGAGCAATTCATCTCTGATGACCATGATCGTGAGAAAGGTGATGTTGAAGGAGCCCAAGATGACAGACTTCACAGGCAATTTGATCGTAGAAGACAAGAAGCTGAAGATCAAGATGCTGAAAAATTGGCAGAAACATTGAAACAGCGTTATCGTAGAACTCATGGTGTTTACAGAGGTGATACTACAACTAGTGGTACCGTATCCCAGAAATTATTGATGCCTTCTATCAATGATCCTGCTATTTATGCTATAAGATGTACACCAGGACGTGAAAAAGATTTGGTCAGAAAATTATACGAAAAGAAGAGAACTTTAGCAAGACTGGGAAAGCCTTTGGAAATTTTAACTGTCTTCCAAAGAGATTCTTTCAGAGGATATATATATATGGAGGCTAAGAAGCCAGAAGCAATCGAGAGAGCTTTAACCGGTATGGTTAACGTTTACGCCAGACAAAAGCTTTTGGTTCCAGTTCGTGAATACCCCGACTTATTGAAACAAGTAAAGTCATCGGATGTCGAACTTGTTCCAGGTATCTATGTGAGAATCACCCGTGGTAAGTATAAGGGAGATTTAGCTATTGTCGATAATTTATCTGAAAATGGTTTAGACGTCAGATGTAAATTGGTCCCAAGATTGGATTACGGTAAAAATGATGAATTTGACAAAGAGGGAAAAAGAGTCAAGTCTAAGATTGTTCCTATTCCTAGACTATTTAGCGAAAGTGAAGCTAGGATGTATGACAACGAAAGCTTACAGCCTGGAAGAGGTCCAAGATCCTTTATCTATAAAGGTGAAGAATACATAGATGGATTTTTGTTCAAAGATTTTAAGCTTCAATTCATTCAAAGTAAAGACGTTCATCCAACTTTAGAAGAATTGGATCGTTTCCAATCAGGTAATGCTGAAGAAGATGGCTTGGATATTGCTGCAGTTGCTGCTTCTTTGAAAAACAAAAGAAATGGTGGTGGTCAAAGTTCAACATTCCAACCTGGAGATAAAGTTGAAATCCGTAGGGGTGAACAAGCCAAGACAGTTGGTAAAGTTGTCACTTCCTCTTTGAATGAAATCACCATCGCTATTTTGGAGAGTGACGACCCAAGTTTTATCGGCCAGAAATTGACTATCCCAGCTGGTGATTTGCGAAAAGTATTTGCTCCTGGTGACCATGTTAAAGTCACCGAAGGTAAGCACTCTGAAGAGACTGGTTTAGTGATCAAGATTGAAAATGATGCAGTTGTTTTGTTGAGTGACCAAACGCAAGAAGACATAAAGGTTTTTGCTAACTACTTGATAAAAGCTACTGATACTTCTCTGTCAATTCTTGCCAGTGAAAGTAAATATGACATTAAAGATTTGGTAGAGTTGAGTGCTTCTACTGTCGGTGTCATTATCAAAACGGAGAAGGATTTGTTCCAAGTACTCACCTCTGATGGAAGATTCATTAATGTCAAACCATCCGGTATCGCTTCTAAACTCAAGTTAAGTCGTCTTGAACAAGTCGCTACAGACAGAAAAGGTTATACCATCAAGGTAGGAGACACTGTGAAAGAACTCAACAGCGATAAGAAGAGGGAGGGTGTTATCCTTCATATCTATAAAAATACTTTGTTCATTAAATCTAATGAGATTATTGAAAACTTGGGTATTTTTGTTACCAACTGCATTAATGTTACAACTATCTCGTCGAAAGATTCCATGGTTTCCAAATCATTAGGTCCTGACTTGACCAAAATGAATCCTAACTTCAAAGCTCCAAATCCAATTGCTGCAGCAGGATTAAAGACTAGAGCAGGTGGAAGAGATAAGTTAATTTATAAAGATGTTGTGGTGACTGGAGGGAACCATAAAGGGTTGATGGGTAAAGTGACTGATGCTGATGATGTATACGCTAGAATTGAATTGCACACAAAGTCCAAGAAAATCAAGGTTAATAAAAACCAGTTGAGTGTCATGATAAGAGGTCAATCCATCCCTTACTTAAGATTTATTGGTGCTCCTGAAGCAAGAGGCCAAGAACCACAAACAAGAGGCTCTGGTCCTGCATTTTCCTCTGGTGGTAGATCTGCTTGGGGTTCTGGTGGTATGACACAAACTTCAGGCAATGGTGGAGCCACAGTAGGCGGTGGAGCTTCTACATGGGGTAGTAAAACTCCATCCTATGGTGGAGCTGCCTCGTCTTGGGGCAGTGGATCTAATGCTACGGGTGGAGCATCGTCATGGGGTGGAGCTTCATCGTGGAAGAAAGCAGGGTCTAATTCTAGTTGGGGAAATTTCAATGGAAATGCCAATGGTGCATCATCATCATGGGGAAATTCTAATAAAGGAGGTTCTTCATCATGGGGTAACTCTGGAAACGCAGGCGGTAACTCCACTTGGGGATCGAATGGTGGAAACTCTTCAACCTGGGGTAGTAGTGGAAACGGTGGTAATAAGAGTACCTGGGGATCAGGATCTAGCTGGGGCGGTAATTAATACTGTCAAGCTAATGTATAATCATTACATCGCAAAGTAGTCATGAATTTTAGTATCATAAACTTAGTTGTATAATTTAGTAATATAACGTTTTCAAGATTTGTATTTTACATATTCTATGAATTTTCACATCCAGGACAGTTGTGTAAGGTCTCGTGAACAAAAACATCACAATCGATACAGAAGTCGTTTTTACATTTTTTGCATCTGTACCTGGAACTTGTCATGGAGTCCAATTGGTCTTTCGTAGAAGCTGTCACATCCTTTACACCCGCCGGAAACTCCAAGAGACATCCATAACAGCATGAGCTAGTGTAGCTTCCAGACACGGGGACTTCCTCATATTCGACCAAAGGAACTAAATGATGATATGATCTGGCCAAATGAGTGGAAAGAATCAACATCAATCCACAAATAGGACAGACAGTTGGAAGACTACAAACCTTACTGGAGCATTGAGGACATCTATATCCAATCAAGCTGGAACTATTGTTCACGGCTGCAACATCCATACCACCAGAGTCGGTCGATGATCCAGAATGACATGCACATATTTGGATGAAATCCAACGAAAGTCCTCCACTTGATGATGAAAGAGACGGTTGGATTTTGGTTGGGAATCCCATTTTCAAGATTGGCACAGAATTCGATGCTTCAATTTCTTTTTGTTGCTGAACAGTGATTGGTAAAGGTACCACACAATCCATGAGTAGTTCCTTAAAGTGATTCTCATTCATGATAATTCCATAGTTTGGGTTATTGAAGTTATTATTAGTATGATTGGTTTTATTGACAATTTCTTGACATATAGCTACTTGAGCAGATAACCCAATGACTTTCACCTTGATTTTATCCTTCACAAGTCTGTCTATTGTTTTATGTATATCACCAGGATCACTCGTGAACAAAGCACCAAAAATAATCAAAATCTCCTTTGAATTCTTAGTATCATTGATATTGTTACCAAAATTGTATCTGAGTAACGATCGTGCTAATTCTAAAGCATTTTGTAGCGAAGGGTCACCATTTGGCTCGAATCTATTATGTTGCTTTATTCTCAATTGTCTTATTTTATCGAGGTGGAATTGTGGAGATCCATTGACTTCACTTACAACATGTGATATACCATTTCTCATAAGCACTATACCCATTTGTGAAATTGGATTTTGGTCGAAGAATTCAATTACAAAATCTTGAAGTAATGAAAGCATCATTGAAAACCTGTTAGGCCGCAAGTCTTTTTCAAGCATAATCAGAGAGCCGTCTATTACCACAACCATGGTTCTTATAATTCCCCTTTGGTATGGTGCTGTGGGGTTCTTCATAATCTTTTTCTTTCGGCTCTCTATCATATTCTGAATCACACTTTCTAGTGATTGTCCACTTTCATCATCCTTTACAATATCCCATGTTCTTTGGTACTCATCTTCCCAGGCATATGCACCATTTGCATTTTTTTTATCATTTCCGCTTCGTGATGATGAGTTTTTAGCATCTTTCATGTTTCTACGTACTCCCTCTCCATCACTGTCACTGAAAGAACCTCTGGATGAGGGTGAGGACCCTTTATATTCCTCATCTGAATCCATATAGTCTGCTTATCTGAAGACAAAGTTGAAAAATTCAAATCGCGATTCACAATTTACGTTTAACAAATTGAATTTATACATTATATTTATGCAGATGGAGTGGATTCTAGCTTCCGCTTCTTATTATCATTTCTACTTATATCCTCTATCGTGGTGATGCTTTTTGAGAAGTCTATTTGGTTTTCTTTTATATCATAGAAAAGGTTGTAAAATGCTTCAAGATCATTTGGAACATCAACATTTTGCAGATTATCATAAAGCAGATTCAAATCCGGGAGTTTATTTACATTGTCTATGTGGATGAAGTCTTTGAGTGTATATGAATTGCTTGGAGCGACTTCGTGGTACACATCTGCTTCAATATGAAATATTTTGGGGTCACAGCTGGTGTAGAACTCTAGGAATTCTTCTCTTGTATACAATTGATGGAATTTTATATTGGGAGTGTAATCCTTTTCTGCTATTGTTTTGTTCAGTTTGATTTTAGGAATAGGTGCTGTTTCATTCTCTTGGATATAGAAATTTCTTAATAATTGCACCGCTTCACTTCTTAAAATGCCTCCAAAACTGGGATAATTGCCTTTCCCGTTGTTTATCGAGTCCTTATTAATTTTAAGGACAGTGCCATTCCCTCCAAATCTGTCATTTCCACATCCATATACCACCCTCTTGATACCTATCTGTTTTAAAGCGGATGCACACATAATACACGGCTCCACTGTTACGTATAACGCTACGTTTTGGAAAAACGCTTGAATATACTCAATATCACCGTGCTTATTTTGGGGTATATATTTTTTCAAGATACTGTCTATGGCAATAAATTCAGCATGTCTAGTACCGTTCAAAGAATCATTTGTTCCATTGTAGCCCACGCTCAATACCTTTTTCGTTGTTTGATTAACCATGATGCACGCCACGGGTGTTTCTAAGTTCCTCAAAGCACGATAGGCTACGAACAATGCCATAGACATCATCTCGAAGTCTTGGCCAAGATCATTTGGCTCCATTATATGGTATTCTCTTTTGATGCGACGATTTAGCGAAGAGCTCCAATCGCACTAAAATAATCTTTACAACCATGTCTGATTTACACAAGCAATTCCTCAAGAAAATAAAGCAACAAGAGCAAGCTCTTGGATTGGGACTGTTGTCAGAAGAAGGTGAACAAAATGACTTCTCTAGTTTTCCACAGGTCAACCGATCTCCCAATCGGTCAGAACGAACTGATCTTAACCATTATGACATATACAAGAATTATCAGAGCGTAATTAGTTCGACTTTCAAAAAGATAGAGAAATACCACAACCCAAACACAGAGATACTGTTTCAGACATATTTTAGACCTCCATCGTCGGAGAATTTCCCGACCTTTGTTTTTTGTCACGGAGCTGGTTCTTCTGCCATGTCATTTTGTAAACTATCTCAAAAGATGGAGAAAGGGTATACGGATGGGAATTGTGGTGTATTCTTGTTTGATATGAGAGGTCACGGTCAATCTGACTTAGGATTACCAGTTGATTATAGCTTGGATACTTTAACTGGGGACTTTGCATTTGTTCTAGATCAACTCCACAATCGATACAACAATAAATCATCCATATATCTTGTGGGGCATTCTTTGGGTGGATCAGTTTTGACAAATTACCTTCAAACTTTCCCAGAAAATGGATATAATATCAAGGGTTTGATAATGCTCGATATAGTTGAAGAAACGGCTGTCTCATCGTTGATATCCATGAGGACCTTCTTGAGTAAAATACCACCGTATTTTGCAACATATAGGCGTGCTATTGACTGGCACGTTAAAGCAACAGGATTGCGTAAGAATGAAGAGTGTGCTGCTATAAGTATTCCAGACTTATTAGTTGATGAAGGTATTCAACTTAAATGGAAGACGGATTTACAGGCAACAGTTCCTTTTTGGGATACTTGGTTCAATGGTTTATCAGCCAATTTTGTCAGTTGTGGACAGAAACAACATGTAGCTAAACTATTAATCTTAGCTGGTCATGAAACATTGGATACCAGTTTGATTATAGGACAGATGCAAGGTAAATATCAATTAATTGTTTTTAACAACCCCAGTGCTGGTCATTTTCTTCAAGAAGATATACCAGACAGCGTCAGTGTAAGTCTTATTGATTTTGCCAAAAGAAACGACTCTCCAGGTGAATATATGAAGAAAGAACTAGGATTCATACCTAAATGGGGTGGAAAAATTAACAATTGATTCTATATTGAAAATATACAAATTTCTAGTCAACGCTGTGGACTGCATTCTTAATATGCGTCTCTCTTTCTTCGATTTGTGCCACTAATTTGTCAATGTTTTTAGTAGCCAAGGGAAATCTAGGATTAATCAAGAAAGGTCTTAAGTCGAACCTATTATCGTCTGGCGAATATTGTTCAGCATGATAAGCTGGGGTCATTGTGGTCATTTTATGTCTGTTAATAGCATAAAAGAAGTAGAACCTTTTCACTTTTTCTGCAACTTGTTGAGCAGTCAAGTTCAAAGGAGGCTGCGACCATTCATGGTACAACTTGACGAACATTGCCATTGGTCCACATTTATCGACCTTTCTCAACTTTCCGAAGCGGGACAACTCTTCGTAGGTCATACCCATATCGATTTCATCACTTTGGACATAATTCTCAGTGATTGGTTCCAATTCAGCAGTCGGAGTGGCATCTAAGAATTCTTTAAGAATGGGGAGTTCGAAGTTTTTGCATGCCCAACCAATGAATTTCTTCAAGTCTGTTTTAGATATTCCTCCGATTGGATTGATATCGGCACTTGAACAATCATACTTTGTCAAATATCCTCTTAAACATTCATCCACGTTTGCACTTCCTAATACAAGTAGTCCACCAGGTATGTTTCTCGTCCAAGGTAATAACTGAGCAAATAGATAACTTAATACCATTCTTAATCTTGCTTGGATGTTTTGTAAGGCCAAATTTTCAGTAGCAGAGCCTCCCAAAATCTTGAAAATTGGTCTACGTCCAGTAGCAACTTCAAACAAAGAAACAACGGACGAAACCAAGGTGTCCATGTTCAAGTCGACATGATAAGAACCTATCTTTTCAGCAAGATCCTTGGCTCTGGATCTTGTTTCAACAGAAGAATTTTCAGTTCCCATGTAACTGGAGTAAAATAATTTATCTGCTACCTCCTGAGGAGACTTTGGAATCCAAGATTCCTGTTTAGTAAGAGATTGCACATCAGCAATCACTTGTTGATTCCCTTCGGCACATGCTTCGACAACTAATCTACACATCAGATGAACAATTGTTGCAGTTGCGCAAGAATCAATTCCACCACTCAAGGGTAAGAAAAACCCTGCACATTTGGATCTTCTCAAATAATCCCATAACCAACATGCTGGCCCGAGAGCAATTTCTTCTTCTGGCAAATGAATATGCACTTTCAATGGCAAAGAAGGCTTAATCAATGGATCAAAAACTGTATCAACGGGACTCAACTCAATCTCTGAACTGATTCCAAAATATGGCTCAGTCACAGCCGCAGCTTGAATACCAGTCAGTCGTTGATTTCTATAGGACTTGATATCATCCAAATCTATGGTAGCAGTGATGACTTCGACATCTTTCAAAGAAAATTGAGACCCCTGAGCAACCATTTGACCGTTAACTATAATCGAAGCACATCCATCATAGTACAATCTATCACCATCACAACCTCTTTGGTTAGAATAAAGATAAACCCCACCGCATTTCTTGGTAGCCTCCATGATTAATTCCAAACGAGTATCCAACTTTCTTAATTCATGATGTGAACCTGAAGAATTAGTAAAGATCTCTACACCCCCCAAAGTCATTTCAATATGAGGAGATTGTGGAGTGAATAACTCCTCGCATGTCTCGGCACCAATTCTTGTTTCAGCAGTCTCTATAATGCAATCACCAATTCTGGTTCTTGATTGCCCATTTATGCTCTTAATTATCTTAGGCAAAATAAAATCTTCGTGGTGCTTTGGTCTAGACCAAGGAGTAAAATATCTCATCTCACGATAATTACCATCATTTGCCAAAACTAATTTGGGTCTAATCAACAAGATCTCCTTATTATACGAAATGATCCGACAATTATATTTGACCGATTTATGGATAACAGGCATACCTATGTCAAGCAAAATATCACTAGTGTCTTCATTTGTCAATATATCAGCATACATTTCCCAGGCATGTTCATATAAATCATTCTCCAAGAAATGATCCAAGCATCCGTAACCAGTAACTTCTAATTCAGGGCCAATTCTTAATGTTGCACCCTGCTTTTTGGCTAGCCTAATACTTTCTAAGATTCTGTCTCTGTTTCCCTCAAAATCGAGAGCCCATTGGTTGAGACTACAGGTGGATACTGTAACGTAATGGCCCATATCGTTGAGTCAGATAGTTATTTTCCGCGCTAGTTTTCTTCGGTTTTAAATTTGTTAACCTGAATTCATTTTACATTTTGTTCATATACACATATACACTTAATAGACAGTTTTTGGGTCAGCTCCACTGGCAATATTACATTGGTGCATTAATCTTCTTTCATCTTGTCCATCAGATTTGACACCCTTGAATTCACCAGTAACCGAATGCCAGACACCTCTGTTGAAGAAGATAACCAAGTCACCTTCACTCCAACCATGAGCCAATATGTTCTTTGGAGCAATAGCTGGTCTCATCAATTGATGAACTCTTTTACGTGAATCCTCTAAATCAAGAACCTTGTCAGATCCATCTGCTTGCTTGGTGTGTAATTTGAAAAGACAACATCCATGGATTTGCAAGTGATGTTCCTTAGTGACAGGATTAGTCCAAACCATAGGCAATTTCTTGACCTTTTGTTCTTCCCAAGCTGGTAATTGGTCGAATGGTAATTCTTTACCCTCGGAAACCATGGTCAATCCATCAGAAGTAGCCCTGGCAGGAGAAATAAAGATGTATGGATGTGGAGCGTATTCAATGGTCGTGTTCAATGCAAACTCTTTATCTTGTTCCGATAATAATTTGAAAGCCTCAGCTCCAGAAACAAAACATGTAGCTCCTTGAGCCACTTCAAGTTGATCGTCTGAATCACGTCCATAAGTAATAGTATTAGTTTGGGTGGCTGGAGGAACCTTGATTCCCAATAAGGTGGTCACCATTGGTGGGGATAACTCATATAACGCGGAGTCGATGTGCCATCTGTAAAATCTGGTTTTGTGCTCATCTCTAATTTCGTTATCAGTCAAGATATCTTTGTGGAAAGAAGTGTGAGAAGGGTGTGTTAACGAGATCTTTTCACCATTTTCGTTACCGGCTTCATTAGCTTCGAAGGTTCCTTGACCTAAGATTTGAACCTGAGGTTGGCTTTTAACCGAAGTTCCGTCCTTTCTTAACACGGATTGTTGATGTCTGAATTCCTTACCGTGTCCATATCCACCCAAACCTTCTTGTTTTGGTTCTGGGATGGATGGATCGAATTTTTTGGTTAATAAATATTGGGACTTTGGAGCCAATTCAGCTAATCCAGGAATGACAACTACCAAGTATTTATGGACTGCTTCGAAAAGGGTTTTGAAGTCTTGGTCATTTAAGTTGATAGGATCATTGTTACAGTATTCAGGTAAATCGATTTTGCAACCGAATTTATGGTCTGGTAATGGGGTAACGGAAATTGAGTCGGTTCTGTGCATTTTTAATAAATTATTAGATCAATATATGTAACGCTATTGTAGAAGATCTAAAAAAAAACTCTCTTGGGGAGTCTATTTGGATTTATATATGCCATGCTTATCGGAGGGTCCGACGGGGTTGGCAAGCATTCGCGCACCTTTGCTTATGCTCCGCGGAGCCTCCGACAGCAATCGGACCACATTTGGGGAATTTAGACCCTGACACCTATAGTATTATCGGCTCCCCGGTTCCCCGGTCCTTTACAGGGCAAGCTCTTGGCCTGGTGCTCCGAAGGAACATGTCTCAAATTACCAAAGAAACTGTTTTATTTGTCTATTTAAAAGTATGAAGTAGCAAGCGAACCCAAGTAAAAATCTCTTTGGGTGAACATCCAAATCATGCTGACACTGCTGACAACCAAAGGTCCTGCGAATCCTTTGTCCAATTTACAGTTCTTGTAAACCAACCATTCAAGATTGAAGTGAGCGAACGCAACAAAGAAACTCCAGAAACACAATTCGTAGATTTGTTTATTACCTACCATATACCAAGATCCATACAACCTGACAATTGAGGTGATGAATGTCCATGTTCCGAAAGTCCTGACTCCCAAGGGACTAATTTCAGTGGGGTTTGCATTGGAATAGACTTTTTTGGTCAAATCGGTGGAGAAATATGCCTGTACTGAATTGAACATTGAAACTACCGAGATGAAAAATAACCAATGAGGTAAATAACCTCCCTGAGGTGTGGTCACAGGCAAGATCGAATTTAAGCCGATACTCATCATATTAGTAGGTGGTCTGATCTGACGGGTATACGAAATATTAATTTTTCAACTGTTGAACGCGACCATGGATTTTATTCCAAATCAATTACAATGTATATATTTGTGAAATGAGTTGATGTTAATTATATAGGAGAGGGAAATAACGACAACGTGAGTTTTCAAATGTCAATTGACCAAGTGTTGATGTTTCTTTAACAAAAGACTGGGGGAACTTTTATTGGTGAGTTGGATCGTTACTCTTTAATACATCAACGGCTGGACCCAATAATCTTTGGAATCCTGATTTATCCAAAGTTGCCACTATCACAGTGTCCACAGCTTCAACGGTAGCTTGTCTAGGTAAGTTGTTCAATAAAGCAACTTCTCCAAAGTAGTCTCCCTTGGATAACTTGGTGACAACACCTTCGCTCTTTTTACTAACTTGACAGTTTCCACTTTCAATGAAGTAAAAGTTTTCTCCACTCTCACCTTCAGTAACAATCTTTTCTCCGTGGTGGTAAATTTCAGTAGTCAAAGCATCGGCGACTTTAGATATTTCTTGGTTAGTCAAGCTTGATAAGATCTTGACTTCTTTCAAGAAGTTCTCATACATTAATCTCTTGTTAAAAGTACCTTCCAATAAGATTCTTCTGAAAGTTAACCGATCTAATGCCCAACAAGTAACAGTATCACTTGCAGCAACCACGGTTGCAGCTCTTGGAGAGTTATGCATCAAAGCTAATTCACCAAATGAGGAACCCTCTTTGCTGCTTCCAACTTCAACCTCGTCAACGAGGAACTCAACGGTACCACTTTCGATGATATAGAAGTAGTCACCTTCATCACCTTGTTTAATAATTTCATCACCCTTTGTATAAGTCTTTTTGGTCAATGCAGATAAGACGGTCTTTCTGGAGTTACCATCCAATCTTTGGAACAAAAAGTTGGTCAGTAAGGTCTTATTTAATTCGACTTTCTGGTTATCAGTCAAGTTGTTAGTAGGTGGTTTCCAGCTATCAGACTTGAACTTATCTGGGTTAAGAGCCTCAGCTGACACTGATGTTCTTCTGTTGACATTAAAGTTGATGGGGATCTTGGTATTAGATAAGGGTCTTGGTTTATCTCTGCTTTCTTCAAGCACTTGAGCCGCGTTTGGGTCATTAGGGTCAAGTTCACTGGTTGGGTCACTAGTAGAAGCAGGGTTGAAAACAGACCCAGAAGAAGGAGCAGCCGGGGTCGGGGTTGGGTCATTTGGATCTAATTCAGGTAAAGGTTTTTCATTAGTTGAATGACTGGTGCTGTACTCGTCTTTGAAAAGTTGGTGAGGGTCATTCTCGTTAGCATTAAAAGGAGATTTGAAACTAGGTTGTCTTCCGTTGACATGACTATTACTCATCAAATTCACGTTATCAATATTTGGAAATAAGTTTATTCCTGCCGCTTTAGCCCTACCTTGTTGTTGCCACAAATAAGATCTTTGCAATTCCAACTTGGAGTTAAAGTAATTGGCACAGAATTGCAAGACATCAACTGGGTTCTTAGCGATAATTTCGTTTTGTAACTGATTCAACTCATCAGTGACGAATTGCTTGTTACTCATATTGGACTGATTCCTTGTTAATTGATAACTTGGCAATTAATCGGGGTACAATTCAACAGAAATTAATTTGGGGTGAATCCTTTTTTCGCTTTGACCCTGCGCACTTTTCAGTCGCGGTTTTGGTTTCTCACACATTCGGTCCACTCGAGCAATCACACTAACGAGAACACGTACGGGAAATGATATAAAACACTGATCAGAAAACGTCAAAGAGAAGGATTTACTTAAAGAGATCATAAACTTGTTGTTAATAATAGTAAAGTCTTGAATTGGCATTGTGCTAGTGGGTTTAGTCTAAATCCGAGTCTATTTCTCTGACTTCAAGTCCGTAGAAACCCATATGTAGATCCCATAATTTGAAACCAGATACGAGATAATTTTTGTAATCAAAACAACAGATACCATGGCACACACTGGTGACGTATCATATTAATTCACGAAACTGTGGTATAGCACAAGAACGGTAGCATTCAGGTACAGGTCCATAATTAGCCACAGGTTGAACCAAGCGTGTAATCGGTTGGGGAACGCGCGCGACTCTTGGAATTCTGTTAAATTCTAAATGTACACGTCAACGTTCTTTGGAAAATCCATAAATACGGGGTGCCTCTCTGAAAATTTTTCTTTGTGAACAGGTTGACTAAGAATCATTTTTGAAATTCAATTACTGAAAACGATTGAAAATGATCTTCAAATCTAATAAGTCGTTGGGCTTATCAGCCTTGACGGTGTTTTACATGATGTTCTTGGTTGTGTTACCATTTTTCACTAATAAAGGTGGTATGGTTTTGGCGTCTGAGAATGACACCGAAAGTTACGGTACAGTAATTGGTATTGATTTGGGTACCACTTATTCTTGTGTCGGTGTTATGAAGAATGGTAAGGTTGAAATTTTGGCCAATGACCAAGGTAACAGAATTACTCCTTCTTATGTTGCATTTACTCCAGAAGAAAGATTAATTGGTGATGCTGCTAAGAATCAAGCTCCATCCAACGTTAAGAACACCGTGTATGATATTAAGAGATTGATCGGTTTGAAATACAAGGATAAGACTGTTCAAAAGGAAATCAAGTCTTTACCTTACTCCATCAAGGATAAGAGCGGTAAGCCAGTCGTTGCTGTTGAATTCAACGGTGAAGAAAAAGAATTTAGCCCAGAAGAAATCAGTGGTATGATTTTAACCAAAATGAAATCCATTGCTGAAGACTACTTGGGTAAAAAAGTCACTCACGCTGTTGTCACTGTCCCAGCTTATTTCAATGATGCTCAAAGACAAGCCACCAAAGATGCTGGTGTCATTGCCGGTTTGAACGTTTTGAGAATTGTTAATGAACCAACTGCCGCTGCTATTGCCTACGGATTGGACAAATCTAACGAAGAAAAGCAAATCATTGTCTACGATTTAGGTGGGGGTACCTTCGATGTTTCTTTGTTATCTATTGAAGGTGGTGTTTTTGAAGTTTTGGCTACTTCTGGTGATACTCACTTGGGTGGTGAAGATTTCGATAACAAGCTCGTCAGATACATGGCTAAGGTCTTCAAGAAGAGACATGACATCGATATCACATCGAACAAGAAGGCTCACTCTAAGTTAAAGAGAGAAGCCGAAAAAGCCAAGAGAACTTTATCTTCTCAAATGAGTGTCAGAGTTGAAATTGATTCTTTCGTTGATGGTATCGATTTCTCTGAAACCATTTCTAGAGCTAAATTTGAAGAATTGAACATTGATCTGTTCAAGAAGACCTTGAAACCAGTTGAACAAGTTTTGGCTGATGCTGGTGTGAAGAAGTCCGAAATCGATGACATTGTCTTGGTTGGTGGTTCTACCAGAATTCCAAAGGTTCAAGAATTGTTAGAGAACTTCTTCGATGGTAAGAAGGCTTCTAAGGGTATCAACCCTGATGAAGCTGTCGCTTATGGTGCTGCTGTTCAAGCTGGTGTTTTGAGTGGTGAAGAAGGTGTCGATGACATTGTCTTATTGGATGTTAACCCAATCACTTTAGGTATCGAAACAAGTGGTGGTGTTATGTCTACTTTGATTCAAAGAAACACTGCTATCCCAACCAAAAAGTCTCAAATTTATTCCACCGCTGCTGATAACCAACCAACTGTCTTGATTCAAGTCTACGAAGGTGAAAGATCATTAGTCAAGGATAACAATTTATTGGGTAAATTCGAATTGACCGGAATCCCACCAGCACCAAGAGGTGTTCCACAAATTGAAGTTACTTTCTCCTTAGATGCCAATGGTATCTTGAAGGTTGAAGCTGCTGATAAGGGTACTGGTAAGTCTGAATCAATTACTATCACTAATGATAAAGGTAGATTATCTAAAGAAGATATTGATAGAATGGTGCAAGAAGCAGAAAAGTATGCTGAGCAAGATAAAGAAGTCAAGGAAAAGATCGAAACTAGAAACTCCTTTGAAAACTACGCCCACATGTTGAAGAACCAATTGAAGGACTCTTCTGAAACTGGTTTAGCCAACAAGTTGGACGATGATGACAAGGAAACCTTGGATGATGCTATCAAGGAGGCTTTAGAATATATCGAAGACAACTATGATTCTGCTACTTCTGAAGAATTCGAAGAACAAAAACAAAAGTTAATCGAAATTGCATCCCCAATAACTTCTAAATTATACGCTGGTGCAGGTGCTGGTGAAGATGCTCAATTTGGTGATGATGATTCAGATGATGACTTCGACAACGATGAATTGTAGTTCAATAAAATTAATTGTCCACATCACCATGAATAAAGTAAATAGATTATCAAATTAAATGATAGTACATACCTATCTGTAATATTAAGAATCAAATTTTGTTCAATATATATATTAAGCAATTGTATGAGAGTTTCACAATGACATCAACAATACTAGAAAAAATCTACGCATTCACGACTTTACCAGCATTAAAATTTTTCGTAGAAAAAAAGAATTCAAACCGATAATCAACTTTTAGTACAGGAAACTAATATAATATCTTTTCAAAACCTATAATATGAGTTCCAGGAAGCTCCAAAAGTATGTATAAGGACTTTAAATATAGTCAACATTGAGAAAGTGCTTCAATCCATAGATAGTTGTCTCACACTCAATGTAGTTCCTTAGGAGACGATATTAACCAATACCTTTAGAGAGATTGAAAATACATTTAAAAAGATAAATGAAGGGCTAGAGTCTTTCAATTACCACTATGAGCGTCACCAAGATATAGGCGTACAGGTACTAGATCGGAATTTGGAAAGTCAAAAGGAAAAGTTGGAAACTGATTTGAAACGAGAGATCAAGAAATTGCAGAAGAATCGTGAATTGATCAAGAATTGGCAACTGAATGATACTGTGGAAGTAGTGGTGACCCGAAATAAGTTGCACGATTATCGAAGGCTTGTAGAGGAGGCCATGGAAAAATATAAAGAAGTAGAGAAGTCATCGAAGATGAAATCATTCTCCAACCAATCCATAATGCTAGCATCATTGGAAGAATCCCAACACCTAACAAAGGAAGCCATAGATGTAATAAATTTTGTTGATGAAAGTCGAGAAGAATTAAATCAGCAGATAGAGTCCTTGGAAGCCGAATATGAGAAGATTTCAGGTAAGAAGACTAAGAAGAACTCCACCATTGAGTCTGAAAAGCAGGAAATCGAAAACTTTTTAAGCAAAGATAGGTTCCATCTAGAAAGCTTCGAGAAGATCATAGATTTCGTGAAGAACAAACAGATTGATCCCGAGTTGGTTGTGAAGATTAAAGATGATATAAGCTTCTTTCTAGAATCAAATCAGGAACCAGATTATATAGATGATGAAACCTTATATGATGAAATATTCCAACAAGCTGAATCCAACTATACTTACACACCTAAGGAATCCGATAACACATTACAAGAAGTTATTGATAGTGCTCCTATAGATGGAACAAATGGCAGCATAGGCACTCCCGCAACAATCAGTTATCCACCTTCCAATCCACCATCGAACCAAATCCCAACTAACACAGTACCTGGTGCATCAACTAAGAAGTCACAATCAAAGTCTAAGTCTCCAACTCCAAACACTCCAACTAAAAGAGTTAATGAAGCTGTTACTCCAATCAAAAATCGTGTTTCAACTCCAGATATTGACATTGTTCAAAAATTAAAACCGGCTGCAACTCCTTCAAAAGTAACTGGCGAGGTTGCATGGTCATCAGTTGCCGGTGTTAATGCTGCTGTTGCGGGCGTGGGGGCTCCTTCTTCTGCAGAGTCAGACAAATCAACAATTATGACAAACTTGAATGCAATTAATGATTCAAATACTTCGTTGGAAAGCGGAGCAGGTGAAGCAAAATCTTCGACGAGTAATCATCCTAAGAATGTTGCCACATTGGTAAACAATATACTGGTTGATGATCCAAATTACGTTTATTCCAAAGTCTTGGAAAATTCAAAGGTGGCCAACATTGAGTTTAATATATTTACTGATGTGGCTTTAACTAAAGTCCCACCTGGTATCCAAAATTTAATTTTGTCCTTCAACTCGACTAGGAACATCAAGTTAGAAAATGATTCTTCGGACTACAATGAAAGCGGTAAGCTATTGTACAACTTTCCTTCTGTTCACTCATTGGCTATTCCGTTGAGAAAGCCATATTTACCGCTTGGAATTCAAAATGCTTTCTACCAATATAATGGGGGTATAAAAGACCCTTTCATTAAGCCCCCATTACATTTGATGAATTATCAAGGCTATTGGAATAAGGTAAGGTCCAGTGGATCCTATGATTCTCTTGTCCATGATATCAATGGTTTGGTTGAACAGCAACAACAGGCTCTAATGGCAAATCCCACCGTTGAACCCAACATGAGCGTAGTCAATGAATTGGTTATGGTATTATTTTTCGGCTTCTATTATGGATTGACTCCATTAGAAAATATGATCGCTGAATCTAAATTATTCCAATTAGGTTGGAAGCCATATACAATCAAGACAGTAAATCAGTTGGCACAAACCAAAGAGCCATCCAGCTCTGGTTTGAATCCTGAAAAATATTGTTACTGGGTCAAAAGCATGAAACCTGGAGTTGTTGCAGGACATGAACAAATTGAATTAGGAGACTACCAAGTATTTGATTTGAACACATGGGAGATACATATCAAGCTCGGCTTTAGGTTGGATAAAACTTTGGCAGAATCAAATCCTATGAGTGTAGTCGCTTAAAATGTACTATTTATTATTATTATATTGAACACTTGCATTTAATTAGTTCATTGGTTAGTTATTTGATATTCCTCCTTTGCAGTTAGCGACTTCTTTTTTCCTATCTCTTCTATTGTTTGCGCTGTATGAATAACTGATTGGAACTCAAAATTTCCAATATTATGCAAATACAAATATGGCACAGTCATAGATTGGTTGACTTGATGTTTGGCTTCCAATTCTGCAACACTATTGCAAACAGTTGTAGCTTGCATGGGTTGTGACAGATCTCTCTGTGTATTTCCTTGTTGTTCTGATCCGTGCAGAATAAACGTATCAGACTCATACTCTTGTGGTGTTAACTCTGACCCCATTGGCACGATAATTCCCTTGTCTGAGTCTAATTTCAATTCATCATATTCACTTGTTAAAATGAGATTTTGTTCCGAAGGTACTTCCATTATTGTATCACTCACAAGCGGAAGAACCTGGCCACTATTGTCAATTAGCTCAGGCAAAAATCTTCTTCTGGCAGGAGAAGGGGCACTATTAAGGTCATGTATATCTTCAATGTGTTCTATTCCTAATATCTCCCATTGTATATTTTCCATGCTTCCTTTGTACAACAGCTTCAAGCCTACAAGCATGTTCAAACCGATTGACTCACCAAAAGTTGTTTTTTTTTTGCAACCAAAACTCTTGCGTGTTTTGTCGCACTTACTCGGATGTGACTAAAGTGAGTGTGAAATTTTTGTGGAGTAAAGTCATACTATGGAATACTACTCATCATTGGATGCATCTCAGTTGGATTCTGAGACTCCAACATTGTTTGAGTTGATATCGTCCAACCAACTAGAAGCGCTTCTTTCTCCTTCGCTTCGTTATATTCTTGTCCATTATGCTAGCAAGTATCCCTACTATTTGTTGCGAGTTGTGAATAACTTCGACGAGTTAAATCTATTTCTAAGAACGTTCATCGAATGGTACTTCTTCAAGTTCTGGCAAGGTTCCTTCACAGAGAACTTTTACGGACTTAAACGAGTGAGTCAAACTCCTTTGTCCCAATCAAAGTACAACAGTGGTAAACTAACTCAATTAGTCCCATCAATGGTTGAACAGAGACGATCATTGAACAGCGTGCAAAAGCTAGTATCTATCTTTGAAATCACCGGACTCGCTTACATGAATGAAAAGTTCAATTATTGGTACGAGATATGGTATCCTAAAATGATAACAAACCAATTGGTGCCTTCTGATTCTGACTCCAAAACAGACATTTACAAAATTGAATTAAAAAAATTATTCGTTAAATATTACCCATACATTCAAAGCGGGTTCAAGGCTGCTAATTTTGTGACAATATTGATGTATTTGAGTGGTAACAGTAGATCTCCTAGTCTTTTGACTTATTTGTTCAAGATCAATTATGCAAGACTAAACCAATACGACTATACTAAAAATGAAAACAAAACTAGCATTCGAAATTCATCAAAACCTAATAGAGTCAACCCTCCAACGACAGTTGAATATCTAATCAGGTTTTTAACTAAGAATTTCACGAGGCCTTCTTGGAGACTAATAAAGCTCGTTTTGGGTACATTCTTCCCAGTTGCAATATTTACTTTGAAGTTCCTTGAGTGGTGGAACAACTCAAACTTCTCCCAGAGATTGAAGAAAAGTCAAGGTGAAAGCCTAGACTCTGTTATACCCCCTCCAAGCACTCTATCACCAAAATCAAGAAAAGAACCCTTCTATAAATCTGGAAGACAATGCCCATTGTGTCATGAAGAAATATCTAATCCAGCTATCATAGAAACAGGCTACGTCTTTTGTTACAGCTGTATATATAACTACCTTGCAAATTCCCATAAAGTTGTGGGTGCAAAGGTTAAAGCGACCCAACAAGATGTCCCAAGCAACGATGAAAATAGCGACTCAGAAGGTGAACATGATCCTGATGAAAAGACTGGATCTCAATCTGAATCCTTTGATTTAAATAAAGGAGGTAGATGTCCTATTACTGGCAAGAAGTTACTTGGTTGCAAATGGAATGAATTGAAGGGTGAATATGATATTGAAAGCATCCGAAGACTAATTTTCTAATTAATGCAAAATACACAGTTCTCGATGCCACAGAGATGGCCTCAAAATCCTCTGACTGCGAAAAAACGTTTTTGCACTTTTAAATTTGACCACATTTCTTCGCAATAGATAGTAATTACAGTATGAGCACCAAGACTCTTCAGGCCATAAAGTTTGATAAATCCAATGTTACTTTAGACATATTGGATCAACTTTTGTTACCATACTCAACAACTTATTTGAAAATTTCAACTATTGAAGACTCTTTTCAAGCCATCAAGAAGATGCAGGTCAGAGGAGCACCAGCCATTGCAATCGTGGGAGCTTTTGCTATTGCAGTAGATACTCATCACTATTTACAGAGTGGAAGCAAAGATAGAACTGTGAAAGACTTGATCAAATCCATTGATTATTTGGTCACATCAAGACCAACGGCTGTTAACCTTTCTAATGCTTGTAACGAAATCAAAGATTTATTAAACCAATTTGATTTCGATGAAAAGTTAAATGAAAAGCATGGGAACTTGTTGCTAGACTATTCTATTCAATTATACGAAGATGACTTAGCTAATAACTTCAAGATAGGTGAAAACGGATTGAACTATATTATCAAATCATTGAAAGCTGAAAATTTTCATGGCCCTTTCTCGATCATGACTATCTGTAATACAGGTTCATTGGCTACTTCTGGTCACGGGACAGCTTTAGGTATTATAAGATCCACATATGAAGCTTTGAAGCAAGAATTGTCGAAGGAAGACTTTTACCTTGAAAAAGTTTATCCTTGTGAGACTAGACCTTATAACCAAGGTGCAAAACTCACAACATACGAATTAAAGTACGAGAACATTCCCTTCACTTTGATCTGTGATAACATGGCCACTGCTTTGATTTCAACTTTAAACAACGATAGACAAACCGTCAAAAACTCACATGCTCCGGTGAAATTTATTATTGTTGGAGCAGATAGAGTTGTAAAAAATGGTGATGCTGCCAACAAGATTGGAACATTCCAGTTATCAGCTATTGCTAACCACTTTAATAATACTCAAGGCACTCAAAAGATCAAGTTTATAGTGGCAGCCCCCAAGACTACTATTGATATGAACACGGAATCTGGTTCTGAGATTGTCATCGAGGAAAGACCAGCTAACGAGTTAACTACATTAAAGGGACCTGTTGTAGAGGGTGATAATATTGGTGAAAAATTAGTGGTTGGTATTGCAACACCTGAAATCTCAGTATGGAATCCAGCCTTTGATGTTACTCCTCATGAATTAATAGACAGTATCGTTACTGAAGACCCAAGAGTCTTTGAGAAGAATGAAAATGGTGAGTTTCAATTAGAAATCTAGGATATATATATGCATTTCTAGAACTATATAACGCTATTTCTTTTGTGGTTTAACACATGGTTTCTACACGGTGGAACCATTTGATGCAACACCTTCTTGCACGTTTGTATCAGTCAGATTGTTTCCTCCTGGCTCGGTTGCTTGGACGTCATGATCGATGACCTCGTCTGATGTTGGAGCTTCCAGGTCTTCTTGATGCGATTCCACTTCTAGTGTGCTTTCTTGCTCTTTGGATTCCTTAGGTGCCTCTTTAGATTGTACCTTGGGCTCTTCCTTGGGTGCCTGTTTAGATTGTACCTTGGTTTGTTCTTTAGACTCTGGAATAGAAGGGATATGGACTGGCCCATTATTTTCACTTGAGGGATTATTTACTGATTCCATGGCCGTTGTGTCAGTGACCTTTTCGTTTGGTAGGTTATTGTTTTGGTACTGCTTCCTCTCTCCCTCTATATTACTTCTCATTATTTGATCCATTCTGGCGTCTTCAAGGGTTGGCAAAGAATTAACATTCTCCCAAATTACCTGTCCTGAATTCCCATAACCTGGTACATCTGACAACTTCACTCTGAAATAATCAATATCTTTTAATAGAGCGTGTTTTTCATTGAAATCCTTGAACTGTGGCAATTGGGCGCAAAAGCATTCCACGAGCAACTTTTTATAAGTATTAAAAATTTGCAGCAAAATTAGCGAATACTTTGCCTCCGATAAATATTTCTGCAATACTTTTGCTACTGTAGATGTTTCTTTCACCAATACTTCCATGTATGGATGGCACTGTACCGGATGTGAAAGGGGTTGAGTCCAGTCGACCTTGGTGGCAGACTGGCAATGACTGACTGTTCGATCGTGCATAATCGAAACCAATTTCGAACAAAGCTCACGTTCATGGTCCTTGTAGATCGACAATATTTTACTGAAATTCAAATCTTCAGTGGAATTCTGTGATGGGTTTTGCGGTGGCGGTGAATCATTTTTATTGGTAATCTTGAATATTGGTGCCACAACCTGTAGTAACTCGATATTGAATTCAATATCCTGTATACATAATGCAAGATGTTTCGTTGTGATATGCTTCAAACCTGCAGTTCTCGTGGCACCAGCGTTGAGAACAGAATGTGTCGTTTTAGTGTTAAGAAGTTTGAAATAGTTGAGCAAATTATTCTCAACTATGCTATCCTTATTCTGGAAAACGCTTGAGATTGTGATATAATCACGAATCTGTTTCAACGATAGTATGACCAATTTTGGGATAAGGAAAGATTGAGTTTCCATAGTGAGTCTTGTTTTTCCTTCTTCCGTTTCAACATTGTGTTCCTCTGGTTCATTGTAATTGTATAGAATGAGCGGTTTTTTCCAATTATTAATGTTCGTGTTATGAATTCCATTATCTTCAGCAGCTTTAGAGAATGCTCTGATTTCATCAAGAATAGATTGACATTCGGAAAGAACTTTGGAATCCGTGACCTCTTTCCAAATCTCTTTATCAGTTTCATGCGCAATGCTTCTCAGACAGTTCTGATGGAATCGATAAATAAAGTAGCTCAAATGACTCTTAACCCAATCATTCAATGAACTTCCAGCACCACTGGCAACATATCCTGGATTTATTAGTTCACATTCTTGTAAGTAAGAAGAACAAAGAGAATAAAATCTCAAATAGTATGGAACTGTCAGATCAGCCAACTGCTCGGATCTGACATTTATTATCCTCGAAAGTCTTAATTGAGTCAATTCAATTGCTTTGTTAATCGCCAAGGTCAAGTCAAATACCATAACGTTGATTTCTTCAGTAGGAGGAATTGATGATAAAGCGAGATCCAACAAGATTTTCTGATGCACTGTCAAACGACGAAGGCACTCGGATAATCCACAGAAAATTTTCACCAACATATCCTCGAATTCCTTTGGAGTCAAACTTTTTAGACTAGTAGTTAAAGAGCCTGAACTTTGGTTATTCGAATCGGACAGTTGTGATGATGGAGGTTGATCTGGTGCTACAGATGATGCCCTTGATGGTGCATTAGACATGTCAGTCAGAGACAATCCTGTTTTTGGAAGATTTACCTTGATTATCTCTTTGATTTCTGTGATGATACGGTCTTGATAAGCTTGAAAGGATGCAGACAAATGACCTGATTTAACTAAATTTTCAACATAGTCTCTGAGCTTTTCTCTTGTGGAATCATTGATAGTATTGTAAGAATTGTTCAAGTCTTTGGCACTGAGTGTCTTTGTCTTGTCCACTGCATAGTAGACCCTATTCAATGTATCCTTGACCGGAACCTTAGTATAATGGTCTTTTAAGTCATTAATTAATAGATCGTTGAAGTCAATTATATAACCTCTGGAGCACTGGTCCTTTAAGCTTTGTAAGTCGCTTTGTAGTTTGAAAAGTGCAGGTAACCCAGAAAGATTAAGCAAAGGGTACTTGAACTTAGGCAATTTTATCAAAGACTCATCATCAGAAATATTAATAGAGCTTGAGCCATTGACTAAGGCCTCAGCTAGTAATATCTCATTCAAACATTTTGCATTATTTCCAGAAGTGAGTGAAATTTGTGCTAATTCGAAAATTGAGCTGATATACTTGATTTGAACAAGAGAAGTCTCTAACTTCTCGACGTTGTTTCTTTCAACAATTTTGTCCAAAATTTTCAATCCAGCTAAAGTCTCATCCGTTTCTAGAGTGTCCAATTTCGTCTTAATTCCCTGGAATTCATTGACACATTCCTTTGACTTATTCTGAATATCTTTAATATCTTCAATGGTATTAAAAAAGGAACTGGAAGACTTTGAAATTTCATCTATAAGTCTTATTTCTACCAAATCCAAGTAATGAGAAAGCTTATCTTGTAAATGGTTATTGTTTGCTAGATGTTGCTTCGACATTCCACCACTATCAAAATCTTCTATATCCGGTAAGATATTATGATCTCCAATGACTTGCTTGAATATTCTAGGATCATCTAATCTGAAGCCAGGATCCGAAAACAAATTCGGTATTGTCACATCACTCAAATCGTCAATTTCATTTGGTCCTGTTGAGAGGTTATCACCATTTGATGATAAAGATTGACGTCGGTTTGTTTTGTCTGAATCGATGAATTGTTGTAATGTGTCAGCTGTCAAGGACTTATAACTACGGTCAAATGTCTTATATTCTTCATTAATGTCCGTTATTAGTTTTGATGTTATCTGATCGTTTGTAACTTTATGATTTAGTTTTTCAAGCTGAATCGGTGGTATGTCTCTAGTCGTAGGAACCTTCAAATTATACACTGTTGTAACACCACCATTCAATGTTACTTGGGCTTTACTGGCATTTCTCTTTTCTCTTGCCAAGTCCGAAGCAATTGTCAATTCGTAAATTGAATTCGGACCCAAAGGAGAAAAGGAGCTGAGTTCTCCAATATTGATGTCATCAACGGCTGTGTTGAAATTTTGGAAATATGCAGAAGACAGAAAACTACTGTCCACATCTATACTGTTACGATATGAAGCAATTGAACCAGGTTTTCTATGTGAATTAATAGGTTGTGAAATAACTGACGCAGAGAAGTTCGATTCGTTCTCTAAATCATCATTCAAATTGGCAGTTGTGTCGATTGAAACTCGACTGCTCTCATGAATTGGTAGCGTGAGATTGCCATCATCCTTACTGGTGGGTTCATCGGATGCAGTTGACATGTGCAATCGATAAATTGTTTTTATTTCCAGCCACTTCAATGAACCTTGAGATCAATTTGTTCGTGTTCGCAGGACTGTAAACATTTGCTCACAAACCGAGAAATAACCAGAAATTGAAAAATCTCACCATTAGTAATTGAACTACAAACTCATCGCTTGAACTATGTCTGGGGAAAACAAACAAACCGAAAACAAACCAAAGCCTTGTTGTGTATGTCTTGACGAAAAGAAAGCAAGAGATGCTTGCTTGTTACAAAACGGCCAAGAAAGTGGAAAGTGTGACTCTATCATTGGCCAATACAAAGTATGTATGAAAGGCTTTGGGTTTGAAATTGCCTAAGTTCTTCCAGCTTTTAGCTTGACAGAGATGCTGGTTGTTTTCCAGAAATATAAAAATAATCTTGTAAATAGAACAAACAAAATTCATGATATGTATTGAAATAAATATAATTAGATTCATTAAAGCTTTTAACTCTAAGCAAAGGTTCCGTAATTCGTGTTATTGGTATTCTGAGATAAATCAGAATTATCGTTGACCTCATTCGTGCTTGAACTTGCACTTACCACTGTATCTGAATCGGTCAGGTAACTATTATCTGTCTCTATTACCTCTTTATTATTTCTCGTTCTGAAATATGGATTCTGGATTATATTATCCACTAATATGAGCTGCAAACAATTCATAAATATAGGTATAACAAACATGACCATGAATATTTCAAGCTCATCTGGGTAGTCATGCAACCACACCAAAAGAATATGAGTGGTTACCCAGAGTAGTTGGTCTTCGAACAAAGACATAGCAACAAATAGTATGAACTTGGTAATGATTAATGAAATATAATATATCATTAATTGCTTCAAATAAGCAGTTATACTTGGTCTATTTGGATCTCCATATTCTCCTGACTTAATGTTGGTGATGTGCAACCACTCTTTGCACACTTTATTGAGGGCCTTGAATACCAAGTATAACACATAAACTCCAATAGTGCAGTCAAAGACGATGTTCAAGAAATACCAACTACATGGATCCTCATTATCATCATCCCAACTATCATCGTCACCATTCTCCAATAGA
The DNA here is from genome assembly GCA_030569695.1 of Yamadazyma vaughaniae. Lineage (NCBI taxonomy): Eukaryota > Fungi > Ascomycota > Pichiomycetes > Serinales > Debaryomycetaceae > Yamadazyma > Yamadazyma vaughaniae. The sequence goes on along the minus strand of JAJMLO010000003.1, from coordinate 483,697 downwards.
TATCCAATACTCTTATCGTCCTTCAGAGTCTTCAATATTGAGAGTGTCACATTAAATATGTGGACTCCTAGAGCACCCAACAATTGTTTAGAAACGTCGAAAAACCACACTGGCCATGTTCTACGAACAGGAAATTCATACGATCTTTTTACAATCAATGATGATAAACAAAGTAAACCTAAGAAGGCTTGAGTAAGCAAGGAGAAGGTCCCCACCAATTCACACTTCCCATCGTCATCTCCTTCTCCAGGAACTACGGGGTCCTTAGAAACATCAGGAGAACTGAGGAATGACCTGCTAGCAATGGATTCTGAATGAATAAATAACAGTATTATGAAGTATAGTACTCGATTTAGAACGTCATTTAAGTTGAAAAAGCACGACATCGGCGATTAAGTCTTGCTCAGATAACAAAATTGAGTGCGATAATATTTTGGGTTGCGAAATTCAAGTACGTGATGATAATTGATTTTTTATATACAAAAAAGGGTACACATTAAATGCAAATATACCAGTGACAAAAACTGGTATACGGTCAGTGAGTCCATTAATTCGAGTTCAGATTCTCATTTGATTTCCAGTTCTGTAAGAAATGACTGGCTAAACCCTTTGCTTGGTTGACTATATTCTTATCCTTTGGGCCACTGTCATCTGATGAAGGGCTTCCAATGCCATTTTTTCCAGCTACCTGAGATAAAGAATTATATGAGCTTTGATGGTTTGGCGAAGCAGATTGTTGAAGCTCAACCGGTGGAGTTGTATCTTCTATGAACTCATCTTCAGAGTCACTCTCGGAGTCGAAGTTCAACGTGCTTCCACTAGGCACCCTACTGGACTTCATTTGTTTTTCTAATGGAGGTGTAGTATTACCCAGAAATGCATTGGCTGATGTGGTATGTGGGGGTAAAGGTGATGATTTTGGTTGAGTTTTCTTAGGGTATGTGACTGGAGGTGAGGAAGACTTATTTGAAGAATGGCTGGTATTCAAGAATTGGTCGACCAATGCACTATTGGAATCTTCTTGATTAATCGGAGTGGTACCAAAGAATTGACTTGATAAAGAATTTGAAGAAGTAGATTGTTTGGATAATCCGGTTGATGAGTGACGAGGATTAATCGAAGCTATGTTATCTGTGACAGGAATTGGATTATACCCAAGGTTTATCCCATGATGTTCATCTTCGACTTCGGTATTTGCCGGAGTCATAGACTGATAGGCTTGCTGAGCTAATGATTGACTGGAAGATCTTGTGGAAATTGATAATCCTTCATCTTCAGAATCTGAGCCTGATTCCGACTCTGAATCTGTTCCATTGAAACTAAAGTTACCACCAGTAGGACGTGGTAACCCTGTTGGTACAGTATTGACAGGAGATGTTGGTCCCGAGCTTGAAAAAGAGTCATTTGTTGAATTATTGTGATAAATAATGTTGTTGTTAGTTATCACTTGAGAATCCATGATAGGAAGACCTTCATTTAAGTCACCTGGTGGAACTGATTCATAACTTGAGTATGGTGCTAAATCTTCAGGCAAGTCTACAACATCCGGTGTGTGACCTGTATGTTCATCTTGTCCATAAACCCCATTTCTTGGATCCACAGTATAAACCGTATTATAATCATAATAATAGTCATATCCTCTACTACTTGAGTTATTCACATTATGTGATAAACTTGAAGTATAAGGATTCTCTTCATCACTCGATTCTTCGTCTGATCCATAGTTCAACGTAGTAGAAGGTAATAACTGGATTGTACGGTAAATCTTTGAACTAGTAGTCGAAATTGATTCAGAGTCCGTCATTTGAGAAGAAGGAGATGGATCCTGCGAGATTCTTTCTTCGCTGGTTTGCTTATCTTTTTCCTGCATTGGTGGAGCCATTGCAGAAGTAGATGGTGATCTCACCTTTAGGAAGAAGCCACCATCTTCATCATCATCCGAATCCGAATTGTTATCCTGATAATCATAGTGTTCAGTAGAAACAGAACTATCGTTATTATCCAACATATAGCTTCTTTGTGATTTGCTTTCAGATTCATCATAATATTCGTCGTCATAATCATCGTTGTCATCATCCATATCAGAGAAGTTTGAGTCCGAGTCTGCCATCTCATCATTATCAATCATATCTACAGCAATACATTGCTGAACCACATCACTGAAATGAATGTGTCTGTCCTTTTTCGATGAAGTAACAGAGACTGAATCGCTCTTCGTAATTTCCTCATTGCTTTGGTCAGACACAGTCGGAGCATCAACCTTGATGGTATCATCCAAATCTAAATTGGAGATCTGTTTAGTCAAGTCATTGATGTTGTTGTTATTCACTGTGTTCTTAGACGTCTCTGAGGATGTGACTGGATCTTCTGATTGTTGTTGGTTTAAAGCCTTCAAATTGATGGAGCTATTTTGATTTGAGCTTACTCTGTACTGAGAGTTTAATTTTTCAGAAATAGCTTCGTAGTCATCAAATTCAGGAGGTTCATTGGAGTTTTGACGCTTGTGTCCTTTGTTAAGTTGTTCCCGATATTTTCTTAATTGTTCCTTTTGTTGCTCTTTCTTTAATTTCATTCTCGTTTCCATTGCTTCTAATTTCACCAAATTTGCATGACTGATCATCATATCTTGAACAGATCTTTTCTTTAAGATACCTTTGTGGTTGATTGGCTTGTTCGGTATAGAAATATCTCCTGCCACCTTGGAGGTGGCTGTGGTAGTTTTATGTTCGTGGCTGTCATCTTCATCATCAGAAGCATCAGCTTCCTTTACAATTGGACCATATAACCAGGTTATATCATTTTCTTTGGACCAATTCAATCTTTCTGGGTCAATAGTTTTCAAATTCAGTCTTCTTTGAGCCCAAGTTCTCCAACTGGCATTTTCTAACCTAGCAGAATTCGCCACATCTTTACGCTTTTGGATGATATATCTCCATGACTTAGAAATATCAGACACATCCCACTGATGACTGAAGTAATCGACATGAATAGATGGTTCAATCGCGATATCGGTGTCGTCATGAGGTATAAACTCAGGACTAGTGAAGTTTGCGACTGGATTGTTGGCCTTCGTGTCGGATTTATCCGAGTCTTCCTGCTTCAATTCATCTTGATCCTTAGGAACGTCATCGGAGGATGTCTTTACCAATGAATTATCAGTAGGTTTGGAGGGAGGTGAAACCAACACAGAATCGGCATTAGTATCATCGGCATCGGTGTTATTTGTTTCATTCTGGTCGTCCAGTTTATTTGCTTGTTCTAAGGGATTGATGAATTCATCTAAAAGACCTAAAGATCTAGTCCGCTTTAATTTAAACGTGGTATTGTTAAAATGATCATCATCTTCGGCCTCAATATGTTGAGAGGTAGTTGCTCCACCCGTAAATACCTCGTTAGGATTGTTATTGGACATATCTAAGACACGAATTGATACAGGTCTAATTGGATCCTTTCAAGGATTTATGCAGTAGAAAAAAGGTTGTTTTGGGTGTTCTGTTTTTGAAGTAAACTCTAAGAAGTTAAACAGGTAATTATTGGAGTAAACAATTCTGAAAATTAATTGTAGTAGTAAAACAAGTCAGGGATTAAAAATACAATTAAGTTCAAATAAATGGTAAACCCAATACTGTGTGAGTCTAGAGATGGACCTAGTTTTACCTTTATTCAAATGAATAAATTAAATGACACTAATAGAAACCTGAAAATAAAATAACGGGGATAAGAATGACAAAAAAATGATTGAAGTAGTTTTCTCAAAGAAAAAAAAATGAGTGGTGGTTTTGTGTTACTCAATTCTAGCGATAGAGGGTTTAAAGAGAATTTCGGAGCTTATATTCCGACATGTACTATCACAATTATATAGTTTTGCTACTAATCTTGAATTGGTCATTGACTTAATCCCGTTTACCTGGAGCTTTTCTTGGGGTCGTATCATAATGATAGTTTCCCCAGAACTTTGTTAAATTGGATTGACTTCGTTTTTTCCTCACCGGAAAAACGAACCTGCTGGCTGGCTCATCTTCATATTACCCAACCAAAATACTCTGTGCATCCACTTGGCAAATTCACTTCTGTAACTGTAGCCGGGTTTATGTTGGTGTAAGTTTTGAATCTTAATGCTATTCCTAGCAATACTTTGAAGGAATCATGGCAACACCCATTAGCCATTCAATGAATGCTCGGAAAAATCAGGAATCCCGGCAACATGACCAGACGTGACAGTGGTTCCGAGTCATTAAACTGGATACCATAACCTAATGAGATATGAAATCGGATGATTTGAAAGCTGAAATTTGGTGGTTTTACTTCTATTACTACTTTACAACGTTGCATCTATGGCACACCCGTTTCCATCCTAAAGGTCTAACAGATTTCCGAATATTTCCATATTTGGATTTCTTGTCCTTGTTGCGCGAAGCAAACTTAAAAATTCATTTTTGTGGGGGAAAATCAATGTAAGACCATGATTTTAAGTACAATGTCAGGCAATACCTCAATACCATTTATCTCTGGAGAATGTTATTAATCTTGGTAGGTGTAAATTGGGTCAACTACTATGAACTGTAAAATGGCTCTTAAATGCTCAATTTTTCTTCATTTTAAAATGCACTCACTTCTTGAGATCTAACCTCACCATGATTGCCCGAAGCATCAAGCAAAGGGGCCTCGAGTTCACTCGTCGTGCCCTTGGAATCACATATTTGTTTGGCCAGTAATTCGTTAAACAAGCCATGTAGTCTGGTTCTATGGTCTAGCGGTATGACGTCTCTCTCACCCAGAGAAGGTCTCGAGTTCGATCCTCGATGGAATCAGTTACTTTTTTTTGATTCATCGTTTTTTTATTTGGAGTTCTTCAATTGGATATGATATTGGGTTACCTCTACATGGCAATTGTATATGTTGTGGATTTAATATAAAATGCTTAAACACCTATTCATTATCACTGTCATTGTCATCACTTTCGTCGCTAGAGCTCAGACTACTGTCCTCTTCCTCACTAGAGGTTCTTTGATTACCTCCACTTGTGCTTTCTTCATCTTCTTCTTCTTGGTTTGGATTCACCTCCGACCATTCGATATATTTTTCTTTAATTATTCCTTTACTAAGCGGCAATACTAAAGGATCAAAGGGGAAGTATCCTTGTAAGTCCAAGAACTCTTGTTTCAGTTTAAAGTTACCGGTACCACTTGGAACAGCTTGTTTTTTATCTGTAACATTGGAGTTGAGCATTCTTTCCCTTTTATTGTGTTCAATTATCGAGTAACAATAGCAAACGTTCAACTTGGTTGCTATATTGGCAAAGATAAAGCAAACGGTTTCATCAATGAACTTCAATGGATTGAATTTAGTAATAATCACCCTTTGAAAGAACTTATCTATTTCACATTCCCATTCAAAATCTCCCTTATTATCAATCTGTAACACTTTGTACCTGAAGCAGAAAATGTATAAGAGACCTTGGAAAGTTGAGTAAAATAACTTGAATCTCTCCATTCCACCAACATTTTTATCGCCTCCCATATTGATCTCGAATTCTCTTTCTTCGATATACTTGTTGAGCCATCCCATTAAGTAACTTATAACGAATACAATCTGATTTTTGGAGAGACACTGAGCTCTGGCAATGTACGAAGACAAGTATTGCATGGCCTTCAATCTAGTCTCTAATATTTGATGTGGATTGAATGTTATATCAATAAGCAACACCAAGAACGAATCACTTAACTCCATTTGCTGTTGACTCACATGAAATAATAAGAATTGAATCAGTTTAGTGAAATGAGTTGGTAACATATGACTTTTGAATAATGATGATAAAGTGTTGAAAAGATACACACCACTTCCATTGTTTAATTTGTCTTCTGAGAACAAATCATTAGTGGATTCCAATAGTATCTGAATAATGCTGTCTAACTTATTGACCAACGCCTTAATATCTTTTGTAGTGGTCATTGGATTCAATAAGTATTCTTCAGCCCCTTCTTCGTCGCTGTCGCTATCACTTTCTATCTCAGCATCAGCTTCATCATCTGAATCGGAGTCTAAATCGGAATTCGAATCGGAATCGGATTCCGATTCTTGGTCATGGTCAGAATTATCATTATCTTCCTCGTCCTCTCCATTAATCAATTCGTCAATCTCTTCATCATCTAGATCGTCTAAATCATTTTGTAACTCCACATCTAGCTTTATGCAACACTCTATAATCAACAACCAAATGTCATATTGTAACTCCTCACAATAAGTCAAGGTCTCAAGTAGGTTAGATACATAGTTGTTCAATGCTTTCGATTCGGATGCAAGATGATGAGGAAAACTAGATTGGAAAATAGAAGGAAACTTATTCAAGATGGTTGGATTGAATTTAATAATATGCTTGAGTACTTTATGATGCATTATGCTTTCAGACTTGTCCAAATCTTTGAACTCCTGGGCAATTTTAATCATTACCTTGAAAAGATAATTAGGTATAGAAGAAACTAAAACCAACAAGAATTGGCAGTAGATTTCTTTGAAGTCCACGTCCTCTATCTTGTTCCATTTGTAATTGATTACCAGGATGATTAACTGATTACAGGAATCATTGTCCAATTTGGAAATGTTTGATATAAGATTTTTCAATACCACCTTGAAATTTGAAATAGTGATGGCTTCTGAATTGTCTATAGGTAAGTCTATTTTGGTAGCTAATGATTCGATTTGGTTGGTGTCATTTTGTTCAAGTTTTTCCAATGCAGTCTTTACGTATAATGAATACATTTTGTCATTAAAATCATCTTCTCTTACTTTCTTATTAATTGGCCCTTGGGGGTCTATGTTCTCTCCTTCGCCCATGCCATTTTCCGGCAAAGATCGCTTTCTCGATAGCGGATCATGCATCGACATTATCATTCTTCTTATGATGGACTCCTCGTATTATATCCTTTATCTTGGGGTACCAAAATATATCTTCAATCAAATAGAGGAGGTTCCAATCTATCTCTTCCCTTTTAAAAAAAATTTTGTTATGAGCCGCACTTTTCACTGAGTCGTGCGTTTTAGCGTTTATCTGTGTATTGCGATTTCAATACTAGTAATACAATGACTACATCAGTTTCGGTTCATTCACTGGCATTGTTTAATATCAATAATGCTATTAGCAGCCGAAGTTCGGATCTCGGAGTCCTACTTGGCTTCAAGCGAAAAGAATCGTTCCACGTTGTGACGACTTTCGAAGTTGTGGCTGATCAAATGAATCAAGTTGACAAGGTATTTTATAACGAAAGATTGCAGCAACATTTGGCAGTCAATCCACAATTAGAGAAAATAGGTACTTATCATATAAATGAGTCTTCCTTTCCGACTACTACAAGTACACTGGCAGCTGAAGCTTTGAACTCGACACTTTTATTGATTGTTAACTTAAATCTGTTTGCAGGCAAGGATTTTATTAAGGCACATTTTAATGGACAACCAGTAACAACGATTCTCGATTCAGACGAAGTGGAGAATATAAGTTTGGCTACTGTGGTCAAGAATCAAGAGTATTTTACATCTGGATCTCAATCTAATGATATGGATATAATTGATTTACAAGAAAGCTCGGCCAATTTATCTAATTCAATTGACCAACTTTCTAACAAGCTTGGACAAATAATAGATCACTGCATGACTGACCATAGTAAGGTTGAAGTTTCCAAAGTAATAGAAATCAACAACTTAGTGGGGCAGTTGGCTAGGAAAGTTAACCACATGAGGCAGCTGATCAAAATGTCTCCGATCGTCGAAGATTCAAATAATAAAGTACTCTCCAATGAACTTGCTATTTTGTCTTCTAAATTGATAACGCTTGAAAAGTTGAAAAGCCAAATTAACAACAATATCGTAAGCGTTTGTATCAAGAGTAATACTACAAGAAAATTCAACTAAAAAGATCCGATTTTATATTAACTTTTTCAAATGAATGCAAGTATAATGACGAAAAATTCAATGAGTACGTGTAGAAGGGAAAAATTATACAAAAATGCAACGATTCAAGAACTGTCTTAACACTCAACAGCTTCTAAGATGACAAATTCGACTTCGGAACATTGGTCACCAATACTTTCATCGTACAAGTTATAGAAAGAACCTGACAAACATTGGTAGAAGGTGGATTGAGTACCCAAAGCCAATTTATACAATTCATCCCTCTTTTCCTTGTCTGCATTGTCTGCAGCATCCTTGGTTTCAGAGTCTTCCTCATAATCAATTGGAACAGCAGACCAACCAGCAGCATAGATAGCACCAGCTTGAGGTGGTGGACCATCGAATTGGAATTGTCTGTTGGCAACAATAGATCCAATTCTACCTTGCTTATCGGTCAAAATACCATCCTTTAATTCTAAGAACAAAGAATCTGACTTGACACAAGTTTTTGCAACATCACTTTCACCTTCGGCAGCAGCAGTACCAGTGGCTTGAACTTGGCCATCACCGAGCTGACTAGCAGCATCAACGGTTTGAGTGGCAGTAGCTTGAACTTGACCATCACTGATTTGGTTAGCAGCATCAGCTGTTTGTTGTTGAACTTGGCCATCGCTGATTTGATTAACAGCTGTGGCAGTTTGTTGTTGAACTTGGCCATCACCAATTTGATTCACAACATTGGCAGTTTGTTGTTGGACTTGGCCGTCACCAATTTGGTTTACAACATTGGCAGTTTGTTGTTGGACTTGACCATCATCAATTTGGTTAACAACATCGGCAGTTTGTTGTTGGACTTGGCCGTCACTGATCTGGTTGACAACATCAGCAGCAGATTGTTGTTGAACTTGACCATCACTGATTTGGTTGACGACAGCAGCAGCGGTAGTTTGTGCTTGAACTTGACCGTCACTAATTTGGTTGACAATCGAGGCTTCAGTAGTTTGAACTTGAACTTGACCATCGTCGATCTGAGTAGCAGCTTCTTCACGCTTTTCCAAACCGGTAACGGAAGCGGAAGCGGAAGCAGCACTAATGGTTCTAATAGACAAAGCATACGAACCTGGCAAGGAAGAAGTTGCCCCTGAGTCTGAACCCAAAGTGGCAGTTGGGGTTAAGTCAGTCCATGGATCAGATGGCACATAAGCAGCACTTGCAATAGCAACGAGAGTTAATAAACTAAAAGCTTTCATTTCGAGTAATTTTGAAATTAACAGTTGTTCAAAAAATTCCTTAAGTGGGAAATTAATTAATCTATATACCAATTCTTAAAATCTCCTCTATAAATAGAAATGTATCGATATATCCATGAGATAATTTACAAAAAAAGTTGCAACCAACAATTGCCTCAGATTTCCGCTAATTATCCAAAAATAGATAATTAATTGGCTGCATGATCGGTTTTCATGCCTAATACACAGTAAATTGAGAATATCGGTTTAACCCCTTGTGATAAGGGTTCAAACAACCAATCATAATATGACATCGGAGAAGTTATTACTTCATGTCTTTGTTTTTGTTTTTTTCTTTGCCTTGTCAGTTAATGACGTTGACACATTTGCTGTCCCTTTGCGCAATCCACACAATAAGAACCCTCGTTTATCGTACCTAATATTTGTCTATACCCAAAATAGTAACAGAATATGGCCACACATTTACTACCATTTGATCAAAATCATAAACACTTTTAAGTTTTGTTATAACCTTTAACTACTGGTTTACAAAAGGAAGTTATAATTTCATTTGAGCCATAATCAAATGCTCATTAAATTTCGAGCTCCGCTCAAAAAGGGGAACGATTGGCAGTGTGGCCCGCATGGCCCCGGTTGTCAGTAAAAGTCCCCTCTAGGAGTTTAGCAATTGCTTTGAAGCCAGTGCTTTTATATCAGGGGCAGTACTTCCGTCCCAGGTTGGGACTAGAACCAGAAGTTGTACAATTGCAACCACCAAGGCTGATAATCCGCACAGCAGCTCGTCCGCAGTGGCCCTGTAATGGCAGTGATGTAGGCAGTGTTGGAAATTACTAATTACAATAATCCTGGCCACCTCTTTACGCCGGATGGTAGGAGCTCACACCCTTGAGTCCCTGAAATTTCTCATTACCATTTTAGTTATTGAGCAACTCTTTCTATTCAGTTAACTGACCAACACCTTTCTTCCGTAAACATATGAAAAATTGTTCCCTCAGCTCATCTCTTGAACTCTGGGGTTTGAATCGATAAACTTTAGCAAATTTCTTCTGAAGCTTGGCTTCCAATGTTGCTTGTTCTTTTCCCATGAAGAACTTCATCACAAGATTACCATTTTTCTGTAATACTTGGTCAATAATCGAGAGGATCGACTCACACAAGTCCATACTGCCTAGATGATCAACATCTTTGATACCCGTCGTGTTGGTCATCATATCGCTCAATATTAAGTTTGCCTTGTTGGACTCGAACTTATCGATAACTTCTTGTTGTATTGAAGCAGTTAAAAAATCTCCATGTATAAACGATACTCCTTTGGGAGGACTACATCGTATCAAGTCTACCCCGACTATGTTTGGGTTCATTCCCCTTTTGCTCGTTTCTTGTAATGCAATTTGAGACCAGCTTCCAGGAGCATATCCAAGATCCAAGATATTTTGCGACGACTTACCAAATAATCTGAATTTCTGATCGATTTCGATAAGCTTGAAAGCGGCTCTACTTTTAAAATTCATCATCTTAGATTTCTTCGTGAATTGATCATTCATCTGTCTTTGAATCCATCGTTTTGATGAGCTTGACGTACTCTTAAATCGCGTTATCATCATCATGTAGTTGAGACTTTGATTTCGCAGCATCTCATCTCAAAAAAAATTAATTTTGATACATCGAACCAACAATTTATTATGTCTCAAGACTTTTTGCAAGCCTTGGTAGATGACCCAACGCATGTTTTCTCATCTGAATATAGAGAAGCAAAATACTTTGAACATTTAGTCAAGGAATTTGTAGATCCTATTGCAAGTTACTCCAAGCTTGATGAAATATATATCGATGGGCTTGATGCATCTCAAGTTTTCGGACAGACTAAATTGGTAGCTGAAAGTGCCGGACAAGCAGTGTTAGAAAAGTTAGATGAGTTGAGAGTATCAGATCCTGAACTGGAAGAAGAAGACAGTGAGGGCTTAGAAGCAATTGAAGGTGAAGAATATGATGAATACAACAGCGATGACCAAAAGATAGGTGATATTCAAAGTGATGAAGAAGCAAACGACGAAAATGATGAAGATGATGAAGAGGAACTCGATAAAGAGCTCGAAATTAACAGCCTATCTGGATCAGATGTTGAAGAGAATTCCAACAGTAATGACAGAGACAAAAACGCAGCTCCATCTAACATAATAAAAAAGGATGCCTTTGGTTTGAATGATGAATTCTTTGATATCGATGCATTCAACAAACAAATTCTTGCCTTGGAAAAGGATGACAATGAGGAGGAACAGGAAGATGTGGATCTTTTTGCAGAAGTAAGTGACGAAGAGATCGACTATTATGACGATTTCTATGATAAACCAAATCAACAAGCCAAGGAACAATTAATAGAGTCAGACGGCGATGAGGAAAGTGAATTTGTTGCTGAATTCGAAGATGAACAAGACGAAAATGCTAACTCTGATGTAGAGAGTCTCAATGACGAGGAGTACAACATGGCGATCGGTGAAATCAAGCAAGATTTGTACGAGGAAAAGTCTACTTTCGAAAAACAGCAAGAAAGTCTTCAAAAGGAAATCAACCAATTAGAAGATGAACTTGTAGCTGAAAAGAAATGGACCATGAAGGGTGAAGTGAGGTCCAGTCAAAGACCTGAAGATTCATTATTGAATGATCAAGAAGATTTCGACTTCGATAGAGTTGGAAAACCTGTACCTATAATCACTGAGGAAATCACCGAGACCATAGAAGATTTAATCAGAAAGAGAATAAAAAGCGATGAATTTGACGATTTACCTAAGAGATATTTAAATGAGGTAGTCAAACCTAAAAGAGAAAGGGTCGAAGTATCTGAAACTAAATCCGCTAAATCATTGGCTGAAATTTATGAAGACAAGTATCAAGGAGTTGAGGATAATGAGAAGGAAGAAAAACTTACGAAAGAACATGAAGAAATCCAACAGTTGTTCTCCAATGTTAACTATAAGTTAGATTCCTTAACTTCTTTCAACTTTGTTCCAAAACCATATGAGAATAAAGTTATTGAAGTCAAAAGCTCAACCATCGAAATGGAAGATGCTCAACCTGAATTTGTCAGTAATGAAGCTAGGTTGGCACCTCAAGAATTATTCAACAAAGATGATAAGAATGCCGATGAGATATCGTTGAAGTCGGGATTATCTTACAACAGAGAAGAATTATCTAGAGAGGAGAAACAAAGATTGAGAAGAGCTAATAAAAGAAGAAAGGCCAAACACTTCAAAGAGTTGGAGTCCAACAAAAAAGCCAAGACTGAATCAGTGGCTGATACTTTGTCAGGTAACAAGAATCTTACTATTATTAATAAATCAGGTCAAAAGACAGACATCAAGGGTAATGTTAAGAAAAACTCCACTGTTACCTCAAATCTGTTGAAGCTTTGAACAAATCACATCCATCTTATCTAGAAAATAGATTCATATATAATGACCTCCATTTAATTCATTTATTTTTATAACTCTAAAGTCAAGTGTAAATGACGAATATAATTATCTTACATCACACGCTACATTCCCAAGTTCATAGTGTCCATAAGATTAGGTAAAGCTCTAATTGGAGAAGATAGACAATTTCATCAAAATCTCAAAAAGATCCACACTCGTAGCTTACTGTTAGAAAGTCAGGATCATCCCTACCAAGTTATGAATATTTTTTGCGTTATTGTGATTTCCTCCCAGAGGCGGTTTCTACAATGAGGTAAATCACTTAGCAAGTACTCAAAATTTATGATTGTGTGAGATGTAAATATTATCTTACAATATCTTGAACAATTCTGACAACTATTTAAAAAAATATTGATAGGTTCCCACCCCCGGTTATAATTTCTTCCATATTGATCAGACCCTAAAGAAACTCGTAAAAAGTATCGACCTCCCCACCACCCGCCTGTACAATAACCTCGTACCCGACATGCGCATGAAATCGGTTATATTAATTTTGTATATAAGCCTCAGCCTGGACTGTTATCAAATCGAATTTTGGCACAATAACAATCCAGAAATGCTCTCTGTCAAATTCATATTACGGGTTTGTACTCTTCCTATGGTCCTCTTGAAGACCGTGTTGCAGTACTACACGACAGGTACCATTCATTCCACTACCAATAAAGAATTCAACACCCTCTACAAGAATGTCCACTTAGCCGTGGAGAATCACTTTGCCAATAACTTTGCCCTTACTGATATTCCTTTGATGGTATATCAACCAATGACACGTCTATTCCAAAAGTTCGGATCCAATCCAATGGTATCCAAAGGAAACTTAAAGCATTTTGGTGAAAAATTAAACGATCATAGTTTCTGGATCCATAAGAATGAGGAAGCTCAGGATGTCTTGGTATACTACCATGGAGGTGGGTATGCTTTGAACTGTTTTGATACTCAATTTGCTGGTTATATTGCTCTTTATCATTCATTACCGGAAGAAATCAAAGAAAAAATTTCATTCTTGATTGTGGACTATACCTTGACATTTGAAGATGGTGGGAAATTTCCTAGGCAAATCTATGAAGTCTTGGAAATTCACAATCAATTGATCAAGGAGAACTTCACGAAAATTCATTTGATTGGAGACTCGGCCGGAGGAAACTTGGCCATAGCTCTCTTGAGATATTTGAATTATCCTGAAGACACAGTATACTTTGACCAATTTGAAGACTATGATTTCAAGCAATTTTCTGACATTAAGATACATCCTGAGTCCTGTACACTTATTAGTCCTTGGGTTCAACCATTGCATATCAACAGTAATCGTAAAAACATCGATAATTTGGGTGATTTGGGTGCCAGAAATACTGTTATGGGACAATGGTATATCGATAAGCTTTCAGAAGAAGATCCAGATTTGGCGAAATGGGTATCATTTTCTAAAATTGGTCCCGAGAGTTTCAACCGAATCAATGTTTTTAAGAATGGTAAATCCATTATGATTTATGGATCAAGAGAAGTGTTAACTGATGGAATTGAAGATTTCAAAGATATCATTGATTCTTTCGGACAATTGAAATCTCACATCGAACCTGGTGGTATTCATGTGGGTTTATTCTATGTTGAGAGTATGGACTATTTGGGTTCCAACGGTATTCGAGCTATCAATGGAGATTTTGATAATAAGTTTTCTATGAACATTGTGGCAGAATTCCTTTCTCTGGTCATTTAATGTGTGTACGTACTTAAAAATTCCTAGACATTTGATATAAAATTTGTAGTATAGACCCATTATCCATCATAGATTTGGAAGTCACCCCATCACAGGATGCTGAATCTTTGGAATCGACATTTTCACCATAGTCCCGGGCATACTCAAAAATCTTATCTTCGGAAGCAGAGCTGATAGAATCAAAGTATAACCCATCCGAGTCTCGTAAATACATTTGAATGAATTTAGCTTGTCTGTTGACTTCTTCTTTGTAGTCACCATAAGATCCCAATTTGAATATATCGTTGAAGCCAGCGTATAAAAGATGTATATACTTTTTCTGGTTGTTCCAAAGGCCATCTGCATTGTAAAAAGCTCCCAACTTTGCAAGACTAGCCTTAGCTAAAGCATTGATCCTGTTTTCCCACTTTGTCAGATTCTCCGATTCGTATTGAATCAAAATACTCAAGGTACTTAAGGAACATCCAACCGTATATGTAAGTTTTCCTCTATTCATGTCGGCATAGTTTGACAGAGATAGACCGTCATAAAACAAATTATCATCTCCATCCTCAAAGTATTCGAACATGTAATCGACGCAATCTCTGCTGAAACTAAGTAAATCTGGTGATTTTGTCTGTTCATACAAACGAGCTGCAGCTAACCCAGCCTCTATTGTAGAAATTGAAGCTATGTAGTCGCTTTTGTACTTCCAGAAGACTCCACCTTTACCATCAACTTGATCCGTCAAGAATGAAACTACGGCTTTGGCAGTATCAAGATACCTACTATTCCCAGTCAATTTATAGCCTTCTATGAATGCCCAAACAACTTGAGCATTATCATCGTTATATATATCTTCATCACAAGCCGTACTAGCTGAAAAACCCCTGAGATCTGTATTCTGGTATTTGTATAGATTGTTGAGAATCCTATCCGTTTCATCAGGGTTCAGTAGAATCATTCCTCTTGCCATTACTGCAACATCCCATAAGGAAGGCTCTTTAAAAGTAGTACCACAAATTTGGTCTTCTGAATTGAAGCTATTTTCATTTTCATACCAAAATCTGTTCCAGATAAGCTCCGAAAGCTGAGAATGAGCTTCAGCATAAGATCCAATACTGGAAACCGAAGATTCTGAAGAAATTAAATTAGGGGAAGAAGTATCACTTGGAGTGTTATAGTTATTAGACAGGGTAGCCGAATTAGCGGGAACACTATGATCACTTGCTTCAGCAGTTGGCTTTATTGGAGAACCCACAATGCTTGTCGACGATGTCTTAGTATGTTCAGCACCAGTAGACAGAGTAAGAATAATATTGGAGCTCATTACAGTACTATTAATTTCCTCTGCAATATATTTATTCTTATATGCTACATTACAGTATCCTGTAATAGTTGCAACAACGGAGATAACGTTTCTCTTAGTTATAGTCACCTCATTGATCCCATGTAATGGCATTCCCAAGCAAGAACAAATTAATGGCACATATAGAATGATGAATCTCATAATAAATCAATTAAATAATTGAGGACTCAAATGTGGGCATATTGGTGACTTTATAAATGGCTGCAATTCTTATCATGTTCACAAAATATTGCTTTTCTAAAATATGAAACATCCGCGATGTGGTAGTTTTTCACACTTGCATATTTTGAAACACATATGAAGCAATACTTGAAACATCCGCTTCTAAACCAGGTTAAATTATCCCACTTACCGAAGCTTCATGAGCCCCTGTTGTATCAGAATGCACCATATACCGAAACTATTCGATCGAATGCGTTTGCAGCCGCGTTGACCAGCACCCATAAAGAGCCCATTGGAACTAGATTCCACATCGGAGCTCTTTTTAAATTGACACCAAAAATGCAGTCCAACGGTGATTATGTATTGACGCCGTCAAAAAATTCTCAAGACCTTAATTCTATTTCAACTCCAGCGTATATGCTATGGAATAAAACTTTCATGTGGTTTGCGATCTACAAACGACTTTCATTGAAATATCTGTCAATAAAATTCAAGAACAAAATGGATAGTAGGAGCATATCAACGGTGAAGTTTCCGTCTGATCTTGAGACTGGATTTAGAGATACAATAAAGGCCAGAATACTAGGCCATCTCAACGACAATATTAAAAATAAGGGCCCTTTTGGCATCCAATTAAAAAATACTGGAGAATTTATAGATATAAATGGCCCGGTTGTTTCTATGAATATTCCAGAATTGACCTTTGAAGGGTTCATTTCATTTAAAGGGAATGAACCTTTAACTTATGACTTATTACGCTTACTTAAATATTATCTATAAATATTAAATACATTATATCTTGCTATACCTAGATTCTACTCGAAACCCTGTCTACTTCGTAAAAGACCTGGGCCAAAGAGGCGTATTTAAGCAATGAATTGTAATCATTATTAGGGCAGGAGCCATTCACTACACTCGGATACTGATCATAGAGATACCTGGCTTCTCTGACCATAAAATTCTTGAAAAGATCATAAGCATCATTTTGATATGAAGACGAAGGAGTAGTCATTTCAAGCAAGTCAGCGAGACCAACAAACACCAAATGGGATCTTTCTATAAGATCATTTATGTGACCATTAGTGAAGAATTGGTTATTGAAATTTCCTGCTGCAAGAAGCCTAACACCAAATTCTACAGCTATTGCTTTCCAGTCTTTATCAGAGTCTCCTGCTTTAGTTAAATAAGCACAAGCTGAAATCATGACACCAATTGTATAGGTTAATTTCCCATTATTTATACTTCCATCCTCATTCATTCCGTCCATTATGAACTTATCATTGTTATCGAGCAAATGTTGATTGGTCCAATTGATACAATCTTTGGCCAATTCCAAATATTGCTTATCCCCTGAGTGTTTGTGCATTTCTAAAGCAGCCACCGCAGTCTCTAATGTGGAAATCAGAGAAATATAATCTCCAGTAATTACCCATAAGATACCGCCTTGTTGTTCATCATCTTCATACAGACTAATGAAGTCTGTAATATTCTTATCCTCTTCTAGGTATGAAGTGTCCCCGGTATTGTCATAAGCCGAGGAGAAGACCCAAGCAATTTGAGCATTATCATCAGTATAAATATCCCCATTCTTTGCTGTGCTAGCAGAGTAGCCACCAGTTGCGTTTCTATAATTTTGAAGGGCATCCATGGCTATCTCCAAATAGTCTGACTTCTTTGTGTTAGTCATGACTTTACCAGCAACAGCTACTTGCCAAACAACTGGCATTGTGCTCTGATCGCATTTATCAGACCATGTATTCATTGAATCATCATGGAAAAGCTTTACCAAGTTCTTTGCAAAGTTTTCAGCGACATCTCCCGTATCATACTTCGGTAATTCGGTTTCAACTGATTGAATAGAGGTGGAATAATCACCCAAATCATCTCGTTCCTTCAACGCTGGATATCCTGCAGCAAATTTGAAGATCACTAGTGAGAATAAAAGACAGTATGGTAGAGTCGTCATGGTGGGGACCTTTGGCAGCAGCTATCAAGATAATAGCTCTTATTCAACGAAAGAAAATACGCTAAGATTGAAAATAATGAATTATTACTCATTTTTATAGTTTAACCGAGCTTTTTAATAAATTGCTTAAACCTTTTTTTGTAAAGGGTTTATCATGTACGAAATGGCTGGATTTATTGGGTTAGTTGCTAAAAAGAAAAATTGTACCAAAGAATTTCAGATTCTACAAACCAAAATGAACCCTGGCTGCGAAAAACAATGCTGAGAATAATTAAGCATACAGCTAATATAGCTTTGTGATCCACGACTCAAATAGTTAATTTGACCAGATTGGTAAAAAAGCCATGAAATTTCTAAACTAAGTAAACCGCAATCCGTGTTTTACTCGCTTGGTTCTTGGATATCATCAGTGGTACATTGCATAAATGCGTGTAGGTTCTCCAGGGTTGCTTGTGATTGTTGTCTAATGCGAAAAAGGCGCAAGTTTAATCCAGATCCCTCAATGGAGAGGGGCTGGTAGTGCCGGAAAAATTCATTTCGTGGAAATTAGCGATTCGGTTACATTTGCTACAAATCTTGATCTCCTCTATAAAAAAGTATATTTAACCGAAAGACATATTTTTGACTGGTCATATACCACATAAACATAAACTCTAACCAGCAATTATTCTAGAAAAGTAAAAAGGAAAGTAACGTAAATACTAATGAGCCCACTCCGGACATTTTATGACCAGAACTATCTTTGCTAGAAGATGATGATGAGCCAGTGGATCCACTTGATGATTGTGCTGCTACACTGGCTAAAGCAGTAGATACATCGGTATCCAATTTTGATACTAAACTGGACACCGTTGAGCCGCTCAAGGTGGAATCGAAAGAAGTGGAGTTTGACATGAAAGAGATTATACTACCATCTTTATCAAAAATAACACCACCTCTCATAGTACCTGAAGTATCTCTGTCGAAGTATCCATTAACCTGTAATCCAGTTTCAATGTCATCAGTTCCCTGGTAATCGTGGATTGTGGTGTATAATTTATCCACTTGAGAACTAGTATAATTCTTCACTTCGAAAATATCAAATTCACCACATCCAGATCTCCAACAAGAGCAATTGGCATTAGTTGAATATTGAGCAGTTCTTGGAATATAAGCATTCAAAAGCCAGATTGCTGGCATATTCCAATTGTATACGCTTCCCTTTTCTACCTTAGTTTCGTCTGGCATAGTAAATTCGAATAAGAACATCTTGATGGCTCCGTAAAATCCGTGGTACGCAGGAATTCCACTACGATAAACTCCACAATCGTTATTCTTACCTGAGTCATCACAAGAAATATTAGAAAAGATCATGTATTCTTCTTCAGAATTGATTAAAGTGTCCGCATCTAAAATTGTGGAACCATCGGCTTGAGAAATACCATCAGAATCAGCGTATGTCAAACCTTTACCAAGACAACTGGAATTCTTACCGGCTCTGGTTAAGAACGTAACATTTTCAGCTGTCTTTTCTGAAGCATCATAATAAGCCAATCTGGACCAATCCTCGTTATCATCGGAATCGATTGAGAAATCAGAAGAAACGTAGTAGGCAAATTTACTCAAAGTCAATGGACCCCTAAAATGGACTGAAAGTTCACCATCAAGTGGGGCATTGGAGCCGGAAAAGGAAGTTGTCTCGTCACTCAATGAACATGAACAATCATCGGTGTATATATCTTCAAATGAGGCAACATGCTTGTAAGTTCCCAGGTATCCCACGTTATCGAACTGAAGAACTTGAGCTTCAGTACCGGAACTGTCAGCAGCATGAGCAAGTGGTGAGATTGCAAGTAATCCTGATAACAAGTTTAAAGAAGTAAAAATCATTAGCCAAGATTATCTATTAAAATTAAAAGTTTTTGTTTAAGAAAATTAATTTTAGGATGTTTAGGATTTATTAATTATTTGTAGAAAACATGGCTCATCTGCTGCGGACTATTTCAGGCTCATTAAAAGCTAAAGCATCACGAGAAGAGGTACTTTCCGGGCGATGTAGATAAAAGCCTTGTTAGAGATTCTTTTGATAACCAGAAATGTGTGAGCTGTTACTTAACAAGCATCATCGTGTATATCTCCGGTTATGGGCCTGAGATGCTCTCTTTAAGACAACAACCGTTCAAATGCGCAGTGTCATTAACACTCAAAATCATCTCATTAAATAAGCTTTGTTTAGACTTTCGCTTTTTTGAGAAAAATGGCTCTGCAAGTGCAAATTCCCACCAACCATCTCATACATGGCACAAATTTCACGCATTCCCAAGCTGAGCCCTACGTCAGCCGAACAAGATATTCGATGAGATACTTGCAGCCATTGTTCAATAGGTCCACGGCTATACTCGATGTTCTGCAGCATATTTTTATTGCTGTCATCTCATTCATAACATTTTTGAAGTACCTGTTTTACCTTCTATCAAGCCGTCTGACCTCACATCTAACTAGCCACAAGGAAACGCGATAATCGCACTAACATAAATCACAAATTACAAATTACTGTTGAAGATTAAGAACGTAGGTCTTCAAATGAGTTTTGTATGAATTAATTTCGCATTCAGGAATCTACATTGTTCGAATTCAGCATCTCGTACTACGTCACTTCCTACGTCACCAACGTAAATTTAATTCACACTTTTGATCCAAGGTACAGTTATGGATTCTGTTCTTTCCTCCTCGTTGATGCAGCTGTCAATCATGTCGGACTTGAGAATATTATTTAGTTTACTTGAGGATCGATCACAATAAGGATTTTCACCTTGTACCGTAAAACAAACCAACGTTATGCATTATTGTGAGAAACCTGCCTAAAATGGAACTGATACTCAAAATGTCCCAATTTTAGATTCCACATTGCCATTCCCCGTTACCAAACAATAGCCAGGTTTGTTGAGGAATTTTTGTCAATAAGGATTTTCCAATAACAAGTACAGGATGTAGTGGACTTTCAAATCCCCCTACCACCATTTGGCGAATCCAAAAAGACCTGTTACCTCGTAAAACTCCCGGATGTGAGTTCTTATCTTTTAGCCAGACCGCATTGAGAAAGTGGCATAGATTGCATCATGGTTTCATTCGATTACATTAGCTGTAAACTCTATTTCTGCTGAGATATCCTTCTTTTTTTGCTGCTTTTGTGCCTGTTGAGCTCGAAATGTTTCTTCAAAATTGCTGGGATCTAGTAAACCCAAATCCACGGTTGACCAAAAGTGTATGTATCTGCCAAACCAGTAGGCGTAAAATCACTGAGGATCTGTCCCAGTTGGAGAGGTTAGTTGTTAAGTTTTAAATTTCAACTGCAGGTCTATTCCCCTAAAAGAAATAACAGTCAAACGAGAGCAATCGACGATACACGACTGTACCCAAAAAGGTATTAAAACCTCTAATCCACATACGAAATGCATTCTATTGTACACACCTGTAGCTGTTCGGGACAAGATATAAGTTGAATCAATTATCCAGTTTGTTTTAATTGATTTCAAATCGCTAATTAAGTTGTTGTTTCGAATTGACTATGGACAGACCTCTTTGTTTGGTTTGAAATTACTATGGGAATAGAAGACTCCGATAAAACAACTGTATTAGTAACGGGTGCCAGTGGATTTTTGGGAGGACATGTTGTAAAACAACTATTGCAAGAAGGGTACAATGTCATTGGAAGTGTTCGAGATCTTGAAAAAGGTCAACAATTGAAGTACTTGTTGGATAATACCGAGAATTTTGAGTACATTAAGATAGAACTTCTTGACAAATCTTCATTTGATACCGTATTCAAAAGGCATCCCCAAATCTCCAAAATAATCCATACTGCAGCTCCGTATGATTTCACCTTAACTAATGTTGAAGAATCCATTATAAAAACTACCATCGAGGGAACCAGAAATTTATTAGAATCGGCATATGAATTTGGGGAAAATGTAGATCATATCGTGAACACTTCTAGTTTAACAGCTCACCTTACCTTGGAAGAATATAGCAATCCAGCTGTCACAGTAACTGAGAAAAGTTGGTGTAGCTACACAATCAACGAAGCAACTAAAACACCATTTGGTGCAACTCATTATAGCAAAGCTGAAGCTGAAAAGATCTTTTGGAAATTTCTAGACGATAACAGAAATAAATACACAGGTTTCAGCATTTCCCCTGGGTTCATGTTTGGCCCCCAACCCTTTGACCAGTATATTTCAAAAGCTAGGTTGAATCTATCTAGTGAACTTATAAATTATTCACTTCAAGTGGGTCATCATGGCTCTGAAAAAGTACCAAATTTATTCGGATACTTGAGTGATGTTCGGGATGTTGCAAAACTCCAAATTAGATCTATCAGGGACAAATACTGGTGCTCTGAAAGATTGATTCCAATTTCAGGACTGTTTAGTCTACATGATGTTCTTAATTTTACTAGAGATAGATTTCCAACAGTTGCACAATCTTTACCACCAAAAGTAATTGTTGATATTTACCTTTTTACGGTTGATAGCTCATCTATCAACAAGAAGTACAATTCTCAATTAATAGAAAGTGCTATCACCATATATGACTCTGTACTTCAGATTCTCAAAGTGAAAAACCTCATCTGACAATGGCTGCAAATTAATTATTGTGCGTACACGACATTACATTTGTTTATACCATCAACCTGGAAAAAAAGACTTTAACAAAAGCATTAATAGCATAATCATATACATCGAGAAGCTAATTATCTAGATGAATATATTTCATAATTATATATATTAAGTCATTCGATATATTTCTGTATTATCTCAATTTTCACAATAATTGCGAAACTCATTTTTTAAAAAGTAAAATCATACTTTATCTATTAAAGCTACAAATATAAATTATTCTCTGGAAATATCTCTTCCAAAAACAGATACTTTAACCCAATCTAAACAAACTAAGACTTGATTTCTAACAGAAAGACACATGTAAATGTAAGCAGATCTCCAGAATAAGAAAGTTAAAGTACCACCAGTTGTAACATTAGACCAGTCACCCCAGACTAAATCAGCAACAGCTCTTTCTGAACCAATGTAAGCCAAAGAACCTTGATGGTTATATTTAAAGATTGGAAGCTTTTCTTGCAATTTAGTCAATTTCTTGGAGAGTCTTTCTATTTGAACAGAATCAGCTTCTTTAGATGTCTTAATTTGGTGATCTAAAGATTCGATTTCATGTAATCTCTTGAAATGGCCACCCAAGAAGATACCTTCTTGGAATGCGACTTGAGCGGTTGGAGCAAACTTAGTAAAAGTACAATCACCCAAAGCATAAATATTATCAGTACCGTCAACTAACAATTTGTCGCTAACCAATAAACCTCTTCTAGCATTCTTTTGTTCATCAATCTTTGAAGTAAGATCTCTAATGATTGGTCTTGGTGCATTACCAGTAGCCCAGATTAACATTCCGTAAGGAATCTCAACCATTTCGGTAGAACCATCCTTTGGAGATTTAACTTGTGCAATAACATTCTTATCAGTAACTTGTTTGACCATAGTGTTGGTCTTCAAATCAATATTAGTGTCTTGGAAAACTTGTTTGGTATAGTCAACTAATTTCTTGTTGAACATATTCAAAACATTTGGTAAAGCTTCAACCAAAGTGACCTTAACTTCACTGGCAACTTCTGGAATCCACTTCTTCAAATCTTGATCAATGTAATCTTGTAATTCACCGGCAACTTCAACACCAGTTGGACCACCACCGCAAACAACGATAGACAATAATCTCTTTCTTTCAGCATCACCCTTAGGCAAAATATTAGCAGCTTCAATAACATCCATTAATTTCTTTCTGATCTTGATTGAGTCACTAACTTCCTTCAAGAAGATAGAGTTCTCAGCAACACCTGGAATACCAAAAGTAGAAGGTTGAGCACCAACACCAACGACCAAATAATCATAATTCAAAGAGGTAGTGATCTCTTCAACACCACTAATTGTGGATTTAGTAGAAGAGGTATCCTTACCCGAATGACCGGAATGAACAGTAGTAGATTGCTTAATTATCAATTTGTTGTTAACAGGATCAATTTCGGTAGCTTCAGCTTCCAAATAGATAACCTCACCAGGTGATCTTCTAGTAACAGATCTTATAGGTTCAACAATTGATCTTAATTCAACGGTACCAGTTGGACAAGATGGTAATAATGGGGTGAACAAGAAATAGTTTCTTGGACTCACAACAACCACATTATATAAAGCGGTATCCAAATTTTTCAATAAGGAAATGGATCCCCATCCACTTCCTAAGATTACCAAAGTTTTCTTTCTTTGACCATTTTCGAAGAGAGGAACTTGTTTGACTTGATTAGCTGGTTCACTTTCAGAGTAAAGCTTGTATCCAACAAATCCTAAGGAACCTAATAAGGCCAATCCGGTTACTCTCTTTGTGTTTTTCCACACCTTTGAGAACCCCCCACTAGGTTTAGGAGATGAGCTCGTTGAATTGAATCTCAAACTCGAGCGACTGAGTCTTGTGAGTTGTAATCCTCTGTTGACTTGTAATGCAGATCTAAACATTTTAGACTGAGTTCAATTCGATGTAAATTAAAAATTAACTAACAAGCAACAAGTGAATAGATTTAAAAATTTTGGAAAAAAAAAACCTTTTAACTGGACGATATCGAGCCGGTGGTTAGTCCGAGATTTTTAACTGAGGGTTTTTAATATTAAGACTCCGAGTGATTTAAATATTTACGTTAATAAATAAATTTAACAAAAACACAAGAGCAAACTAAAGCTATAACCAATTGCTTACAATTGTACCTGAACTTAATTTGAAGGAGAAAACGGGATTACTTATCTCTTATATATATACTATTTAGTATTAATTCGCGAAGATAACCTCTACACCCGAGTTATTAAAGTTTTGGCAATCATTAGGCAAAGTCGGACCTTTCGGGGTCGATACCTTCCAGCATTGAGAATTGCAAGGAATGTGCTCTACTGAACCAATAGAATTATCTCATTAATTTTGAGTCAACAATACCATTCGAATTGAAGGACAAGATTGGCCAGAAACCTTTGACCAAATTCGGGCTTTACCAACCCATACGCCTTATACAGGAGGACAGTCGACCTTAACTGCGAGAACCAAATTTAAGTAAATAATGAAATAGATCTGAACTTATCTCTACTAGCATGCCGAAAGAAACTATAATTCAAGCTGCAATGTAATGTCAATGTTGTGGTTGGTGGAAATTCACCAGCCTCTTTATTTCTTTTGGTAAGTTTCTTTTCACTTATTCGAAATAGACATCGCTTATGCTCTTGAGATGCGATTTGGCGTATTCGAGATCGGGCTAAAGAACGCTACTTCCCATTGGTTGCAAAAAAACCCATCGGGTTTAAAGTAATAAACTATCATGCAGAATGCCATCTTCGAAAGATGTAAACGAAGTGCACTTATTAAATAAATCCCGTGACACGCTCTTCATTCCACCTGTTTAATTTCTCGCTTCGAAGGTGGTAAGTCTTGCGGGAAGTTTTGAAATCGCCGAGAAACTCGTCCAACTCATTGGAATTATTCAGAGACTTGTAGTCTTTGATTAATTGTTTTGAATGTTGGTGATTGTTTTCTATGAGCTTTTTAAACTTTAGTTTTAAAACTTCTTGATTGAAGTTTGTTGCTTGCAACTTATACTGGATCAACTCCAAATTAGAAAATTCATTAAAAAGATTGGTAATGTCTTTGATAAGTTTATCAATGGATTCACTTTTGTCATTATATTCAAGGAAAATCTGGGAAATTTGGTTGAGCTTAGTGATTTGCTTATTTAGTATGTCTGTAATCTCTTTATCTTTCTGCTCGAATTCATTCATTTGTCTTACGTAGCCCCAAAGAATTGAATGTTGGTTAATGAGCGATTCGACTATTCCAACCGGAAGAACTTCAAGTTCTTTTGGCAAGGCATTCAATTGAATCAATAAAGGCTCTACTGGTTTGATAGCACCAAGTGACGCATTTTGAGGTTCGGGAGATGATAAATTTGTCGGACTTTGAGAACTAGACATGCAGAATTGATAAAGATGGGCACTGGAAGATAAGAGTTTGAATTTGTAAATGATGCGCAACTGCGAAGTAAAAAAGTTAGATGTATATCAAATACATGGCTCAATATAAATGGTATATAAAAATGAGTTGTCGTAAAAAGGGGGAAGTATACAAAGCACATTAATCGTAAATAACATTGTAATTTTACTATGAAACAATAGATAAAATTTGAATGTGCAACATTTAATATACAAATGTGATTTTTTTTTGATTTTTAATTGGTTTAACATGGAAATCAGTAATAATCGTTTAGTCATTCTATCGTCTTGCTAATGTACATCATCATGAAACTCATTATTTGGGAACCGCAGGAGACGAAACCCTCATCTTAGTTTGAGGGTTGATAATCTCGATTGGTTTTCTAATTCTTGGGGTTGAGACCCTTGGACTTTGTGGCCTATTGGAAACAGGAGAGATTTGATCACCGGCAACGTTGCTAGTACCAGAAGTAGGCGAAAAAACCGATGCAGTATATGGGTTGAATTTTTTGATACCAGGACTTGAGCTACCGTTGAAACTTTCAGCATTAATTTCAGGGCAGAACTCCATATCATCTTCTATGTCAAAAGACTTGGATAAGTAGTATCTTAATCTTGGATTGTGGAAAGAATAGGAAGATGAAACAGATGAGATAGAAGAACTCAACGAATCATAATTCAAATTATTGAGAGTTGGACTTCCGTTGTTTTCCATCATCACTCCATTTGAGATTGGTGGTGAATATTGCTGCAGCAGGGTTGACAGCAGCAGAGTTTGATAATTTCCATACATATACTGATTTACCATTTTCTCTGGATTTGAAATGTCTTGAGTTTAGTTTCGGCTGTTAATAAAATATAAAACTTGGTGTATTTTTAAATTGATTGGAGTCAGCTTTATTTTAACAGAATTTTTTATCCCTGAATTTTGTTGAGAGTAGTTTCTTTTTCGCACTCTTTTGGTTTTTGTGTAATAATTGTGCTGCCCAGCCAGCCTATGATCATGTATTTCTGCTTGCCTCAGAGCCCTTTTAAAGTAACAAGCTAGATTGTAGAGATATTCAGTTGTGGCTCCTCAAGATACAATTTATAAGTCTCTTTAGAACTTTGAATGTGTAGGATTTGTTGCATTTGTAGTTTAGTGTTGGTTATGTGCATTCGCAACAATAGCTAATTCTTGTGAATAGTTCCTATCTAATGTAAAGTGAAGCTTTATAAAATGCAGTTATACAAAACGTCTTGGAAGTAGTGTGGAATGTAACTGTATTTGTTAAATTAATGCTCATTCAAAGTTAAGCTAGGGTTCTGTTGGCGTCTTTAACATTGAATAATTTGAGAGTAACAAGCCAAAGAGAATCTATAGGCATATTTTTCTACTTTGTGTAGAAGCTCTATTCAAATAGGTCGGGGTGACACACACTATGGCTTACAGAGGTTCTATTTGAGGTGCTAGAGGTGTTAAATTAACCGTCCTAAATCATTATCAAGATGTATGCTTTTCGAAGTGTTTGCGTCTGATCACTCCATTTTTCAATAGAAAAACCAAAAATGGTACCACGACACTATTTATTGGACGAATATATGAAATAGAACAATATAACACTGCATAACACTGTATTAGTTCTGCAAATACTAAAATTTGTGTACTCAAATACTGATGAAACACCTGCACAAATTTCAACCAATAACATCCGATATAGTGTAATGGCTAGCACGGTTGCCTTTCACGCAGCAAATCCGGGTTCGATTCCCGGTATCGGAATTTTTTTGATTATAGCTCCGAATATGTATCCGGAGCTAACTTAGCAATATCACACTTGCTTATCGGTCGAGATAAGGTCACACATACTTTATTTTTCAGGACATTGCATATTTCGACAAGAAAGTAATGGCTGCGAAAGTCCATAGGTATGTCCCAATTTGGTAATATGATATCGCAAGACCAAATCAAATAAATTACACTCTGAGTGTTAACTTTTATCCTCAAAAATGTCTTCTTCAGATTGTCCACCAAGGAAATTTGTGGTATCGCCTACTCAGTTTAGGATCCCGGAGTCTTACAGTAATTGCACATTTCAAATAATCAGTTTAGCCAATGGTATGGCTGCTCTTCTGATATCAGATCCAAATTTAGATACTACATCAGTGTCCATATCCGTTAATTCAGGATCAAACAATGACCATGAGGTTCCTGGATTGGCTCATCTTGTGGAGCATTTGTTGTTTGGAGGCAGCAAAGAGTTCCCGAAACCTTATTGCTTCATTGAACACATATTTAAACTCAGAGGCTCTGTAAATGCATTCACAACTTACAATCAGACCAATTTTCATTTTGAGGTTCCTGTTGTTACAGGAACAGCAAATTCATGTTTTGCTGATGCAAAATCTGACGAACCTGTATTATCATACTTAATGAGAAATTTTGCGTCTATATTCAAGGATCCACTATTTGAAGCCAGATTGATTGCAAACGAGATAAGGGAAATTAACCAAGAACATTTGGGAAACCTTGAGTCGGACGAGAAGAAGTTCTTTCATTGTTTGAAGCTTTTGGCTTCTTCAAATAGTGCTTTTAGTAGATTTGCAACCGGGAGTGCTAGCACCCTAAAAGATGTTTCGAACTTACGGAAGCTAGTAGCAACATATTTCCAAACTAACTATCATGCAAAGAATTTAAAACTAGTTATCAAAAGCTCATATTCATTGAACCAATTACAGAAGTTAATTGTTGCCAACTTCTCAGATCTTGGGAACAACAACCAGAAGACTCTCAATCCTCTTCCAGTGTTTGATAGAAGCCTGTTAGGTAAAGTTTTACTAGTGGCTAATCAGAGAAAACCGAAATTACGGATGAATTTTCCGTTAAACAACCTAAATTCAAAGACTGTTCAATCTGTAAGAGTGTTAGTGGAACTTTTAGGACAAGAGAAGCCAGGGTCAATATCTGAATTTCTAGCTATACATATGCTTGCAACATGTTTAAGTTCTTTCTCACAACTCATAGACAGCAACAATATCATTTTGGTTATTGAAGTTGAACTTACTTCTAAAGGGGAAATGCATATCAACACTGTAATAGCTTCTATCATGGCTTACCTCAAGAAGATTAAGAACTCATCCAAGGAAAAAGTAAACAGGATAATAAAGGAGTTCATAAGTATAGAGAAGATAAATTTCATCCACAAAGAGCCAATCAGTCCTTTGGAAGAAGTCGCTTCTCTCAGCGAGCTTTTGAACTTTGTACCACCGGATTATTTATTTTTTGGATACAAATTAGAGGAAGATTTAGGATATGATTTCTTTCAATCCATCGTTAATCAATGGTTCAGCAACTATAAGTATAATGTTGTTCTATTATTGTGTCTTTCTGAAGCCCCTAAAAATGATTTGTATGACGAATATTACCAATTGAACTATAGAATAATACCCATTCAAAGAGAAGAAGTTTCCTCACAGATAGATTCCATAATTGATCATTTAAAGCTACCAACACCAAACAATTTCTTGAAAAGTCTGGAACTTCTACGAAACTCATCAATAAGAGTATACAATGACCAAGACATAAGTCTAAACCTAAGAGTTAAGTTCTCTGTAAAAAAAAAACCTGTACTACTTGAGATATCTAATAATATTGAACTCTGGTATCAACAAGAGTACAATCGTTTGAACTATTATTGTACTTTTCAAATCAAATCGAAATTGATACCATTTGACTGCTTTAACTTCGTAGCAATTGATTTGATATGTGAGATAATTGGTGACTATGTAAAAAAAGACTTGTATAAAGCCGAGAACTTAGGATATTCGTGGTCATTATACTCCTCACAGAATAGTACCAATTCAATAACTGTTAACTTGAATGGCCCGAAGTTCATATTTGATGAAGTGCTTTCTAGATTGGTCCGGACCTTAAACAAAAGGTTGAGAGAATTGCAGGCCATACCTTATTCGATAATCATGAAGTCTCGAGTAGCATTGAGAAAAAGGTATCAAAGCCTTTACCACGAAGAACCATTCGTCCAAGCATTATCATTGAATTTGTTCCTCCAGGAAGAAAGGTTATACTCTGTCGAAAATAGATGTGAGGCACTAGAAAGAGTGACAACTGAAGATATCTGTGCTACTATCAATAAATTCCTACCAGAAATTTATACTACTGTTCTTTTCAGTGGAGATGATGACAAGGAATATGCTTTTACGGTTTCAGATATTATACATATAATTTCTCACCATAAGAAGACTAGCTTAATGCTACCGTTGATTGACCCAAGCAGTTATTGTCTAAATCAGGGGAGGTTTCAATTTGAAATTATCACACCCAAACACACAAACTTTTGCTATTATTTTATTAGCTTAGGGGATAGAAATAGCTCCTTTGTTCGAGCAGCAGGTAAAATTCTTGAACACCTATACACACGTAACCTCCATTACCTCAAGTCAGAAAAGAATTTGGGCTACAGGATTAGTAGTGGTTTAAGGATTTTTAGGAAAACTATTGGTTTGTACATATATGTTGAAAGTACAGAGAAGACTAATAGACAATTGGTGGATAGTATCGATGAGTATATCCATGTAACCCATAAAAACTTAAAGCTGATGAGTGATTACGAATACAAAATGAGTATTATTGATAGCTTGTTGGAGTCACTTGATTATCATAATGAAACTCGCCTTTCACCTGATATCATGTTTGACCTACTACCAAGTCAAACAAGTACCAACTTTGATAATGTTACCAAAAGCTATTTCGTTCACAAAAGTTACTGGGAAAAGATAATCAATAGGAGTTATAGATTTGATGGAATGTTTGGCGAAGAAGCACTCAACAGAGATTTATTGAAACTGTTGAAAAAATTGGAAGTCTCCAGTTTTATGGAAAAGTATGTTTCTCCTTTCTCTCTTACAAGATCGCTGTTACTTATAACCAATGGTCATGAGATGCTTATAGATACCAAAAAGTCCTATTCAAGTGGAGGGGAGGCCAAAATTGGGACATTGAAGGCAGGACACATGAATTCATTGAAGAAATTACTTTCAAGATCGAGAAAAGAGGGCATTTCACTTCCACATTTTGAAACGAAAATTGTTGATATTGAAGAGTATTTTCTTGATGTCGAAGTGATAGAAGATTTGGAAGAGATCAAAAGGAAGATGAAACAATTGAATTAATTGGTACATACTAAAACAAAGCAATAAACGCCAAGCCTAAGATTGACAAGAAGACGCTTGGAATAATAGAATTACCGGCACTTTCACCTCCATCCTCTGAATCGCTATCATCATCACCATCACTTGAAGATCCAGAAGCAAATGGTACAGAAGTTGACGTGGAAGTACCGGTACCAGTAGTCCTACGAGTGGTAGTACCATCAGCAGCAAGATCAGAATAGCTATAATAAGAATAAGTGTAGTGATATGAGGAGTAGTCTGGAGTATATCTTACAATTCCAGTGGTAAGGGAATCAGTATCGAAGCGGGTTGCCATGGAAGTCTCATCTACACCCGAGAAAGCTTCACTAGCAGCACCGGTTACCATTGTTGCATCTGGAATCGACGATTCAATAGCCTCAATTGAAGTATCATCAGTGTGTTTAACTTTACCCAACGAAATTGTTAAATCATCCAAATCATAGACAACATAAAAATTTCTCAAGAAGTTATCACCAAGTGTGTAGTAGAAATAGCTTGAACTGTCACCATAATTCTCACCCTTGGAGGATATTCCGAGGAAGCATATATCTTTTGATTCAGTTTCAACTCTGAAAGCCAGCATTGGTACGCTATACTTGACCCCTGAGATATCGAATTCCATTTCATCTTTCGTATCACAATCAATAATATAGGCTTCTTCGTAAGTAGAATACTTAAGGCCGTATTGCAGACCAAAGTTTGCAAAGATCTCTTCCGGAACATGAGACAATGTAGATCCAGTATCTAACAATGCAGCATACCCAGAATTTGCAATAGTGGCATCATCTTTATCATCATCAGAACTCTTGATTTGGATAGAATCAACATTAATGGTGAATCTGCTTGGTGTACCCTCAGATACTTTCAAATAAGTTTCAACAATTGGAAAAGATGTCAAATCACCATCGATCTTTGCAGTGTCAATAGCACCAAATAAAACCTCTCCTCCATCGGAATCTTCCTCACCAAGATAGACCGAGAAAGCATTTTTCTTTGTTATACCTTGTGAAGTCAATTTCATAGGAAAATTTTCATAGATGTAGGCGTCTTCGATATAGTAACTATTGTAAGTACCCTCAAGGGTGGGCAAGCCAATTCCTAAAACACCGATATCAGAAGAACTCTCATTAACAACACCAAATGATAAGCCATTGATCGTTGTGTCACCAAACAGAACATCGTCAGTTCCCCAATACCCTTCAGCAGCAGAATTATCAGCGTATGATATTTCAAATGGGAGAGCAGAGCCATTTTTGCTAAATGTATCTGACTTTTTCACATCAAAAGTACCGTATTCAAGACAAGCATTTGATGAGGTAGCGGAAGGTTGACTTGGAGCAAGAGCAGAATTTAACTTATCTGTATCAGCCAATTTTTCAGTCTTTGATGGCTTGTGGACATGGTAACCACCCTCAAAAGCACCCACATCTTGAGCCAAATTTCTTTTATAATAACTGTAATAACTGCACTCAACATCTGATGTCATAACCCAAAGGTCAGAGGATCCAGTATCCACCAATACTTGAACCTTATCTTTGTTGGAACCGATTTCTAAATCCGCCAAATAAAATGTATCTTGATTTACCATTTTCATTGGAGCCCCATCGTCTCTTTTAGATAAATCCGAGTACCAGTTTCTTTTATGGTATTTGAATTCTGAGCCGTCAGATCTCTTAACCAGAAAAGGAACTTTCAAGAATTCATTGGCACAAGCAAAGGTCACAAGATTGGACGCAATTAAAGCCAAAGATACTTTCATTATTGCAATTGACTACTAGTTATGTTACAATAGTTATGTGGTCAAGGAACTGGAAAGATCCTGCCTCTTTATATAGGTCGCATATTTCTC
Source organism: Yamadazyma vaughaniae (assembly GCA_030569695.1). Lineage (NCBI taxonomy): Eukaryota > Fungi > Ascomycota > Pichiomycetes > Serinales > Debaryomycetaceae > Yamadazyma > Yamadazyma vaughaniae. The sequence continues at coordinate 450,792 of JAJMLO010000003.1, read as the reverse complement.
GTAATTGAGCTTGACCGTAAGCCTCGCCTGAACACAGCACGCATGAATTAAATAAAGGACACATTGGTTTGGAACAAACAATAGAACACGGTGCTCCAAACAACAATAAAGTATTCGATTCGTTTAAAATCGTGAGTAGTCACTCAAATGATATTATCCTCCAGGTAAAACTTTCTTAATTTTCAGTACATGACATATCATTAATTTACCATCGGAATTATGACCACGAGCACCGGGTTTACTTCATTTTAATTAAATTCTTCCTGGTTTCGATTTTTAACCAGTATTCTGGTATTAAGGGGCTACTTCGAGGCACACCTGTTTTTGGTCATAGGTCCGGTTGGGGCTGGCCGGGGTTGCTCCTGCAGGCAGTCCGAAGATTTATGGCTTTTACATATTTTAAGTTCTCACTTGACAATAGGCTTGCCAAATGCAGCACGTAATCTGCGTTTCTGTTGGCCGGCTGAAATACACTGAATCTGCCTTTATATTAGCACGTCATGCTTCCTATTTGAGAAGATATTGGTAATTTAAGCGCCTTTTCTCTTGTGTAGGATGACATGTACGTTCTCCCCCATGATAAACAGATTTTTTCCAGATTACCTGCTATATTCAGATTGTTTGGAGTAAGAAATGTTTTGGGTTAGGGTCAAGAAATCTATCGACTGCAAATCTTCTAGTTTTACGGTTTACTTGAGGTACCACATGCCTATCATTGCGATTGTCTCGAACGTTTTGAGCGAACGTATAGAGGACTATTTTTAGCCAGGAGAGGTTTGGGGAAAATTCTTCGCATTTTGTCAGAACAGCACGATGGACAATAAGCCTGTAATAGTAAGCCTCGAACAACTTAGTCACGGAATAAGCGATGAGATTTTAGATAAGGCTTTTGGACCTAACTCCCTTGGAATCATTATAATTAGTGATCTACCACGTTTTTTTGCAGATCTACGATTAAAGGTCCTAAAAAGTGCATCGGTATTAGCGAAGCAGCCCGAGGAGGTGTTACGCCAGCTAGAAAGTGAAGAGAGCACCTGGGTCACTGGTTGGTCATGTGGGAAGGAGATATTGGGGTCTGGCAAACCCGATTTCAATAAGGGTCTGTTTTATGTCAACTGTGCCTTCCACCAAAATGATGCACTTGAGGGTCCCAGACCAGATTTATGTCAACGATTTCCAGATTATAAGGCATATACCACAGCCAATTTGTGGCCTCCTCCTGATTTTGGGCTTGAAAACTTTAAGGCTGATTTGAAGCAATTGTGTAACTTCATCATCGATGTTGCTGAAAAAGTGGCATATAACTGTGATAACTATATTTGTAAACGATTTGAGTTTGAGGAGAAATATCTCGAGAATATTGTTAGAAACTCCACTTGTACAAAAGCGAGACTTTTGCATTATTTCCCCCTCAAAGACTCGGACTCGGTTCCAGAGAATGATGACGATTGGTGTGGAGAGCATCTTGACCATTCTTGTATCACTGGTTTAACTTCTGCTTTATTCATGGATGAATCCAAGGGTTTGACTCACGATTTACCCCAAAGTCCAGACAATGAATCTGGGCTATATATCAGAAACAGAAATAATGAAATTGTCAAGGTCAATATTCCAAAAGACTGTATAGCTTTTCAGACTGGTAGCGCATTACAAGAAGTGTCAAAGAATAACTTCAAAGCAGTTCCTCATTACGTGAAGGGGACCAAATTGCCAATGATTGCTAGAAATACATTGGCTGTCTTTTGCCAACCGGATTTAGACCAAATGGTCAATAAGGAAGAGAACTTTGCCAATTTTGCTAGTAGAGTATTGTCTCAGAATCATTAGTACAGATATTTATTTTTCTTTTAACGCGACATGTAAATTTATTGCAATCTCTTTCACTTGATGGACTTTAACAATATTCCGATTGTCAATAACATACCTGTTCCTACAAACAGTAGCCAGGTGCCGACTTTGGATGCCGATGTTCGAGCCTTGCTCCGAAAATTGAAACACCCTATTACTTATTTCGGTGAAGATTCGGCAGATAGACGGAACAGATTGATAAAGCTAGTAGCTGAGATGCCCCACGACAATTTCGGTGAAAACATAGAAATAGTCGGTTCCAATGGCACGGGAACGGAGCAGGTTACAAGTGAAGAAGATCTGGAGGACGAGGAAGAATTCTATACCCCGGGAACGGAGGATCTTCTCCAAACAAGGAAACATTTACTCGATTATTCATTGGCAGCTTCGAGAAAGAGAATACGAACGCTTCACGAAGAATTCGAGACGGATTTCATCAAAAACCTCAAACATAGACGTCTGGTTAACAAAAAAGCAGAGAAATTTGAACTTTATGGATCCCAATATATTCCTGGATGCAAAAGATCTGTGTCTTCTGTAAGGTATAATGCCGATGATAGTAGAATAGCATGTGGCTCATGGGACGGTAACATATACCTAATGGATCGACTGTTGAATTTTATCGGAAGACTGGTGTCGGGATATCACCTGGAGAAGGTAAGCGGATTGGATTGGAATGGCGATTTAGTGATAACTGGAGGCAATGAAGGTAATATTAACGTATGGGATACTAGTAAAATAGACCCTAAGATGACGCTTTTACCGAAAAAGACCATCAAGGGTGCTCATGAATCCCGGATCACCAAGATGTTCTGCCATCCAGACAAGAAGCATTTCGTTTCTACTTCATTTGACCAAACCTGGAAGTTATGGGACATAGAGAAAAATGACGAAATTCTTCAACAAGAAGGACATCTGAAAGAGGTTTTCTCCGGATCATTTCACCCAGATGGTGGACTTCTAGCCACAGGTGGCTTGGATGCTTTGGTTAAATTGTGGGACTTAAGATCTGGAAGACTTATTAATAACCTAAATAGTCACATCCAGGGTGTCTATTGCATGGATTGGAGTTCAAATGGCTATCATTTGGCCACTGGTAGCGGAGACTGCTCCATAAAAATATGGGACTTACGGATGTTGCATAATAGTTCAATTAAAATTCAACGTGAATTATTCTCTATACCTGCTCATACCAAATTAGTAAGTGATGTCAAATTTTACAATTGTCCAAGCAAACAGCTCCTGAAACTAGTCGGACCCGTTACAGATGAGAATGATCAAAATCCCACAACTTTAACAAGTGATGGAAAATTGATCATTAGTGGCTCATACGACGGTAATGTGCATATTTGGAGTTCAGATAATTGGCTCAAGGTCGGAGAGCTAAATAGTTCAGATAAGGTGATGGGGTGTGACATTTCACGGGACGGGACCGAAATTGTCTCATGTCATTGGGATAAATCTGTCAAACTTTGGAAATAGTTAATTATGTATTGCCAATAAATAGTTGCATTCGCTAATTCCGGTATTATACGAACCTGCAGATGATCTGCATATAATAAGGCTACCGCTTAGAATATACTATCGAGCAAAACAAATGCGACAGATTTGAGGTGAGAGAAAAAAATTGATCGTAAGACAGGTGGAAGCTAAAACTAATGAACTTATTAAGAATCTTGGATAGTACTCCTGAGCCACCCATCGTGGAGCTAGAGATTGATAGAATTAATGAGAGTGGAGAATATAATTTAGCTACTCCTGTTTACGAATTTCAGAGAGAATTAACCGACCAAATAGTGTCTTTACACTACAGTGATATCTTGAAATATTGTGAGACAAATGATAAAACTGAGTTGATTGTTAAGTCTTTAGAAATTTGTATACAAAACTGTACTTTGGTCAGTTCTCACCCATACTTGTTGATTACTCACTATATGCCCAAGAATCTTCTACAAAGAGATATGGCTGTTAAATTGGCCGAAACCAGTGGAAAATTCAATGTTTTGAAAGATTTAATCAATGTTATATGTAAAAGTTGCAATGAAGCAAACAATAACAAGGTGAGGTCTCTTCTATCAAACGGAGCAACTAATAGAAAGTCAATAAAGGCGAAGGATGAACGTGAAAGAGCTAAAAACCATAAACATATTGGTATAGTTCTTAGCCATATCCATAAACTAATTGACTTGGTTGAGGCGTTGCTCATTGGAAATGTTACGAGTCCCATCAAATTGAAGAGGTACGTGGGGAATTTCCTCAGAAGAGACCATAAGAAGAATGAACCAGTGAATGCTGACATTACGGTTCATTTGATACCGGGCAATTATGAAGATATAAAGGAAGACATTTCAGGTGTTAAACTTGATATGATAATAAAATTCGACGACTTGGTATCAGAGACTCTTGTCGAAGAATTGAGAATACAGAATAGATCGAAGCCATGTAATATGATTAACTTGATTCCTATGTTAAGTATTGAGCACTGTAAATTGTTTTACCAGGGCCATGAACAAGATCCAGACTATCTATACAAACTTACTTCATCCATTGTTTGTTTAAGAGACCAAATTGGAATATTACCTCCTGATATATTCCCTATTTATAATCAAGGATTGAACTACTTGTTGAACTTTTTCCATGGAGTATTCGAAGCGGACATTTATCCTAATTGGCCATTACCAGATCTTCCATCAATTCCAAAGTTTACTGCCATTGACGTTGAAAAATCTTTACTTACAGAAGTGCATTTTCATTATACGCCGTATGATGTCGATAATACGAGTAATGATGACGACGACATTAACTCAAAGAGTAAAAAGAATAAGAAACCCAAAAAGACTTACTATGAGTTAAATCGCTTACAACTGAATTACATTACCAATACATTGACGAATAACTTCGATAATTTAATTGGTATTTTCAACCACAACTTGAATGAGTCAGATGTCAACAGAGTACAGTTCTTGACCCATAAATTGATGATGCAAATCAATAGCATATACTTGGATTACGAGTTGATCAAACAAGAGCTTGACATCCACATGAACTACAATGAAGACGAAGTACAATTACATCTAATAGGAAGAAGAAAGCAGGAACTAGGAAAGACATCAAGTAATTTACAAAGCGACATTGATCATTGCTCTTCAAGAATAGAATCTGGCAATAAAATGTTCACTAGAAGGCTAGATGAAATTGCTACTGTAACAAAGGAAATAAATGAAATGAAAGAAAAGATTGATGATTATGCCAACAAAGAAGGCGTCAAGGATGATGAGAAAAAAGCTGAGCTAATTAAAAACCAGTTAAGAATTTGGGAATTAAGCAAATCTGTTGAGCAAAACATCCACAAGGTGAAGTTGAAACAAGAGGAAAAGAACTACATGAAGAGTGAACACGAAAATTCTATCAACTCTATAAAAGAATCTAAGACAACGATTAAGGACTTACATGAAATTAGCGATAACCTCAAAAAGAGATTAGCAAACTTCAGAGAGAACGATGACGAGGAAGTTAAGAAATTCAAGGTTGATAGAAGCAAGCTCATTAATAGAATTGAGATGGAGAAAGAGCAAAATAATGAAATGAAGGAGAAACTTGTCAAGTCTTTCAGATATTTGAGAGATTCATCTCATCTTAAAAAGCGTAAAGGTCGAGGTATTACTCCTAAGTAACTGTATAGCTATATTGATCATAAGCTATAAATCGGCATTTCTGATCGAAGACCATCGAGAATCAAAACGTTATTTATAGGACTCTCTCTTTTCCCTAGGTATTGAATAATATCTTGGGCTAAACAACCTCCGAGAATAGCACTTGTAGGAGAGAACTCAGTGAAAGCTTGATTTTTGACATATCCAAGGTATTCATCTGTGATGATTTCTGGATTTAGTTGCATTTTTTCACAGACTTTTAATGCCTCTGTTTTAAGTTCTTGTTCATTAATCTCAAGAGTCCGCTCCACTTGGAGCAAAGCGAAAATCAATGGTGTTATCGGAGATAATCTTTTGAGCTGTCTCCTATTCAATTGGTCCGGAAGTGAGGTGGAAGTAAAAATTTCTTCGATTGGCTTGTATGTATCATGGATTGTAACAATCTCTTTATCTGTTGAATCATTAACGTCAACCTTTACTATGGTTTTGTTTAAACTCAAGTTTGTCCCTGGAGTACGGGACTGGTTACCCTTGTCCTTTTCGCTTTCGCTCAAGTGTTCTATTAAATCGACCATGATGTACCCAAACAACCCATGAGAGCCCGCAACGTATAAAGGTAGATTAAAATCTCTGGATATTTTATTGAGTTTTACAATTTCAGTATTTTCCAATTCGGTAGCCACAATAAGGTCGAATTTCTTAAAGAATGTAGGATCTTCATCCATTACAGTATTGAAATTTTTGGTGTTTGTGGTTATTTCAACTCGATTATTCAATTCTTTGATTGAGTCAAGGATATTTGGTAACTTTAACTCACCAATTTTCGAATCATCATTTGGTAAGAAGAATTGTGCACCATAATCCTGTGGTTCTATAACAGAGCTATCCATTAATTCGATCGAGTTGATACCTCCAAGAACAAGATTTTTCACAACTTCCATTCCTATTGAGCTTATGTTGATGATCAAGAGTCTTGCTGATTTTAATCGTAATTGGGTACCTATACCCCATAGTCTAATTTGCCTATCATATAAAGCAATTTCATCTAAACACTGGTTAATACATTCCATTCAGAGAGTCAGACAGCAGTGTACATACCTCTAGTAAGTTGGTCTGCCATTATATTGAATATTTCAAATGAAGTTATTTCGCGATCTATACACATAAGGGTAAACGTACTTTTTCATTTATTACTAAAGAACTAAAACTATTGTTATGAAAATAGCTCAGGAAGAACCTGAAACAACCAACTTTTGTAAATGGCCCATAAAAACTTGTAATGAAACGTCATCTGTTAATACAACAGCTCCATTACCAATCATATCTTGATTGTTGTATGATGTGGAAGGGTTTAATTTAGAATACAAAAATCTAGCTTGGGAACCCCCTTCTTCAGTGTCAATGAATCTTGGTAATGGGAATCTATCAACCAATAATTCAGCAGCTTCTTGCTTTGGTTCGGCTAACAACAGCTTGAAATTGGCATATTCTGGTTGATCTTGGTAACCAGCTTTTCTCCATTCACTGATAGTTTTACCATGGAAAATCAAGATATGGAAGAAAGTATCCAACAAAAGAATGGCATCGTCCTTAACAGACACAGAATCTAACAAAACCGCTTGGGGTTCTGAATCTAATTGGAAAGATGTTAAAGTAGGTTGGATCATGACCAAAGAGTTATTAGTGTCTTCAGTTAATAAAATATGTCTGTAAAATGCTGTTTCATCCGGGGAGTTGTTAAACACTTGCAAGAATTGGGATCTTCTTAAATAGTAGATGAATTGAGGATACAATGAAAACTGAGGACTCAATCTGAAAGATTCATCCATATCCTTTCTGTAATCGGCAAACTTTTGACATAATCTGATTAACATTCTATCGACCCATCTTAAGACATCTGCACCATCATCTTGTTCGGACTTGAACAAGGTAACTCTTGCCATGATGACAGCAGCAGCCTCCTGATCAAAACTTTGAGTCAATACTCTCTCATCACCAGTTAACAAGTTAGATACAGTAGTGACCCTTAATCTATAAGTTCCTGAACTGTGCTGATAATGAGTTATAAACTGGATATAACTTTGTGAGTTAGGTGGTAAGTTTTGAGTATTAGCAATGTCAAAGAAGACAGCATAAGTATGTTGAGGAGATAAAGTGCACAATCTGTACTGAGAAGTACCACCAATACCAACTTCAGTTTCAGAAACGTTTGGAGTTTTGACATTCAAAGAAGAAGCATGTCCTATAAGACCACTTACCTTTAATTCTTTCGAGGTCTTAACGTCCAAGATACCATTGAATCCCATGGACAAGTATCCCTCTTCATCTTTATTGAATAATCTCAAGAAGGACTGTTTGAAAATGGAAGTGGTAAAAGCATCAGTCAACAATAATACACCACCAGTAAGATTGCACAAATCTTTCATTTCCAAAACTCCGATTTGATCCAAACATCCACCGAAGATGTCGACGACATGTGAATTCTTCACAACTCTTTCAGCAATTGATTTATAAAACTTAGTTGCCTTTTTGAAGTGCTTTGCGTTATCTTTGTCAATATCAGAATGGGATCTAATTGGTTCCTTCAATTGGTTACTAACAATAATACCAGGTTCAATGGTACATGGTCCAGAAGAAAACAACATGATTCTTGCACCGAATCCCGAAAAGGTTGAACCTAATAAACTGGAAGCAATATTCAAAGCAGAACCAGTAGATCTCAAAGGTCTGTTACCATGAGAAATACCCCATGGATCTTTGGTCAAATTTTCCAAAATGTTCGTTAATTGATATTCAATTTCTTCCAAGGGTAAGAAGAATCTATTCAAAGAATTGGCAAATTGACCTGGGATGTTTGGTTGATTTGGTTGACCTTGGAAACCAGTAAGTACCGGTTTATTTAACATATCAGAAATTTGTTTGTCGGTGTAAGATTTGTCACCTCTGAAAATGTAGGATTTAGAAACAGATTCGCTTCCTAAGTCATGGAGCTGAACCATAGTTCCATACGTAATCAAACCGATCAAAGCGTTTGGAGGTAAAAGGTTCAATGAAACCACCAACGAATCCTTCAACGCAGTCAAATTATCTTCATCTTGGCATAAGTCAACGACGAAAAAGAAAATAGGAGGATTTTGGACAGGTCTGGAAGTGATGTATTCAATTGTAGAAGCAGTGGCAGTCAATTCGAGGGGTAAGTTTTCCTGGGTAATCCCATGATAATGAGTTGGAAGAGGATTTCTGCCACCACATAATGGACATCCCCAAGAACCGGTGGGGTCAATCGTACAATAAGGATTCAAGATTGCTTTACAGTTTTGATTCAAACAGTAGATCGGGTCGTATTGAGCTATTGGTAATTCCTCCTCTTGTCTTCCCAGTAATGGAGTATATAAACAACCAGTTGGAACTACAATTTTGTTGGCCTCCATCTTGGTTGATGGGAACGTGTTCCAACTGAATCTAATACCATTGAGGTCTTCAGCTTCTTCGAAATTCATTTTGCCGATTTATTCCAAAAATGAATTACACAACGGGGAAAGGTCTTAGTGTTTACGTGTAATAGATTTGGATTTTGGTGTTCACTTGAGATTTTTTCACTCGACAAGTGCGAACACCTCAGTGATCTGAGCGATCTGAAAATGGACAATATTAACCAGATTGTAGGGGTCCACGCCAACCAATTTTTTATGGTACCCAAAGGAACTTATGGTCATGGTGGCAGGTTTCGATGGAAACTGGAACATATGCAGACCTCAAATATGTAATCGTGAAGCAGGCTCGGTTCGTTTAGTCGCCTATTTTTTAGAGCTTCTTGTATAAACTCTATTCTTGCAGTTCTCAAAATTCTAAAGTATTCTCTAGTGTAAAATGTCCTGCAAACTAGCCTTCCTAAGTAAAATTACCTATATAGTTTGAAATACCAAGCCAAATTGGTAGCTTTAACAGTTACTGCATTTTGCTCGTTTTTGGAGCGCAACCACGAACCACACTGTCGGAGTTAAAGAATTCCCCAGATTTAATGGAGAACAATATTATTCGTTTATTGCAAGCAGCTATACAACTGTAATCACCGGGATCGGAGCTTGCATCCAGAAATTATGTCACATTATACTCCGTACTCCGAAGGCTGCCGCCCTATCACCGGTTCAGAAGTTTTTTCCCCGGATACCCCAAACCATTATCCACAAGAATCGTAGGATGATCCGGAATTGGACGTAGTCCTTTACTACTAGCTGTAGACTGCTTGTAGAATTGCAGTGATGTCACGTTGTTCCTAGCTCGTTTTATGCCGGGGCCAATGACCTTTTCGCCTTTCCCTGCGCAAAAGGACCTGCGAAGCTTAAATTAAACTCCTCTGGTCTTGCCTTGACATAGAGAGCTTAATATTTTGACGTGAAGAGGTGATTCAGTGGCGAAAAGATGTGAAAAGACTCCAGAAAAAATCCCAACAGGTGTAGAGATTGCCAGAAAGTGACTCGTTTACAGTTGTTAATTGTTTCAAGTCCGTAGCATAGATTTTCCTGCACTTAGCCCAACAGAGGTTATTTTCTTTCTCGGGATTAACGAGTGGAAAGAAAAAAAAAATTATGGGGATTTTCTTAAAAAGGTTTCTAATCTCCTGAAGTTTTCTGCGATATAAGAATATTTATAATTTACACTAGTTATTGGATAGTTTTTTTTTTGATCGTTGTCCCGACGAACTTGGCTTACAAAAACAATACTATTCCAGTATGATAGCGAATTCCGAACTACTGGATGATCCCCAGGCCAGCAAGAAGAATCATCAAGATGTTAACGTGAAGATACTTGCAGATGGAAAAGTTTTGAAAGTGCAGAAGACCCGTCAAAGAAAAATTTTGAGTTGTATTTATTGCCATTCCAAGAAGATCAAATGCTCCAGAACCCACCCTGCATGTCATAGTTGTGAAAAATTGCAGATTGACTGCCAGTATTTTGCTAATGAAAGGATCAGTAAGGGAGGTAAGAATAAAAAGACCTCCAAATCTGGTAGTAAACCAGGAAGTAACCACAGTGATTCAAGCAGCATCAGTAAAGAGGACTCGATACCCAACAGAGACTCAAGTGTCATGGACTTGGATTTGGAAGCTAATAATACTAGTTCCAACCCTGGCAAACACGAAGTCGAACCGAGTGATCCTCTTACCAATACTCAGCATGATCCTGCTGGACTGCATGACTTGATCCCGGACAATAAGTTAATAGAAACGTTGAGTTCCAATTTTCCCAATCTTCCTAAGTCACTTCTTCAGACTCCGATCATGAACACCGTGAGCAATAACATGACCAATGCATTTTTCAATCCCATCACTAACTCGACTACTTCTTTGTCCAGTCATACCAACAATAATATAACAACAGCTAGTCATCAAGGCCCAAACTTAGGAAACAACCTCATTCTGAATGATCATGAGAAAGAAGACCAATACTCCTTTAACTTGAGTTCTTTCACTTACACCAATTATCCAAATAGTGGAAGTTCGGGCCCTCAAACAAACGCTTTCAGCAAATTGATGAACCATGACGTACATTCCAACATATCGAGTCATAACAATAGTAGCACAAATATTAGTTTGTTGTTTGCAAAGAACCCAAGCCATATTTACCCCCAAAATACCAACATCATGGAGAATTCTCCTAAGAGAGTGGAGAATCATCTGCAAAATGCACGTCAAGGGTCTCCCCATTATCCAAGTGCAACATTCGAAGTTCTGGACCGTTTGGATAACACGAAGAACTTTTTGAATGGCACCAACACATATTATGAGAACGATAACTTGCTAGAGGATTTGGAAGAACATTTACCTACCACAAAGGAAAAGTCTTACGAATTGATAGAAAGATACGTGAATTCTGTACACATTTTATTACCAATTATTACGAACATTGAAGATGTGTTGAGTGAACATGACAAATACTGGAAAGATTGTAATCCTTACGATAGGGAGTCTAACAACTCATTGACCGACTTGAATTTGTTGCAATTTTACACTTTGTATTTTCCAATGCTTTATGCTGCTACCATAAGTGAGTTTGAAGAGTATGATAACCTTTTGTTGAATCAAGATATCAACAAGTATTTGAAGGGGTTTAACAAAATCTGCCAATACTACAACTATCCACATGGGCTAAAGCTCATTCCCTTATTGTTGGGAAATGTGATCATCCAATCAACCTCTCCCAACCCCTCGACAATGGAAATGTCTCAAATCATCAGATATGCCAAGTTTTTACAAATCAATAAGGACCCAGTTTTATCTTTGAACATCAAGAATTATGAAATCATCAAATTCAGAAGATTGCTATGGTATACAATCTTTGGTTTGGATTGTTTAACAAGTCATAATTTCTGTTTGGCTCCTGTTTGTAGATTCGAGGATTTCAATGTTCAATTACCCGATGAACAAGAACCTATATTCAACGAGATGAATGAAGTTGTTGGTCACAATTTGAGTATTTCTATTTTGTCTCTTAACATCAAGTTCAAATATGACCGTATCTTGAATGAGCTAGTCAACCAATTGCATAATGATAACTCAAAAAATATCACACCAGAGAAAATGATCGAAATAAAGACTATGATTGCTGATTATTTTGAATATATCCATCTTTCAATCAATAAAATGAATCTTTATCACAAGAAAAATCCACCTAAGACTGTCAATGAGATAAATTTAGTGAATTTCATCAAGAATCATAGTTGGAGCTTCGTTGATAGAGCATTAATGCTTTTACACAAGAAGTTTTTGTTCAACGAGCATGATTATATTACCAAGTTGGCTGACAAATATTCGAGTCATGAAAATGGTACTGTGTTCTTGGACAATGGCCAGGTTGATATGAGCAGTACAATGATGCTTAAGAGTAATTCGAATAAATCAACCTCCAGCAAGGAATCCAACTCCATGAACACCGATGTATCTTCAAACAAAAGATCTAACTCGAATGCCTCTTTCACTTATTCTATCGACCTGACATATAATGTGCATCTCACGAAGCCAAGAAACGGAATTTTATCATTCAACCAGTTTGAAGATACTTTCCAAACTTTAACTGAAGAGAATTTGATCAGGAATGTTTTGAATTTCAGAAACTTAAACTTGAATTTGAACTTTAATCAGTTTCAAAACTTCAGCTACAGTGACTTGAATAACAATTTGATTCCATCCTTGTTGCACAACTTGAATGACTTCCTCAAATATAACGATTTTTTGAAATTTGGGAAGTTCAATTGGTATGTGAAAAGGTCTATACCGTTGGATTCTATTATATTACTTTTCATTATCATGATAGTTAAATTCAAATATGAAATGATAAATTTCAATGAATTGATAATTTATGTTAAGCTTATAAACAAGTCATTGTTTATACTTAACAGGAAATGGTTCAAAAATGAAAAGTATAAACGGATGTTATCATTGACTAATCTCACTTGGGAGTACATCTTAAAACGTTTTAAAATCTTACAAATTATGAACAAATTCACCAATTCGAACTTTACAATAAACTCTTCTTCAAAGAGTAAAATATTCAACAAATATGAGTATTTCAATTATCAACTTACAGGGTACTTGAACACGACAGAATTATTCAAAACAATGCAAGTAGCACAACCTAGCTTATCAATGGATTTAATTAATAAGCTAAACAATCAGAGATTGAAATATATTTCTGACCTGTCAGTCAATCAGCTGTTGAACAATGGCAGCAACACAGTAACATTGGATCCAAACAGTTTCAATAGTGATGGTTTAAGTATCAAAGGCAACCATATTGCTGACGTTACTGGCAATAATGGATTAATTAATGGCATAAACAAATCGGAAAAGCTTTCATTTGATTTGATGGACGACGACCTACTCACTGCATCAATAGTCAGCAAATATGACAATGACATTAACTTGATTGAATCAAACGACGATTTTAAGGTTGAAAAAGACTTTTCTATTACTTTGGATTTATGCAATACTTTTCAAATCGACGAAGCAGAATTGAGCTTATTGAAGGACAAGGTTTGTTTCGATTTGAAAAACAACTACGTTGACATAAACGATTATTGTGCTTTCTACATTAGCTTGGAAAATATTCTTCACGAAATTATGAATTTTATCGACTAAAATTAAGTATATATTGGATTATTTATTTTTCATTAGTGTATATATTTTTCAGTTTTATCGATATCGAACGCTAATATTCAACTCTGCCTATTAATGCCATGAAATTTTACAGAAGAACAGATAGCGTTTTCCACAGACCAGGTAAAACCTGAACAGAACTTCGTTTTCTAAGAGCAAAACTATAATATGAGCAGAATACCAGAAGTTCCAGTAAATGGGCAAACGAGGAAGAGAAAACTTGACATAGTACGTTTGTTTTAGCATTGTTTGATCAATATTGCTTGCTTTAATAAGAACTCCATAAAACTATAGAAAAGTCGACAATGCAAATCAATTTTTGAATTTCTGGGGCCAATTTTCCGGCAGTTACAGCCTGGCTAGCTCAATCGGCTAGAGCGTTTGACTTTTAAGAAATTATAAGTGATCAAAAGGTTGCGGGTTCGACTCCCGCGTCGGGCTTTTATTTTTACCTCCCATTCTGTTTTTTTTTTGTTGAATATTCCATAACAATATATGGTCCATAACAATATATGGAAATCAAATAAGTAATATATATACAGGAGGGGAATGATTTAAAATATGAATATATGTATTCAGATTCGACAAATAAATAATCAAGTAATGTTAAATAATTATACTTACTTCTTGTTAGTAGCCATCTTGTTTAATGCAGAACCGTACTTGAACCATTCAATTTGTTCAGAGTTGAAGGTGTGAGACAATTCAGTTTCCCAAGCTTCACCATCCTTTGGATGAACCTTCATGACGACATTTTTACCTGGAGCCAAGTCAGCCAATCCCAATAAAGAGATTTCATCATCAAAGTTAATCTTATCGTAGTCAGCAACGTTAATGAAGTTCAATGGCAATAAACCTTGTTTCTTCAAGTTAGTTTCGTGAATTCTGGCGAAAGATTTGGTGATAATAGCGAAGGCACCCAAGAATCTTGGTTCCAAAGCAGCATGTTCTCTAGAAGAACCTTCACCGAAGTTTTCATCACCAATAACAACCCACTTCTTACCAGCGTCTCTGTAATCAGCAGCAGTATCTGGAACACCCTTGTATTCACCAGTGTAGTGGTTCTTAACGTTGTTAGCTTCACCGTTTTCAGCGTTGATAGCACCAATCATATAGTTATTAGAAATGTTTTCTAAGTGACCTCTGTATTTCAACCAAGGACCAGCCATAGAGATATGATCGGTGGTAGTCTTACCAACAGCCTTAATCAAAATTGGTAAGTTTTCAGCATCCTTACCATCCCATGGCTTGAAAGGAGTCAATTTTTGTAATCTGTCAGACTTTGGATCAATGACAACTTGAACAGAAGCTCTGTCAGATGGAGGAGCTTGGTAAGTGTTAACACCCTTGTCGTAACCTCTTGGTGGTAAACCAACACCAACTGGTTCCTTCAATTTGAATTCGTTTCCGTTTGGATCCTTCAAAGAGTCAGTGATTGGGTTGAAACCTAAATCACCGGCAATAGCATAAGCAGTAACCATTTCTGGAGAAGCAACAAAAGCGTGAGTGGCTGGGTTACCATCGTTTCTGGAAGTGAAATTCCTGTTGAAAGAAGAAACAATGGTGTTCTTGTCACCCTTCTTGATGTCTTGTCTGTCCCATTGACCGATACATGGACCACAAGCATTGGCCATGACAACACCACCGAAATCTTCGAAAGTCTTTAATTGACCATCTCTTTCGATAGTAGCTCTGACTTGTTCAGAACCTGGAGAAACAGTGTAAATAGATTTGGATTTCAAACCGTGAGAAGCAGCATCTTCAATAATAGAAGCAGCTCTGGTCATATCTTCGTAAGAAGAGTTGGTACAAGAACCAATTAAACCAACCTTAACTTCCAATGGCCATCCGTTAGCAATAGCGGTTTCTCTCATCTTGGAGATTGGAGTAGCCAAATCTGGAGTGAATGGACCGTTGACGTGAGGTTCTAAGGTGTTCAAGTCAATTTCAATAACTTGATCATATTCACAACCTTCATCAGCCTTCAAGAAATCGTTCTTGTATAAGTCAGCGAATTGGGAGATTTGAGATCTACCGGTAGCGTTTAAGTAATCAGACATGGAGCTGTTGTATGGGAAAACAGAGGTGGTAGCACCAATTTCAGCACCCATATTACAGATAGTACCCATACCAGTACAAGAGAAAGTTTCAACACCAGAACCAAAGTATTCAACAATAGCACCAGTACCACCTTTAACAGTAGTAATACCAGCCAACTTAAGAATAATATCCTTTGGAGAAGTCCAACCAGACATTCTACCGGTCAACTTAACACCAATAATCTTAGGAGCCTTTAATTCCCAAGCCAAATCAGCCATAACATCGACGGCATCAGCACCACCAACACCAATAGCCAATTGACCCAAACCACCAGCATTTGGGGTGTGAGAATCGGTACCAATCAATAAAGCACCTGGGAAAGCGTAGTTTTCCAAGACAATTTGATGGATAATACCGGAACCTGGCTTCCAGAAACCCAAGTTGTACTTAGCACAGGCAGAAGACAAGAAATCGAAAACTTCCTTGTTCAAATCAATGGCTCTCTTTAAATCCTTAGCAGAACCAACTTGAGCTTGAATCAAGTGATCACAGTGAACAGTGGATGGAGTAGCAACTTGTGGCATACCAGCAGACATGAATTGTAAGATGGCCATTTGAGCAGTAGCATCTTGACAAGCAACTCTGTCAGGTCTCAATTTTAAGTAAGAAACACCTCTTTCAATGTCTTGTCCATGAGGATCATCTAAATGTCCATATAACAACTTTTCAGCGTAAGTCAAAGGTCTGTTTAATCTTTGCTTAACAATGTTAACATTTTCAAGATTTTTCTTGTATTGAATGAATGAAAAATCTTCCAACAAGTTTTGGTTAACTTGTGAGTCTCTAGTGATAGAAGCAGTTGCTAAATTACGAACTCCTGCTAACTTAGAAGCTCTTCTAGTGGCAGACAACATTTTAAAAAGTTTTGAAATTACCAATTAAAAAAAAGCTTGTAACAAGTAATAGGAAAATTTTTTGTTTTTAGGATTTAAAGGATCATAAATAATTGGAGATTGATGGTTTTGGATGGGAGGGTATTATACTGTATATAGCCGCAAATCGCGGTTTCAGCCAATTAGAGATCAAATAATACAAATTGCCCTTAATTTATCGCTTGGGAGGATATGACCGACTTTACCCCCGGTATGCCATATGTTTTTTTCATCTATGATATTATTGTGAGCTCAGGTAGTTGGTTACTGTCGTATCTAATTTTATGATTTCGGGATTTTTTATGATATATATTCTATGAAATATATTGGTTCAAATATCTATCAGCAATTAGATTGAAATTGGTTACAAAAATTCACAGACAAACAAACATTTGGTGGTATTAACTTCCCACGGATACTAATCTGCGAGAAAGTTTGTTGACCGGTAACTTCCTCGAAATTGAGAATTGTCATCTCCAGATTTCAAAACTGGCAGTTTGTTAATCGAGTTTGAAATTTCTCCCATTGGCTTGAACGTTTCGGAACCGAGCGTCGCACCTTCGCAATCATATGCGAAAAAACTCCGAACCACCGTGAACCAGTTGGGCGCCATACACGACCCCCGCAATGTCATTCACACGGCCGACCTGGTGGACTTGGGGAGGAACTATGGGTGTGCGGAGGTTTGCTTCTCCCCCATCGTTTCGGTCCTCCAGGTTCGGCCACAAGCTCCGCGAACTCCTGAAACCTTTTTCTGAATTTTTTATGGATCATACAAACCCGATATTTTTATTATTCATACATTATGGCATCAGCAGCAGGCTCTAAATTTGCTAGATACTTAAATTCAGAAACCGGTCCTAAGACTGTTCACTTTTGGGCTCCAGTCTTAAAATGGTCCTTGGTTTTCGCCGGTATAAATGATATGCAAAGACCAGTTGAAAAAATATCTGGTACTCAACAAATGGCTTTATTGGCTACCGGAGTTATTTGGACCAGATGGGCAGGTTTTGTTATTAAACCAAGAAATCCATTATTGGCTTCTGTGAATTTCTTCTTGGGTGCCGTTGCAGGTTACCAAGTTATTAGAATTGTGAATTATAGAAAAGAAGCTGGAGATTCTCCTTCTCAAATCGCTAAATATGTTTTCAGTGGTGCATCTGAAGATAAACCTAAGGAAATCCCAAGTCCAGAATTGGCTGCCACCAATTAGGATACTGACTGCCACCAATTAGGATACTGACTGCATGATTTATATATATATATTAAGTAATCGTTACAATAGATGTATGATAATTAATCTAGTTTCATTTCGTCTTCTGGAGATTGAGGTTGAGATTCTTCGTGTTCCGGTTCTTGCGTTTGTTGTTGTTCTTGTTGTTGAAGTAGTTCTTGTTGTTTGATGTCCTCTTCAAGGGCTTCTTCCATTGGCTCATCAATGTCCTCTGGTTTTTCTAGTTTATCTTTATCGTCTTCCAGTTCGTCTTCAATGTTCTCGTTGATGGCTTCGAACGCTCCGAAGTCGTGATCCTCATCCTCATCTTCATCTTCGTCATCATCGTCTTCTGGGGTTTCTTCTAGTTCCTTTTCAGATTGCCTTATATCATTGACCTCTCGTATCATATTTGCAGTAGAATTATTCAAGAAATTCTGGAGCTTGCTATTTCGACTGGCCCATTTTTGATTCAAGCTGGAAAGCTCTCGCTTCATTCTTTTCAAAATATCATATTGAATTAACCTTTCAATTTTTAATCTGTATTCAGTGTTAACAAGTTCAGTGAATATGTCAATATTAATTTGGGGTTTATCTACACCATCCAATGAAAATAATTCGTCTAACTGTACTTCTTTTCTTTCATCTATATCAATTCCTTCGAGGATAGTTGCATCATATTCTCGAATTGCAATCACAGAAATCTGTAATTCGGGAAGAATGGCTTGTTTTCTTTTGCTTTCAAACTCGTCCCGTAATGCTGCAACTTCGGTATCCGACTTGGTGATTTGACCTAACCTTCTGTTGTAGTTTGCAATTTCAGTATCTTTGAAATGGACCTTCTCATCCTTTTGCCAGGTTTGGAAGTCTCGTTGAAATTTAGTAACCAAGAATGAATCCACGAAAAATTGTTTTTGGTGGTTTTTATTCTTCAAGTCCTCTAAAACATTATCAGCACTTAATTTAGTCTGTTTTACCCGCTCTAGCAGTTGCTGGAGGTTTTCATATATCGACTCTTGAATCATCACTAGTTGGAATTTTTCAATATCGCGACTCGGTTTGTGTTTATCTCCAGATCAGTTGTGTGTTTAACCATGGATAGTTATGAGTCGGCAGACGCGGTAAGGCGTGATTTATTGCAAGCACAGATGATTCTTGCAGATGCAAATTTATTCCAGGCTTCTAAATGGTGTGCAGAAGCTATCAATGGGTTACCAGAACCTACGAATTCGATTGAGATTCCAACACTCGCTCTTGATGCTCAAGATATTCAAGACTATCCAAAAGTAATCCTTGCAAAATCGTACTTCCAAGTCAAAGAGTTTGATAGATGCTCACATACATTGAATGGTTGCAAGAGTGCTAACGCCATTTACTTAAAATTGTATTCAAAGTTATTATCAATAGAGAAGAGGACTACTGAAGAGTCAGAAGGGTCTCTGAATTTATTTGCTTTGCCCACAGAGTCAGATTCAAGTCAAGTTGGTAATCATTCAGGTGAAAAGGAGCCTTCTTGTCGTACCTTGAGTAAAGATTTAAACTCGAAATTGTCCAAAATGATTCAAGAAATTGAAAATTATAACGCATCTGATGATAAACCTAGTCACTTTCTTTATTATTTGCTAGGGGTCGTGTTTAATAAGAAGAAGAGTTATTCTTTTGCACAACAAAATCTCCTAATGGCTTTGAAAATCTTTCCATACAATTGGTCATGCTGGCAGGAGTTGATCAATTCTATCGTAGACTTTGACGAAGCTACAGAGCTTTTGAATAAGATGAAAAATCTTAAAAATTCTTTGAGTTCAAATATAATGTTCAAGTTCTTTGAAATTGTTTTACAACAAGAATTTTATCAACAATCAGCAGATATGAATCAGAGCATTGATAATCTACTTAGGATCTTTCCCAAGTTTAACTTTCTTAAGATTCAGAAGTTCTTGGTGTGTTACAATGCATTGGATTATTACCAAGCAGAATTGATATTTGACAAGATATTAGAAGAAGATCCTCTAAGAATAGATGATTTGGATACTTATTCCAATATGTTGTACGTAATGGAGAAACGATCAAAGTTGTCTTTCTTAGCCCAGTATTCTTCCAATATTGATAAGTTTAAACCCGAGACTTGTTGTATTATAGCCAACTATCACTCGATGAAAGGGGAACACGAGAAAGCCATCATGTACTATAAGAGGGCTCTCATATTAAACAAGAACAGCTTAAGTGCTTGGACATTAATGGGGCATGAATTTGTTGAGTTGAAGAACAGTCATGCTGCCATTGAAAGTTATCGAAGAGCCATTGATATTAATCCAAAAGATTTTAGAGCTTGGTATGGGTTGGGACAAGCTTATGAAGTAAAAGATATGCATCTATACTCCTTGTATTACTACCAACGGGCAACTAATTTACAACCAATGGACAAACGGATGTGGCAAGCAATCGGTAATTGTTATGAGCATATTGATAAACTTGGAGATGCTATTAAATCGTTCAAAAAAGCGTTAACAATTGATAGCTCCAATAAATCTCAAGAGAGTCAAACGAGTTATGACCCTTTTATTTGCTATAAATTGGCCAGTATTCACGAGAGGCTTGGGTCAACAAAGGATTGCTACAAATACATGAAATTATGTTTTGATCAAGAGCAAGACTGGGGAATTACTGACGAAACGTCAAAAGCGAGATTATGGTTAGCACATCATGCTTTAGACCTCAAAAAATACGAAGAGGCCTATGAATTAACAAAAGATTTGAATCATAATAATGCCCATGACATAGAGGAAGCCAGAGCTATCGCTAGAGAAGCCAGAAATAGAATGAACAAGTAAATCCTCTATACTCAAATGAATAAATTAAAAGCAAGTGGAGTTTTTTTACGTAGAGAGGCAAAGCATACAATCGATGTTGAAGATCTTTCAACACACGGCTTCATCAAGGCTTAGAGACTTACCCTTCCTGGCAAAAATATCAGAGCTAATTTCATTATGTATTGAGCGATTATTTGGTTTTCGTTTGAGTGATTTTTTTTTGGTGTGTTATGCAAGATTTATTATGAGAGATTTTTTATTTGGACTTGTTAATGCAAGCTTTATTATGAGAGATTTTTTTTTTGCATTATGATGAACTGTAACAACAATGAGGCAGGCATGTGTTGACGTAGGAAAATGGGAGGAGATATCTGGCCGTATTGGTGGTTTGGCAGTACGTATTCGATGCTTACTATGAGGGATTTTATTCTCATTCCAACAACCTGATTTTGTGCCAACTCGATTTTAAGAATGTCCTTCAAGTTGCAAAAAGTTTTTGCAGTCAAAATACAGAGTATAAATGCTTACAATAATGGCACCGTTTTTTCAATAGATTCGAAGATAGTTTGAACAATGAAAAAGGAATCTGACAACGTTAGCATCAATTCTAAGCTTGATTCTGAAAGTGAAATCGGATTTGAAGGTATCAGATTCGATGAACAAGCTGAGCGTGGTAGAACTAAAACCAGAGTACCAGGATTATTTCCTATTAGAAGTAACAATTCAATTGCAAGTGGTAATGGTAAAGTTCCGACGGCGTACAAGACCATTAGTCATAGCATTGATGAGAGAGTTACAGAGGATACGAAGGACCCATTTGACAATGATTCAATTTTAGAATTAACTTGGCACACGGATGATATCGATAACATCGCCATAAATTTGGACGTTGATATTGACAATGGATTGACTTCCAATCAAGTGGCTGATCATCTTAAGAAATTCGGTAAGAATGTTCAAAGTAAGCCGGATAAAAATCTCTTGACAAGAACTTTCTTCTACTTTTTCAATGGTTTTGGTGCTTTGTTGTTGATCGCTGGTGTATTGGTGGTAATATGTTACAGACCTTTAGGAGATCCACCTGCTATAGCCAACTTGATTTTAGGTATCATTTTATTGGTGGTTTTCTTTATTCAAGCATTTTTGAATTTCATTCAGGATTATTCCAGTTCCCAAATCTTAAACTCCATTAATTTTATGTTGCCTAACGAGATCAAGTGTATTAGAAATGGTGGGGCCATTGAAGTGATTAACAGCGAAGACCTTGTTCCTGGAGACATAGTACTCATCAATAAGAACACCAAGATTCCGGCGGATCTTAGAATATTCGAACTGCATGGACTACTGTTTGACAGATGTATATTGACCGGAGAGACAAAACCCGTCAAAGGAAAACCATACAGCGACAACGGTAACTATTTGGAGAATGAATCAATTGCAATGCAAGGTACACTTTGTATTGACGGAAATGGAAAAGGAATTGTAGTTGCTACAGGGGACAAAACCATTTTCGGTAGAATTTCGAAGTTATCTTCAAAACAAAAAGAAGGCTTAACGACGTTGCAAAAAGAATTGTTCAGATTTATTGTTATTATTGTTGTGTTGATTATTGTAGTCAACTTGATTTTCATAATTTTATGGGCTTCTTGGCTAAGACATAAATACCCTGATTGGATCAATGTTCCTACCTTGATTGTGGATATAGTATCTGTCACGGTGGCATTCATTCCAGAAGGATTGCCTGTCGCAATGACTGTCTGTTTACTTGTTTCTGCTAATAAGATGAGAGACCATGGCGTCTTGGTAAAGTCATTGTCGGTTATAGAGACATTTGGTTCCATGAATGTTTTGTGTTCAGATAAAACAGGGACTTTGACTACAGGACACATGATGGTCAGCACTTATGATGGAGATGCTGACGGACTCAAGTTGGTCGGAAGATTATGTAATGAATGTCAAACAACTGAGTCAGGCTCTACTACAGGTAATCAGACTGATCAGTCGATCATGGCATTTTCTGAGAACATTGAAATTGACGAAACTCGGTATGAGATGGTCCGTGAATTGGGGTTCAATTCGAAGAATAAATTCATGATCAAGATTTTTAAATGTCCTGAAGGATATCTTCTTACAGTGAAAGGTGCACCGGAGATACTTATAGATAAAGCCAAATACCTCAGTATGGGACAAACGAGAACAACCTTAACTCATCAATCAAGACAAAGTTTAATTCATAAACAATTTGAATGGTGTAATAAAGGTGAGAGAGTGGTACTTATGGGATCTGCAATTCTCACTGATGAACAGTACCATAAAATTCATGCAAACAAGACAGAAGACGATGAATTAAAGATTGAAGACTACGAATTTGGCATCATAGGGTTGATTGGTATCAGCGATCCTTTGAGACCAGGTATTCAACAATCAATTGCTGATCTCAAAGCTGCCTACATTAAAATCGTAATGATTACTGGAGACTTTGAAATCACTGCAAAAGCAATCGCCACAAACTGTGGAATAGTCACAAGTAACCAGAGAGTTGATAGAATTGATAATATCGGGGCTTCTGATGAATGTGTGCTCATAAACGGATTTGAAATGTTTCGTATGAGTGAAATTGAATGGGATAAGATTATGGAGTATCATCTGATTATTTTCAGCAGAACAACTCCAGAACAAAAGTTGAAAATTGTAAAAGAATTTCAAAAGCGTAAAAACGTCGTCGGTATGATTGGTGATGGTGTCAATGATTCACCTTCAATTAAACAAGCAGATATAGGAATTTCGATGGTCGACGCTTCTGAGATTGCAAAAGATGCCAGTGATATTGTGCTTATGGATTCATTCATCTCCATTATACATGGTGTTAGATATGGAAGGTTGGTGTTCGATAACTTGAAAAAGACTATATGCTACTTGTTACCTGCTGGGTCTTATTCTGAATTGTGGCCTGTTATCTTGAATGTCGTGTTTGGATTTCCCCAAATGTTGTCAAGCTTTCTCATGATTATTATTTGTTGTATCACTGATTGTATTGCCGCTATGACTATAAGTTATGAGAAGGAAGAGTCCAACATCCTCAAAAAGCCACCTCGCCAAGTCACTGGTGAAAATTTGGTCAACATGAAACTCTTGTTTCATTCTTACTTCTGTCTTGGGACTTACTACACTTTCACCTCAATGCTCTTGGCATTTTTGAACTTTAAACGGGAAGGTTTCCAGTTCAGTGAATTACATAAGTATGCTTTGACAGATGAAATCAGTGCTACATTGAGTAGATCTTCTTCGATCTATTTCATCAACTTGGTGATTTTGCAATTTTTTAACTTAGTCACAGTAAGAACAAGGTATGTTTCCTGCTTCAAAACTTTAAGTTGGAAGCTTTTGGTTATTATTCCAATTTTTGGTAGTACGTTCATTTGGAACTATATTCCCAAGTTACAAACAGAGTTAGCTTCTGATTCCATTCCGGTGGAATACTATTTTATCTCGCTTGGATTTGGTATTCTTGTTTTAGTTTATGATGAACTAAGAAAGCTTTTAATCAGAACGAAACCAAACAGTTTTATTGCTAAGGTTGCTTGGTGATTCTTATGCTATTTTCAAGATATTATTTATTAAAAGTTTATTAAGATATAGTTGAATTATTACAAACGACTAGTAGTCATAAGATATATGTACTTTTATGAGGAGGAAAATCTAGTATTCTTTCATTTCTTCAGTTAATGCCTCCAAATCATATTGATTAGAAATAGTACCACAGACCAGGTCAATTACCTTTTCTAAAGTGGTTGATAATAAATCAAGTTGATCCTTTGAGACAGCACTATTAATGTAAATCATTAATTTGGGCTTGTTAAGCGGTAAATTCTCATGATCTAAAAGATTCTTGGATCTAGAAATAAGAATATTAGATGACAAGAGAACATTGTCAACGATCTTCTGTAAAATGAAGTTCTCCAAATTATAATATGGGTTAAACTCATTATTGTACTTTGATCTTTTTCCTGTGGTTAGGAAGCTAGTAGTTCCATAATATTCTGGTAAATGAATGGAACTTCTATAAGTACTCTTGAGACCCAAATGTATCACTGGAGAATTGATGTTGGAATTGATTTCAATGAATTGACTACTTTTGCCAATATCAGTCAATGAATTGTAAAAATATTTGAGGTTATCATGTAACTTGGAGATCAAAATAGATTCACCGTTTGAATTGAATCTTCTGATATGTTTGATTGCTTCACTTGCAGTTTTAGCACAATATGGAGGTAAAGCAGCACTAAAAACATAAGCCAACGAAGATAAACGTTGGTGATGAATCATAGGGGTGGCACCCACGCAAAAGCCACCAGAACTTGCAAAGGCATTGGCTAAAGTTCCAACGGTAATAGAAATATCTGATCTAGGAATATCGAAATGTTCTGTGATACCCTTTCCAGATTTACCCAAAACCCCAATTGAATTAGTTTCATCCAAGAACAATCTGTATTTATATTTCTTTCTTAATTCCACAATCTTAGGGAGATTGGCGATTAATCCATCATTTGTGAAAATAGCCTCGGTAACAATGAATCTTCTTCTCAAAGGTTTTTGCTTATCTAACATTGGAGTCAATTCCTCTAAAATGTTCTCTAAATGTTTCATATCATTGTGATTGTACCATTCAATATCGCAACGACTAACGATCAACGCCTTTTGAACTGACATGCTCACACCAGTGTCAACAACACACAAATCACCTCTTTTGACGAAAGCTGGTAATACTGAACTTGGAGTAACGATGTCTTGACCATATAAAATAGCTTGTTCACCATCCAAGTACTCAGCCAAGTCCTCTTCTAATCTGACATGGAAGTCTTGGGTACCGTAAAAGTTTGGAGGAGAACAAGCACCAACACCACTATAGTTAATAACATCATCAGCAGCCTTCCTGATTTCTTCCGATTCGTTAAGATTCAAAAAGTCATTACTAGCCAAATTCACCACGTTGGTGGACTTGTTAAGATTAGACAACTGAACATGATAACCATTACTACCATTTATAACAGGAATTGATTTTAATTGCCATTTTTCAATGTCCAGCACCTCTTCAACTAAATCGGAAGGAGTCCATTCATCAATTAATTCATCAACTTCACGTTTGGACAATCTAACCAAATCACTCTTATTCTCTTTCTTTTTGGATCTAAGGAAGTAATGGACTCCAAAAATAAATAATGCCAACTCAAAGATAGATCTTATTGGATCGTTCTTATAGGAAGCTTTGATGTACCACAATAACCAATCTCCTCCAGGAACTTTGTTCAAGTAGTTTAAATAATGAACAAACGTGTTTCCTAACGTCTCACTAAGACTCTCAAGCGTAGGAGGCAATGTGGTAGTAGCTATTGCGGTGGTGGTCTTTGTAGTGGTAAATACGTATTCACTTTCACTCGACATGACGAAATTGTTCTTAAATAGGGGTTCTCGGGTCAACAGTAAATCGAAATATGTAGAAACTTTTTGTCGAACCGATCGTGTGCTATCAATGGTATGAACTATTTGTTTACAAAGGTGATGAAACTTCAACCAACTTTTCAAATTAAATACCTATTGATAAGATTTCGGGTTAGAAAATATGCACTCGATTGATAAATAAAATTTTTTAGAACAACAACAGCGAAAACCTTGCGCACCGCGTATTGTGTGTGGATAATCGTTGAAACCTAAATCAAGACATTTTTACCTCGGCAGGTACGGTGCATAAGGTGCACCTTAGACACTTCTGTCAAACGACTTGCATTAAACTACATAAACGATAATATTAAGTTATGGTATAAATACTTTAGATACACCATCCACATCTCTCCGACAACACACACAACCTTCGATTCCTTTTGTTGCAAGAGTGAGTCTACAGCTATCACAGATAGAAAAGCATTTACAGGGCCAGGTTATAATTTCTCTCTGGTTTACTTGACAAATGACACATGTTAAGTTACCATCGAACTCTTCATCCAATGCATCAGCAAGTGATTTTCCACTGAGTAGTTGTTGGAGGTATCCTCGTCTTTTACTGAGTAAAACCTCGATAAGTTTTGTAGACTCGTCTTTACCTTCATCTTGTTGTTTTTGGATCACATTGAATTGAGAACGGGTGATAATTCTATCATTCTTGAGATGATATTGCAAGATTTGCATACCATTGTCATCATCCACAAAATCTTGGAGTTGCTCCGGTGAAAAGAAATCTTCTATCTGATCAATGCTTTCTATATCCGATGCTTCATCATCACTATTGTTATCGTAGATTTCCTCTATCTCGAAATCTATTGAATTATCGATTTCTGAGATTTCTCTTTCTTTCAAAAGTTGAACATATTTGACGGATAATTCTTCCTCGGTCCAGCTGTCTAATTCCATCAACTTGGGAGTAGGTCCTAATTTATTTGGCAGGCTCTTAGGTCTTATAAATCTTCTTAAGAAGGGAGGAAGTCTCTGTCTCCTAGCCTCATACTGCTCATAAATTTCTTCCCCTACATCATCATATATAACTTCCTCGTTACTTTGTGAAGCCTTTCTGAACATTAGCTTATCGAAAAGTAATCCTTTCAATAATTCAAAAAGATTGACAACCATCATTTGTAAGTATGCTATTCTTTTCCTCATAACAGTAGATTTGTTAAGACCGTATTCATCAAAAGTCTGGTCGTCCCTTTCACCTTTGACCAACTTCATGCTTGGGTTGGCGATCAAGTTATTATACCCTCTCACATTCCCATGCTTGATTAAATCAACCAAATTGGATTGATTGATTCGCTTGAGATCACTAAGGCCCTTAATATTGGAACTGAACCTACTCCAGATACTTCTTTCGACCCAAGTCTCATCATCAACAGTTGCAATACTTAATTCGGTTATATAACTCGACTTACCAGCCAGAGTAATTGAAAGCATACCAAGGTTCATCAAGTTGGAGTAGAAGTCCTCATGAATTTTGAAAAGTCTTCTCTCTGATACTTCAGAATCTGTATCTCCAATGAAGAAACTAGCATAATTCAAATCCTTCAAGTTAAATCCAGTTGCAAAAACTGCCATAATAAAAATCAATAAGGAAAGTAAGATAATACTAATCACAAGCAACTGTGGTAGTATAGAACTTATGATTATGACAGGGAACTGTGTCCATTTGCCCAGAATAAAAATCTTGGTGAAATAGCTGAGGAAACCCACCCCTATAACGGTAGATGGAATCAACCTATAACGATTATTATTTATAAGCCCACCGATCTGGATATTGAGGTGGTTTAATGTCAGGAATAAGGTCACCACCAACATCTCCTCTGTAGGACGTCTGACGATTCTGGAGTCCCAGAGGAAGAACTTGCCTGTTGAAGTAGCCTCGTGAAATGCCAATGAGTGTTCAAAAAGAGTCAAACCAGCTTCGGTATAAGGCTTTTCACCTTGTATGGATGAGATAAAAGTCTCAATGTATGCCAGAAGGCAAAATCCAAGGAAAACAGGCCAAAAGATCTCTGCCGAAGGACCAATCATAACTGAATATGGCTTTGTCATCAAATACTTATCATCTGTAGTTATGTCATAATCAAAGATCCCAAGATGGTCAATGAATTTGTAAATTTGACCCTCATTTCCCGTCAACTTAGCCATAACATTCAATGTGATCAAAAGCTTATAGGCATTATACACAAGTACCATTATGGCCCCGGTCCGGAGACTAATTTGGCTCATAGACTTTAAAAGTTCACTTGTACTGCTAGTGTTAATGAACAGATTTCTTCTTCTTCGATTAGCAGCCAACTGTTGAATACGAGACGAATTTGTGGATGCGATTACAAGTGTACGATTCAACACCACTGCCATGAAAAAACACAAGACTCCGTACCACGAGTAACAGTAGGTTACAAACGCACTCAATACCGTTGTCCTAGCACTACTGGCTTGACCCTGGGATACAATTGCTTCGCCAAGTTGCTTCCAGATAATACTCAATATTCCCTCTTCATCCGATGAGTCACCCAACCCAAGGGTATTAGCACTATCAATAAGATCTGCCATTATTCCCAACTAGCTTGCACAATCATTCGCAAATGAATTTGAGATCCAGTCTAATCGTGGTCGTGCGAGTGACAACTTCAGTGCGTAGTGTTTGATGAGATGCCTCAACTGGTTCTGTCTCATTACTTTGCATACAACAAATGAGTCGGCGAACCCACCCTCCACCGCCTCCTCCACCGTCTCGAGGTCCAAAGGGTACTGAAAACAATCAAACGCCCCTAGGGTCCTCTAACGGGCAAAAAAATGGTACTAAATCGGGAGGGACTCGACCTCCTGTCCCACCTCCTCCAATCAATAGAAGACCACCTCCACCACCTCCTCCGGGCATTAGAAAACCACCTCCTGTCACCACCGCCCGTGTAGCCGCTTCTTCATCTTCTAGATCAACTTCTAGACGCTCCATCGATGTGGGTGAAGCAGAATTGAAGGAAAGAGCCAAACGTTGGAAGCAAATCCAGAAAAGAAGATTTGAACCTCCAAAACAATCACATAAAAATGGTGGCGTGGTACGAGCCAATCGAGTAGAGATGCCTCCAGAGCATTTGCGTAAGATTATAATTGATCATGGAGATCTTTCGGCTAGAAGAGTGGCGGCTGATAAACGGGCACATCTTGGATCTTTGAAATATATGCCTCATGCCATCTTGAAGTTGTTGGAAAACATGCCACAACCTTGGGAACAGTCCAAAGAAGTCAAGGTACTATACCACATTACGGGAGCAATCACGTTTGTCAATGAAGCTCCTAAGGTGATTGAGCCGGTGTATAGGGCTCAATGGGCTGCCAGTTGGAAATCCATGAGACGAGAGAAGAGAGATAGAAAACATTTTAAGAGAATGAGATTCCCTCCTTTTGATGACGAAGAGCCCCCTTTGGATTGGCTCGAAAATCTAGAAGATGCTGAGATTCCCGATCCTATTGATTTGCAAGTTGATGATGAAGACGTTTCTGAGTGGATCTATGATGAAAAGCCATTTTTGGAGGATACTACTGTAATAAATGGTGACTCTTACGGTGAATGGAGCTTGAATCTTGACAAAATGTCCAAGCTATATCAGCTTTCTGTACCTTTATTACCAAATGTGGCTGATCCTAACTATTACTATCTTTTTGATCGTGAAGCCTTCATAACAGCTAAAAGCTTGAATCTTGCCATTCCGGGTGGTCCAAAATTTGAACCCTTATACAAAGAAACTCGAGTTGATTTGAACGATGACGACTATACAGAATTCAATTCCCTTGATAGAATAGTTTTCAGAGTCCCAGTGAAAACGGAGTATCGTATTGCATTCCCATATTTATACAATTCTTTTGTTAAACTGGTTGAAGCTTCAACTTATCACCATCCAATTAATTCTATTTCCAATGACAAGAAAGAGATAGAATCAGAAATGGGGTTCTTTTTTTCCAAGAATTATGAGCCTATTCCCACACAGAATAACGTTGATTCTGATTATGATGAAGATGATCTCGAAATGCCAACCAAATTCAAAGCATTCATGACGGAAAATGATCAAGAAGATGTCACAATGAAAGATCTGGATAGTTCAGGTTCTGATTCTGAAGAGGAAGAGGAAGAGGAAGAAGATAACCTACTCACTATAGAGCCAGAAGGAACTTCAAGGGCAATACAACTTTGGTTTTCTCCTTATCCATTCAATAGAAGTAGCAGCAGAACAGTAAGAGCTACTGATGTACCTTTAATCAAAGACATTTATCTTCAGAGAGCTTCATCGAAATTACCATTGAAAACAAGAATTTCCCATCAAAAACTTATAAAGGATTATGTATTGAATGAGCTTCATAAACCCAAAGTGGCCAAAATGAAGAATAGACGTAAAGTCAGCCTATTAAAATCTTTGAAATCGACTAAGTATTTCCAGGAAACAACCATAGATTGGGTAGAAGCTGGATTACAAGTATGTAAACAGGGCCATAACATGCTTAATCTTTTAATTCATAAGAGAGGTTTAACTTTCTTACATCTTGATTATAATTTCAACTTGAAGCCCACTAAGACATTGACGACAAAAGAACGGAAAAGATCAAGATTTGGTGGAGCTTTTCATCTAATTCGAGAAATTTTGAAAGCTGTGAAAATGCTTGTAGATGCACATGTTCAGTTTAGACTTGGTAATGTTGATTCTTATCAATTAGCCGATGGTATCAATTACATCCTAAATCACTTGGGACAACTCACGGGTATCTACCGGTATAAGTATAAAGTAATGCATCAAATCAGAGCTTGTAAAGATTTGAAGCATGTAATTTATCATAGATTCAATCAAAATATCGGGAAAGGACCCGGTTGTGGGTTTTGGCAACCAGCCTGGAAGGTATGGATCAATTTCATGAGAGGTACCATTCCTCTACTTGAAAGATGGCTCGGCAATTTATTGGCCAGACAATTTGAAGGTAGAAGAAGTAACGATGTTGCTAAAACTATAACAAAACAACGAATGGATTCTTATTATGATTTGGAATTAAGAGCCCAGGTTATGCATGATATCTTGGATATGATTCCTGAAGGTATAAAACAGAATAAGTCTAAGGTTATTCTTCAACATTTAAGTGAAGCTTGGAGATGTTGGAAAGCAAATATTCCATGGAAGGTTCCTGGTTTGCCGGAACCTATAGAAAAGATAATCCAAAGGTATATCCAAGCAAAGGCAAATAATTGGATTCAAGTGGCACACTATAATAGAGATAGAATAAGAAGAGGTGCTACAGTTGAGAAGACAGTAGTAAGAAAAAATTTAGGGAGATTGACAAGGTTATGGCTCAAAAACGAACAACAAAGACAAATGGATTTTGCCGAGACCGGGCCCTTTATTTCACCCGATGAAGGTATAACAATTTTCCAAACGATGGTACGTTGGCTAGAAGAGAGAAAATTCAGTCCAATACCATTTCCACCGTTATCTTACAAGCATGATACAAAGCTCTTGGTGTTAGCTTTAGAGAATTTGAAAGAAAGCTACAGTGCCGGAGCAACATTGAACTCAAGTCAAAGAGAAGAACTCGCATTAATTGAACAAGCCTACGACAATCCTCATGAATGTTTAGGAAGAATCAAGAAGTTCTTACTCACCCAGAGAATCTTCAAAGAAGCTGGTCTTGAAATGATGGACTATTATACTCACTTGGTACCAACGTACAGTATTGATCCATTAGAAAAGATTACGGATGCTTACTTAGATCAATATCTTTGGTATGAAGCTGACAAGCGACAACTTTTCCCCAACTGGATAAAACCGAGTGATGACGAAATTCCCCCATTGTTGGTATATAAGTGGGCCCAGGGTATCAATAATCTTGATAATATATGGAGTACCGAACATGGAGAATCAAATGTCATGTTGGAGACTACATTGAGCAAGTTCAGCGAGAAGATTGATCTCACTTTATTGAATAGGTTGTTGAGATTGATTGTGGATCCAAATATTGCTGACTACATGACTTCAAAGAATAATATAAACTTGACATATAAAGATATGAATCACGTGAACCTGTACGGATTAATCAGAGGATTGCAGTTCAGTTCCTTTATTTATCAATTTTACGGTTTGGTAGTAGATCTTTTGATATTGGGTCAAGAAAGAGCTTCTGAGCTTGCTGGATCTCCTAGCTCCCCTAACAACTTTTTGCAGTTCAAGAATGTTGAAACTGAAATTTCAAACCCCATCAGATTATATTCTCGTTATTTCGATAAGATTCATATTTTGTTCAGATTTAATTCTGAGGAGGCTGATGAGCTAATCCAAGATTATTTGAGTGAAAATCCCGATCCAAATTTCGAAAATGTAGTGGGCTATAATAATCATAAATGTTGGCCAAAAGACTCAAGAATGAGATTGATGAGACATGACGTAAACCTTGGGAAATCTGTTTTCTGGGAGATCTCCAGTCGTATTCCAAGTTCCATAACAACCATCAACTGGGAAGATACATTTGCTTCGGTATATTCTAGGGATAATCCAAATTTGCTTTTCTCTATGTGTGGTTTCGAAGTTCGGATTTTACCAAAAGCAAGAACAAAAACTCCAATTTCTTCCCGAGAAGGTGTCTGGGATCTAGTCAACCAAGAAACAAAAGAAAGAACAGCCAAAGCTTTTCTCCAAGTTAGTCCATCTGAGATTAATAAATTTGAAAGCAGAATAAGGCAGATTGTTATGTCCTCTGGTTCATCGACCTTCACAAAGGCTGCCGCAAAATGGAATACTGCATTAATTTCTCTTTTTGCTTACTTCAGAGAGGCGATTATTTCCACAGAGCCACTCCTCGATACTTTAGTCAAATGTGAGACAAAGATCCAAAACAAGGTAAAATTAGGGTTGAATTCTAAGATGCCTAGTAGGTTCCCTCCGGCTGTTTTCTATACTCCAAAAGAACTAGGAGGGTTGGGTATGATTAGTGCATCGCACATATTAATACCGGCATCTGATCTCAGATGGTCCAAGCAAACAGATACCGGTATCACGCACTTCAGAAGTGGTCTCAGTCATGAAGAAGGTAAAATTATTCCGACAATTTTCCGTTATATTACTTCTTGGGAGAACGAGTTTTTAGATTCTCAACGTGTTTGGGCTGAATATGCCATTAAAAGGCTGGAAGCTATGGAGCAAAACAGAAGATTGACTTTTGAAGATATGGAAGGTAGTTGGGATAGAGGTATTCCTCGTATAAGTACTCTTTTCCAGAAAGACAGACATACCTTAGCCTATGATAAAGGACATAGAGCTAGAAGAGAATTCCGTCAATATAACTTGAACCGATTCTCTCCCTTCTGGTGGACGTCAAATCACCACGATGGTAGATTATGGAATCTCACTGCCTATAGAACTGATGTTATACAGGCATTGGGAGGAATTGAGACCATTTTGGAGCATACTTTATTTAGAGGTACAGGATTTGATTCTTGGGAAGGATTGTTCTGGGAAAAGAGCTCTGGGTTCGAAGATACGTTGAAGTTCAAGAAATTGACAAACGCCCAAAGAACTGGTTTGAGCCAAATCCCAAACAGAAGGTTCACTTTATGGTGGTCACCTACAATTAATAGAGCTAACGTTTATGTTGGGTTTTTGGTACAATTAGATTTGACTGGTATCTTCTTGCATGGAAAAATCCCAACTCTTAAGATTTCATTGATTCAAATATTCCGGGCCCATTTATGGCAGAAAATACATGAAAGTATTGTTCAAGATCTTTGCCAAATTTTCGATAAAGAGCTTGAAACATTGCAAATAGACTCAGTTGAAAAGCAAGCTATCCATCCAAGAAAGTCATATAGAATGAATTCTTCAACAGCTGACGTTGTCTTGGAAGGAACTTACAAGTGGAATGTCTCTAAACCATCATTATTATTCGATACTAATGACTCAATGGATGCGACTACAACTAGTCAATACTGGATTGATGTTCAATTGAGATACGGTGACTATGATTCTCATGATATTTCAAGATATACTAGATCAAAGTTCTTGGATTATACTACTGACGCTGCTAGCTCTTATCCAACTCCTACTGGTGCAATGGTTGGAATAGATCTTTCATACAATATGTATGATGTTTATGGTAACTGGTTCAACGGTTTGAAACCACTCATGCAAACAGCAATGAAAGAAATCATGAAATCTAATCCAGCATTGTATGTTTTGAGGGAAAGAATCCGTAAAGGGTTACAATTATATCAAAACCAGCATCGTGAAGCTTTCTTAAACTCCAACAATTATGCTGACCTCTTCAATGATGATAATCAATTATTCATTGATGACACAAACGTTTACAGAGTAACCGTTCATAGAACCTTTGAAGGAAACTTGGCAACCAAACCTATTAATGGGGCAGTCTTCATGTTGAATCCAAAGAGTGGTCAGTTGTTCTTGAAGATTATCCACACTTCCGTCTGGGCAGGTCAGAGAAGATTGTCTCAATTGGCCAAATGGAAGACAGCAGAAGAGGTAGCAGCATTGGTCAGATCATTACCGAAAGAAGAGCAACCCAAGAATTTGATTTTAACTCGTAAGGGTATCGTAGATCCTCTTGAGGTTCATATGCTAGACTTCCCCAACATTTCCATCAGACAATCGGAATTGAAATTGCCTTTTGCTCATGCATTAAAGAATGATAAACTAGGTGATATTGTATTGAAGGCCAGTGAGCCACAAATGATTTTGTTCAATCTTTACGATGACTGGTTGGAACGCGTTTCATCGTATACCGCCTTTTCCAGAGTTATTTTGATATTGAGAGCAGTAGGAATCAGTCAAGAAAAAACGAATTTGATATTGAGACCGGACTCCTCTGTAATAACTGAAGATCATCATCTTTGGCCCTCATTCTCTGATGAACAGTGGATTGATGTTGAAAGTCAATTGAGGGACCTCATCTTAAATGATTATGCAAATAAGTACAATATTAATATCCAATCTTTGACCAAGACTGAAATTCGTGATTTAATCTTGGGACAAGATATTAATGCACCTTCAGCAATGAGGCAACAAATGGCTGAATTGGAGAACAATAAACAACCGGATGAAGGCTCCAATGGTAATCAACAGTTGACAGCTTTGAAGACAACTACTCAAAATGCTCAAGGAGAAGAAATTGTAACAATTACTACGACTAACTACGAACAGCTGTCATTCATGTCCAGAAGCGAATGGAGAAGCAGAGCTATTGAGTCCAGTAAATTACACTTGAGAACTAAGAACATATTCGTATCTAGTGAAGAGATCATGGATGATGAAAGTACCGTTTATGTGATGCCAAAAAATCTTTTGAAAAAGTTTATACAGATTTCAGATTCCAGGAGTCAAATAGGGGGCTTCCTCTTCGGTAAATCACCAGAAGATAATGCTTCGGTCGTTGAAATAAGAACAGTAGTAATGGTTCCTCAATTGGGTAACACACATTCAATACAATTTCCAAATGGTGTACCTTCTGTGGATGGTCTAGAATTAATCGGTTGGGCTCACACTCAGTCCATGGAAATGGATGCATTAAATCCCGTGGATATAAACACCAACTGTAATTTCCTCGAGAATATTAAGGGTTGGGATGAGTCGAAAATAACATTAACTGTTGCATTTTCACCTGGATCCATTACCTTAACTTCATTCACCTTAACCTCGGATGGTTACGAATGGGGAAGACAAAATAAAGATTTATTGTCAAATTCACCTGAAGGCTACTCGAAATCTTTCAGCACAAAGAACCAGTTGGTATTAACCGACGGAATCGTAGGATCATTCATGGTTCCCGATGATAATATTTGGAACTTTGCATTTTTAGGACAACTCTGGAGTGCAAAAATAGAATATAACTTAAAGGTAGACGTACCTTTACCTTACTATCATGAATTTCACCGGCCAATTCATTTCAGTCAATTTAACCAAATCGAAGGCCAGTTGCTAGAAGCTGACCAGGAAGATAATTTTGATTAACCCTGTATATGTAGTATATTAAATTAAATTAATGAAGAAATTATTTAAAATATGGGGATGCTACCAGTGTCTTACTGAAATAATATGGTCTTCTATCTGTAGAAGGAGTCTTCTGAAATCGTTACGAGATATGTTACCCTTCAAAAGAATAAATTCCAAGGAAGTCTTTCCGTTCATGTACTTTAATAGGCTGTAAAATAACACAGTCAATTCAGATGAGAGTTTGCACTCTTCGGACACTATTTTATTAATCCACCTCCTCTCCAAAGCATTGGCCCGTCCTGGATCAAGAATAATAGTTTCATCATCATCATCTAGAGTTATTTCAGGACCATTATTGAGGTTTTTTATTTCCAAAGCAATGTCTTCTATGTCCTTTTCTAATGAGCTAGGATTCGAGTCATTGACTTTTGATTTTACCACCTTAGAAGTATTATCAGTTCCATGTACTGCCTTCTTTGTCGTGGCCCTTTTGAGATTCAAATTTAAAGCTTCATTTTCCATATCTTCTTCTACTTTTATCTTAACCTTTTTTGATACCTTCAACCAGATAAAAGTATTTAGTTTCGTGACATATCCATATCTTATTAACCAAGCTAGAGCATCTAGATATATTTCTCTGTGGTCTTTAGAAGGAATGATAGATACGAACTGTCTTGGCTTCTTGGAAGGAGATGAAAGTAACTTAAGGAACTGGGGTAAAGAAGGCATTGAGGGGAAAGCTTTCTTGAAGTTCGATATATCTTCATACATGTTAATAGTTATTGGTGCCATGGGAGATACAATGTAAACGGATCTAGTATTCAAAGGAGGAATCACCCTTGCCCTCCGCCAGTAAATCAAATGAAATGCAAAAGATTTTATCTGAGATATCTCCAAAGAGCTCAGATCCTTTTCTTGTTTTAATTTCTGACCTAGCTTATACAATGACTCAGTTGGTTTAATCATCCTAATGAAACTTGCAAGAACCGATTCTGGTTCTGCCTTTATGTCTCGTATTATTGCCTCTGGATCATCTAATAAAAGCAATGCCAAATATATTATATCATCAGCAGTAGAGTCAGCATCTTCATCATTCATATTATTACCGTCTTCATCATTTTTGTCGGCTATGTTCCCACCCATAATCATAGACATGGTATTTGTCATACCATATCGACTAGTTTCACCTACATTGATCAAACCAGTCTTTCCTACCAAACGAACGGTCGATGAAAGATGAGAACCAGGTAAATGTGGAACTGTCGATTCAGGAATTGAGTAAAATTCGGTCTTTACTGGGATCTGAAATGACCTCAACTTGTTGTTAACCGACAAATTGGCAATTTCTGAGTTACTTATGGCATTGAAGGCATCTGCTATCAACTTACATAATGATGATTTGTCAACCAAACAGTTCGATAAATCACTATATGTGTTTTGATTTTTGAAGTCTTCCTTCAATTTAGATATAAGCCTAACTTGAGACCATACATAATCATGCTTCAGCTGTTCGTGTCTTAGCACTAGAGACAACCTCGAAACAACGTAATGATACATTTCATCTGTTCTGTAGTTACTTTCTATCACTGGCGGGTTCATAATAAATACCAAATGAAACATACTCATAGAAGTAAGTTTAGGCGAGTCAACCGAATCCTCTAAATTTGATCCATCAGTATTACTGGCGACTTTTGCCCTCTTTTTCCAGGTCCCATTGTCATGACAATGTACTGGAAGACCCAAAAATATGTAGTCATCGATATTGATCTCAAATCTACTATTACACATGTCTTTTGGGGGACATAGCATCTCAGTGAGATAATCTTGTTCAATTCCAAAAATTGTGGTCAGTTCAAGCTTTGAATTGCTGTTTTTCGAGGCATTACTTTGAGAGTCGGACAATCCTGAAACAGTCCTTTTTATGTGTGATAAAGCATCAAGGGAAATGGAGTCTTCTGATTTTTTAGGGTGATGATTACTCTTATTGAATGCACTTTGATTAATGCCTAAACCTTGAACTGGAGGTATATTCTTATGATTTTTTATAACTTGTTCCCCTTTATGTGAACGATGTTTCTCTTGATCGTCTAAGAACAGAAGCAAGTCTTTCTTGGTCCCTGAATAGAAATTATAGTGGCGAGTATCCCATTCATCCTCAGATGATTCACCGTCTGAGTCTGAATAATGGACCTTATACTCGTCGTCTTCTATATCCTCCTCAGCCACTTTAACGGCTAATGAGCTGGGGTACTTGAATACCAATTGAGGGCCATTATGAGTTGATATAACTAGGACTATACCTAGTAGACTCGGGTTTGGTAGATTAAAACTCATGCGACTCACAAACGTGAAAAACTCCTAAAACTTTTATACCGCGATAAGATTCATTCAAAACTATATACTATTAAACTAAATAGACAACTCTACATCTTGTGCTTAATGTCCTTTTGGGCCAATTGGACAAATCTAGTTTGGGGAACACCTTCGAGCCATTTGTAAAGACCTGTAACAACCTCTTTAGAGTTTGCGGCATGAATGGCTTGTTCCCTATTGGCCTTCAATAACTGTTTGTTCAAAATGATGGATGGGAAATGTAAATTCTGGAATTGACTATTGACATCATCATAAACTCTTTGGTTGAATTGTTCTACTGAATCAAACTTCACATCATTGTAAGATTTGTTAATAAATCCAATTTGTTTCAAATCTGATCCCGAAATTGGTCTAGCAAACAATAAGGCTTCAGAAGCTTTACTCCATCCCAATCTCATGAACAAACTGGCAGAGGTTGCCCCTTCACACACCAAACCCAAGTTACTAAATGGGCATAATAAATAGAACTTGGTGTCATCCATAACATAAATTAAATCACATAAAGCCACCAACGCACTTGATAATCCAATAACTGGTCCATTAATAGCTGCAACCAATACCTTGGAGTGGTTATGAAATACATTGGTGATATACGTGTTTCTGGCAACGAATTTACTCAACCAGTATTCATGACTGAACAAGTCTTCAGTCTTAGCATTGGCAATTCCACTATCAGTAAAATTGGCCCCGGCACTGAAGAATCTACCAGAAGATTGAATCATGGTACAAATGGTATCTTCTTCTTTGTCAGCTTCATCGACAAACTTAGCCAATGTCATATATTGTTCACCGTTCAAAGCATTCAAACTTTTTGGAATATTCAAGGTGATGATAACAGTCTTATCCCTAACTTCGTAAGTGATATCTTCAGACATGGTAGATAGTGAGATAATTATTTTTCAGGATCGGCTCGTGCAACATTTATATGGTTTTTTTTGCGGGGTGGTTGACCGAGGTACGCGCATGGATTTAACGGCCCAGCAACTCATATGGTTGCAGAACTTAAACATTTTAGGCCCCCACTTTACCTGTCCGATGGCGAGGTTAATCTACCAGTGCTTGTGATAGATATTTCGGAGTTTTACCGCTGTTGTTTGATAGGGGATCCTAGTACTCCACGGCTTAGTTTGGTTGCCCCGACCATGTGAACCTTCTATCTGCGATTTCCATTCACGTTCACTTGATTTTAGTGGTCTTTAGATGTTTTGCAGCCAGATATGTATGATTTTTCTATCAAATTCAACATCTAATGTGATATGTTAGATAACTTAATGCTACAAAACTTAATCGGTTTGCGCGCGACCAGAAGTGGCGTGGAAATTCGGCTGTTTTTAATTTTATTTCGGCTTCTTGTGATTTATTGATATGATCAAGTCAATTCAGTACTTGATTTGCACTTGATTTCATTGTTTGCTCTATAACTCTCGAATTTTTGTTCATAGGCGTTTATGTCAAAAATCCTTCACCTTCTGGCTTGCAGCCTTTTATTCGCAAACACTTGTATTTTCGCATTAACTTAAATAACACTCCCGTGATGAAAGCCGTATTCCCATCGACTGAAACACCTGCCCATTCTGATTCATTACGAGTACCTGTTAAGTTTCTTCCTGAACCAGCTGAAGGAGACTTTAAAGCTGACTTGAATAACTTTTTGGTGCCGATTTTTGAGATAGGTGGGCTGTATTTTGTTTTGTTGAAAGATTTATCTGAGTTATGGAATTACCCATCTTCGTATCAATTGGCATGCAAGATCATCAAGAATACTAGTATGACAAAACAAGACTTGTTGAGAACGACTGAACTGATAAACGATCAACTTCTTCAGGAAGGCTTAATCCTGGATGTTGATGTAAGCTATCTCTACTTGGAATTACTGAAGATTTATTCTGTGGTCGATACAAAAGAATTCTTGGTATACAATGAAGAGGATGAGACAAGCTTCTCCAAAGAAAAGTCCAATGATGATTCGTTTGGCTCCGATGTTGTTAATGATGACAAAATTACTGTAAGCCAAGTGTTCCCATCATATGGATTTGTTAACTCCACAATTGAGTTGAAACATTCGACATTCAATTCTTTGACCAACTTAAGTAAATACAACTACTATAAGTTGATTGAAAACTTTAGCTTTTTTCCCCACTCCAAGCTTCTGCCTGGTGAGTTAGAAACATTGTACAATAACAACGACTATGCCAAACTAGAAGTGAATAAACCGGATGTGATGATACAAGATATAAAGAGAAGAAAGCCAATAGGTAAGCCAAGAAAGAACGCTACTAATGTGGATCCAAATAATCTTGAATTAAAGGATGTAGTGATTCCAGGACAAGGATTCATTCAAGAATTTAACATTAATCACCTTTGTAAAATTGCAAATTATTATATTAAGAGTCAGCAACAACAGCAACAAATTAGTGCATCCTCCAGCTCGAATGCCTTATTGGGAAATCTCAACAACAGTTTTCTCGGTGTTAATAAAAAGCATGAATCCAAAGTTTCAAGAAACCTATCCCAATTGGTCTTTAACAACGACTTCGATAACTTAAATTACAACAAATATTTCTATACTAAGACTTACCGAGGTCCAGGAAGTGGTAACTATAAAGATGCATCTTTAGTCAATCGAATCAATAAGATACCGACATTTTCGGATGCTCAAAAGAGAGCCAAAATAAGGCACTTGAAGGACACTAATTCGAAGAGATTTAAAATTCATGTTAAGGGTTTGACTCACGAAAAGTTCAACAGGGCATACGTGGATCATGTTTTGAGGCGGCAAAAAGATCAAGTTTTCGACCATGAAAACATGGAAATGTTGCATAATACTTTACAGTTCAATTTGTTACTAAATACCTATAGGGATATATCATCCGACACATGGAACAACTATTACAAGTTCAAACTTACCGATTTTGAGCAACTAGCTGAATCTAAGCACAATTCTGAACATAATCTTAATCCTTCCCGAATTCCTCAACCAGGGAACGGTATTGGTGGTGTCGGAACTAGACAATTGCTTCAAAGGTTCAACCTTCCACAAGATTACAAGGAAATAGTCAGACGTATGCCACTTGAATTCCGTGACAGCATTAAAAATCCATTATATTTCAATATGAAAACATCAGAGTCCAACAACTCAGAGCTTTTAA
The DNA here is from genome assembly GCA_030569695.1 of Yamadazyma vaughaniae. Lineage (NCBI taxonomy): Eukaryota > Fungi > Ascomycota > Pichiomycetes > Serinales > Debaryomycetaceae > Yamadazyma > Yamadazyma vaughaniae. The sequence goes on along the minus strand of JAJMLO010000003.1, from coordinate 409,130 downwards.
ACAATATTGACATTATAAAACTTCCAAATGCAAATATGATTGGTTGGGATAATTTGAAAAAGTATAGGGATTAATCTTTGAAAATTTCGAAATCATTTGACTTTTGTCTTTTGGGGTTCTGCAAATTCAAATTCAAATTCAAGTCCATTTCTTCAGTGAAAAGTCTTTTGGGTTTTATATTCTGCTCAAAACTTGATAATTTTTTAATAATCTTTTTACCACTCTTATCAATATACTCATTATATTTGGAATAATCAACAGCAGACTCTTGTTTGTGAAATCTTGGGGGCGTGTCGGTTATGAATGGGTTCAGTATTTCATTAGGTGTACCAATAGACACTTCAAGTTGTTCGTTTATTTCATCATTATCTTCATTATCTTCATTATCATTATCTTCCTCCTCCTCCTCCTCCTCCTCCTCCTCCTCCTCCTCCTCTTCGCTTGTAGTATCTCCTTTACGAGTCATATTCCATTCTTTCACCATTTCATCAGTTATGTATTGAGACTTGGGAGTGTTGGGTGCAAGCTTTGTTTTCTCATTTAGTATTATCTTGCCTATATTTCGTATCTTCTCGTTTTTACTGAAGTTTAGCTTGATTACTTTATTTCTTTTCATTGACTCAGGAGTAGGAGGAGGGATTATTCGTTTAGTTAATTTAGGACCATGATAACTCACGGGTGAAGTTACAGAGTCATTAGAATACTTTGGTGGACCTGTGTTCTTCTTTGGCGTCGCTGGCGGAGTTTCTGACATGATATAAGTGTTAATTAATTTGTTTTACAAGACCGTTGGAAATCTGATAAAAAAATTCTGGTTGCGTTACGAAATAGGAAGTGTAATGAGAATTTTGTAGACGCTACGATAGAAAATATTTTTGTACGTATCAAACGCCATTGTAGCAGAAAAACACTACAAAGGAACTCTATGTGACCAGTACTACATGGAAGATTAACGTGTTCCGTTGATTGATAATACCTTCGGTCAGGTTACAGATATGTCCCACGTTTTCACTATATATACTCCTAATACTGAATCAGGCTTCTCGGAGCTTTGACATATTAATGGCATAAATTTATTCAGTTCAATTGTAAATTGTATTGGGTATGACTTCTCTCTTTCCCACATAAGTACCTTTGGTTTTGGGCATCATGTTCAATCCATTTTAAAAATAGACATTCTTCGTGCACTTGAAAATCGACGCGACAGATCGAAATAATTCAAATCCAAAACATCAACTGGAAACATAATGAGTTTCACAGATAACTTTTGGACCCTGGAGTATAACACAGGGTTTAGGATCTTATTTGATCAATTATATGAAGGAGTAAAGGAAAATGAGGCATTCGTTAAGTTATTTGAGAAGAGACTGGAACTGGAGTCTGTCTACGGGAATATCTTGAATTCGATCAACTCTAATTCTGTTTCAAGTAAAAGATTGAAAGATGACAACTACGTTTCTACCATAAAAAATGCGTATTCTAAGATCAACGAGAACTTTGTTGAACAGGGGACATATCATGTAGAGTTGGGTGAATCTATCAATGCTAAGGTGATCAGCCCTTTCTCCAAATGGTGCAAGGAACACCAAGAAAGAGTTGAGTATTCAGATTCGATCTTGACGGAGAAGTATAAAACATTCAAGTCCTTCAAGTTGAACTTGGAGAAGGTCCAGAAGAAATACTTCAACAAATGCAGAATATTGGAGGAATTCAAAACCCACTTTGATGAGGATGAACTAGATACTGCTTTGAGTTCACCCAACAATACCAATTTGCCCGATGAGAGTTCAAATGATGATTTTTACAGTGAGGTATATAAGTTGGGAAACCTTTCCTTGGCTGACTCAAGCTTGAAGCAGCTTTTGACTGACTTAATTAAAGGAATTGACGTAAAGGACCACAAAGTTTCAATCTTGGGGACCTATAATAATGTTTCGAGCGGATCTGCTATTGCTCATTGGTTATTAAATAATGTATCTGAATTAAAAAATGACATTGACCTGGTCGAAAAGTTTGGGCAAGACTTGATCAACCACGAATTTATCAGACTTATTGGTACCATTAATAATAACAAGAACTTCATTAATTCTTCTCAGTTCTATTATCAATGGAAACCAAAGGCTTTCGAAATGATCGGCTATAGTAATACTGACGAAGTATTATCTAGATCTTCTTCTGTGATCAATCAGAAAACTCAGATTTCTGACTACTTCGAAGATATGAAACAAGTAATCGGTGTGACCTCGGTTGACTTCAAAGATAAATCACAGTATGTAAAAATAAGTCAAGAGGTAAATCAACTAGACCAACAATACTATTCAATGGTAGCAGAGTTGGATAAGATCAGATGTGACTTTGAAGAATTGATTATGGATCACTTATCTTTCATGGAAAAATGTGAATTGGATAGATTGAAGGCAATCAGAAAGGTATTGTTTGACTTTTTGAAAATATTCCAAAATTTTCATAAGGATAACAAGAACTTCTTGGACGAACTTATGATTTTGGAAGAGACGATCAACCCAGTCAATGATTTGAAGTTCTTCATCGAAAACTTTAAGGTCGGTAAATTCAAACCAAACGTTGTGCTATATGACAATTATTATAATTCAAACGTTAATCAAATATTTGGTGTTGACTTAACAATTAAATCTAGATTAGACAAGAAGGTCGTGCCTATAATGGTTCAATGTATTTTGTCTCATTTGGATGGAATTTATCCTGATTTGATCAATGATGAAGAAAGAATAAATCTTTGGGTTAAGCCAGTGTCATTGGGTCAAATTCATAGTTTGAGATTCAAGATAAACCATCTTGATTCTCCTGAACTAATCATGACTGCATTAAAAGATCAACATCCAATGATAATCACTAATCTCTTGAAGCTCTATTTGTTAGAGTTGCCAGATTCCTTGATTTCCAGTAGATATTACGAGATTATCAAATCCTTGTACTCTAACTATCCTGTGAACACTAACAATGACTCCATTAACGACCAAAGAATCAATGGGTTACAGAACGTTTTGGTTGAGTTGCCTAAATGTAATTTGGCGACTTTGGATGCAATCTTGACTCATTTGAATAGACTCGTTCAAATAATTGGAAAAAAGAATCCCGAATTGGCAGAGGACTTTAAACTAAGATTGTCGAAGGAGTTTTCCTCGATTTTCATCATACCAAAGAATCAAGGCCATTTCTTGACCGAGAGCTTCCAATCCAGCTTGATGATAGATATTTTCAACAAAAAAGAAATAATTTTCAAAGAACTAAGAAGAAATAATTCATCCCACGAGAAGTCAGTAGATCAATCGAAGGCTAACAAAAAGAGAGTTCCACCTATTTCTAAACAAGAGGCTCAGAAAGAGAATCTTCCTCCGCTTCCAAGTAAATATAAAAATGAAGCAAACTTGGATGATTCCATAGAAATATCAAATGTCAGCACTGACTTGGAAGAATCTAACGTTTCGTTTCAGGAATCTACCAATTCCTTCGGAAAGGAACCCGATCAATACTACATGCCTGTACCTACAACACCAAAACCGGTGGAAAAGGATACATCTCCGCAGACGCCTAAATCATCAACCACTCCGGGTTTAAGAAGATCAGTTTCTCCAAACAAGAAATCGTTGAACTCCTATTTAGATAAATCAAAGCTGGCATCTAAGTCATCTAACAATGCAGTTGTATCTGCATTGCCGACCAAGAAAGATATTGACTTGTCTGAGTTGGGCCAGCCTAAATTTGCATCGTCGTTAGGTAGAAGACCTTCAGTCAAGGATTTGGCTCAAAAGTTCGATAGTCCATCAACTTCCCCCACTCCAAAGTCATCGAATTCCTCCACAAAGTCAATGAACTAATTTCACTAAATCTATTTTGTATATTCAAAAATGATATATTAACTTGTTAGAGTTACAATAACTTTGCATGCTTGACGTCATGTCTCAATCTGTAAACAAAAATAATCAAGACCAATACCACAACTATAACACTGATCAATATCCATCTGATTATTGAAGCTGAAGTGTCATATGTGTTTATAGATGGATTTTGGGTGTTTTGATATTGAAGCTCTTTATGATTGGACATCAATAAATCTACCTTCTTTCCAAGTTCCTCGATTGTAAATTGTTGCTCCCTCACCTCTCCAATAACCTTCTGGTTCAATTTCGAAATTAAATCCAACAACTCCACGTACTGATTGGAAAGAGTGTTCTTGAATTCATCTAAAGAACTATCCTTCGAAGAACCCTGATCATTTTTCAACTCGAAAATGGATAACTCTATAACATCTAGTTTCTGCTTGATTAAAAGATTCTCTTTGTAAAAATCTTCTAACACACGAGTACCGGAAAGTGGGTCAGAACCAGCCAAATCTTCTCTGATCTCCTGCTTTCCTTGAGACTGCATTTCTTCGTGGAGCTTTCTGGATCTTTCCATTAATGATTCTCTGATAAAAGATGGAGGATGAAACTTAGGAGTTTCTTCCTCTTGGTTCTGTACCACCTTTTCTACGGCTATTTTCAATTCACCATCACTCATCAAACCGTGGTCATCAATCGCGTCGTCAGTTAAATAATCCCAGTAGTTCAATTTCAAAACTTCAAATGTTTCTTGGCTAGCAGGACTTGTATTTCCGGCTATTCCTATATGGAACTGACCTGAAGGCATACTGATTTTATCGGTCTTGAAGTATAAGTTATTATCAATCTGAATTTTGAATATACCGGATTTCTTCGAGTACGAAATTCTTAAGCTGAGTGGAACGTCAGAGTTGATGAAAGAGAAGTCACAATTTCCAATTGATTGACTGATTTCATTCTCAATAGTTTTTGAGTTATCATTAACAAAGATCTTCAATCCTTGCTTCTCCTTGTGGTTGATCAAAAACTGAAACCCATCAAATTTGCTCGGACCACCATAGTTAGAATAGTCGTTGGTGTCTGGAGATTCCACTAAAAATAATGATAACCCATTTAATTCAGCAAAGTTCAAGTCATTTGTGGTACCAGAGGACCTCATCACAGCTTCAATTGTCCATTCTTCATCTACGTTGGGTATAGTACCTTTGGACCAAATAGCACCGCCCAATTTACCAATTAGCACTCTACCGGTGTCTAGTCTGATATTGTTATAAAAAGACCATGCATTTTCAAGGTCATATATATTGTCCAACTCTAATAAGTTAGGAAACGAAAGCAGCTCTGGAGATGTCAATGAATTGGGAATTACCGAATTAACCCCCAAAACTAATAAACACGTTACAAGCAATTTTAGCATGCCTAATCTTTATGATCTGTCGAGAAATCATTTTCCATCGCGAAGGGTTTTCAATTACATCATTAATATCTTATGTTTTAGTCTATGCTTTGAAACTACCTATAATACAAACATCTATTGTGAGTTTATAAGCTTATAAACCTTGGCCTCTTCTTGAGACATTTCTTCTAATTTTCCATACTCCATTTATCTTGTTGTTATAACTCACAAATGGGTAGGATGGCAACAGCGCGTTGGTCTTAAAGTTATTCTTATATCTTTTCTTGAAGTCTTCCAATAAAGGTTTCATAAGTATCTCTGACTTTGGTATATCACTCTCGCTCTTCACTATCATCAACTTGTATCCATTGGTAATTAATGACGTGAGAGCATTCAAATCTTCAGCTGGCGATAAATAAAGGTTAAAATAGTTGTCAATAGTGTTGATACTATGAACAATAGCCGATCCCATGTACTTTACATTTGCAGAGTTATATTCAATCAACTCATTGTAATTACATGAGTTCAAATATGGCAAATGGCCATCTCTGTGAACCAACAAATTTTTGTTGGCTTGAAAATACTCATTGTCGATAGCATAAAGACCAACAATAGATGCTTCGAGCATCAAAATTAGATCCTCGATATCAAAATCAAAATCAACATCATAGTTTATTATTGATACCAGATTGATGCCCAAGAAGGAAGGGTCATCAGTAGTTTGATAGGAAACTCTGAGTGGCAGAGCTTCAAGCAAATGTTTCTTAAAGTCGTATTCAAGAAATTTAACCTTATGAAAGTAGGCCAATTTACTGAAGTTTCTTATTTCAGCAGCCGAATATCTTGGCTGTATGAAGACCCCTCTCCACACATTTAGGTTCTTAAATCTAAGATTGGAGACTATTTCGTCCAGACTATCGATATTTGAAGATAGTAAAATTAAATTATCGGGATTAATTTTCTTCGTGATTTCGATGAGTAGCTCTTTACCATAGCCTTTGACCCAGCCCGGGGTATTTATAACCAAGTGGTGTCCTTTACTTTTCAAATTCAATTCATAGTAAGAGATCATGGTGTTGATTATCTTTAGATACATAGTAGGATTTCCTTGGGGGTTGGTAAATCCATAGTAATGATGAACATCATCTTCACTTTCATGGTAATTGAATCCAAGTATTGGCTCAAAATGGTTGGTGATAGATAAGCAATATGGTTTTGAATATTCGGACTGGCCTGGATCAAGGTCTAAAACTGTGACTGGCGATTTATCCACCAATTGATTCAACAACATCTTGGAAAACGTTGATTTTCCTGAATTCTTGTTACCAATCGTCATAAAAGTTGAAGGGTCAAAAAGGCCCTCTATCATTTGGTTCACTTCCTTGACTATTGGTTTAGGGAAATGCGTTCCTTCGTTATTGGGAACTATATCAAACGAGTATTTATCAAAGTCAATCAAATTAATTCTATCATCCTGTAACAGAAATAAAAATTTAAATGGAGGGTAATAATTACCAATATTCTCTAGACCTGTGCTGATGTTCTCTAGCCGTATCACACTTTTATAGTCGCTGCAGAATAAATGCGAGTTTTCTTCCGTCTGAACATCCTTAACTTCAGATGTGTTGAGTATCTGGGTACTTGATATAGATAATCCACTAACACTATTGGGAAGAATAATGGTGAACTCTTGAGGCGCATGATAATAATGAATATCATTTATGAGGATTGCTCCACGTTCTATGGTGAGTCTTAATTGACCAGAAACAGTTATGCAGTCATTCACTTTAAGCCCAACAATGACATGTTTGTCATTTCGTATCAAGTTGTCCTTTGAAGCAGAGAATGTTGGGGTTGGTGAAGTGGCTGAGACTTGCTGTTTATTGGATGTAATTTGCTCTATAACTTCTTCCTCCTCATCTGAAGAGTTTTGTTCATATCTTATGATTATTTCTTCGTCCTGAAATATGCTTCCTTCTCGTAGGGCTGCATAAGCACTCATCTCATCTGATGTAAAACAGATCGCGAAGATTTGCAACAGTGATAGTTCTGTAAGAGAATATTTTCATTGTACAGGCATAGATCCATAACCCGAAACCGAATTTCTCTTATCAGATCGAATCGTTCACTTATGTTTTATGATTAAAATAGAGAATGTATCCTGAGTATGAATGAGCCTTTTACTGTTCCTGAACAGAGTTGGATGATCAACATGAGTGAATTTGGCCCAAATTTGTACATAATAGTACTGAAAGAAGCTAGTATCAGCGGCTTTTCTTTTTAAACGAAGTAAATGATCAGATGTAGTTATATACGAGCTTATGAATTGTTAGATTTCAATTAGGTTAGTGTTTCCAATACAATTTTAATTTTGGTGTTGGGCTGTCCCAAAGAAATTATAACGTCATGAGAGTTACAAAAAATGACTGGAAAATGCGATTAAAATTTTTTATAAAATAACCAAGAGTTCTACGGTGGCCAGATTTATTATATTTCTAGAGTGATTTTGTATCAAAGAAATGTTTAGATTTGTTTCAACTAACGCTCTGCAGAGCTTAAAGCCTGTAATTTTACAGAACCTTAGAAATAACCCTGGTATCATCCTGCTGCAACAACCTACACCTTTCTATTTGAGCCAAAACTTTCAAAGATATAACTCGTACAACAGCAATAATGTTAGAAGCGTAAAAACACCTTCTAGTAATAGAGAAGTTTTAGAAAATCAGATTGAAGCTATCCAAGAAGACCCATTTTTGAATCAAGCCATAAGAGATGAAACTCAGATTAAGTTGAATTATTTCAAAGAACAATGTCTTATGTTGAATCAGTACAAAAAGATGAATGACATTGAAGCTAAGAGAGCTTTTTCGGAAACAATTCACAATATATTGAACTCTTTTGAGGATTCTGAATTAAGGTCAGCTTTTGGAAGAGGAGACTTTATAAGATATGTGCAAGCTTTGGATTCTTCGATTTATCATAATAGAACTACTAGATTGAGTGGTTCAAAGAATCTTGACCGGGACCAGTACTCCAGTTCCACTTCTATTGATGAAGGAATATTAAAAAATGCTTTGTTGCAATTGAATGAAATCATAATGAATGGGGAAATGAAAGACATCTTACATGTGGACAGTATTGTTATGTTTGTTAGTGCTATGAGCCAATTCCAATTCTATGAAAAATGTGTAGATTTATGGGAACAAGGAGTTAATGATCCTAAAAATGGACATTTATTCTTAGAACCTAAAGTTTTAGCTGCTATTCTTCCAATTGCTTACAAAGTCAAAAGACTCTCGTATGAAGAAATTTGTAGAATCCATGAATTGAATACAGAGGAGTCAACTACTTTATTACCTGTCTTAGCTTGTGCTATGGGTAAAATTGCCATTTCTTCTGGAGATTATGCAAATGGATTAGACAAATTAGAGAAGCTTTTGAAACACTTTGACAACAGAAATGACATCATTGCTGCAGACTACTATTTAGGTGACTTACATTTGGCTTTCGTTGGTTCCTGTAAAGACATCACTATTGCAAAACATTTTTTCGATAAAGTTGTTGAATACGATTTACCTTATAAAGTCAAACTTAAGGTTCCTCATGTTCAGAATTTATTGGAAAATTGTGTCAGTTCTGGTGAATCATTCGAAACAGTGGTTGACTTTTGGAAAAGGACCTTGTTATTCTACAAAGGTGAAAAGCGTAATTTTGAAATGAACTCCCGTTATTCGATTCTTAACAACACATTATTCAAGATTTTCTTCGACTCGTACCCTGAGTTAAATGAGGAATCATTCAACAAGCTCAAAGATTTGATTAGTACTTACAATGAGATCAAAGGTGTTGATGAAGTGTTTTTGAATACCCTTATTACTAACTATAATTGGAATGACAAACATGTTTTCCAACAGTTGTTAGATAATTATAACGTTTTTAATATTAAAAGAACTCAAGTTTCATATAGAGTTTCCTTGAAGAAAGTCGGTCAAATTGAAGACTTCTCAAACCAGGAAATTCTTGAGAAATGGTCTGAGTCCTTGCAAAGTCTTGACGAAAAAGGGTTCAGCTACATACCAATTGCGGATTGGGCTTCTCTTAGAGATGCTACAATTTGGTCACAAAAGGCTAAAGAAAGATCCGTGTTTTATTGGAATGTAGTTCATGCTTATAAAGGTTTCTTACAAGACAGAAATGACTGTACTCGTTTCATTTGGAATTGGTTAAAGAATGACCATGGATATAAAGATCTTAAGGAGCTTGTCGTAGACAGTCAAGACACCAGCATTGAAGTGTTAAAATTCAAGAATTTGAAAAAGAATGTGGACTTTAATAAGACTTTTGATGTGGCTGTGGCGAGAAGAAACAACAACCGTGGTTTCCAACGTTCATACAGATAGGAATAATTTTTAATGGTATACTTGTAAATAGTTATATTTTAAATGACAAGAAAATTTTTGAGATAAAATCGTTTGTGCTTTTCTAAAGGCCTATTAAAAAAGTCAACAATCCAAGCTCGACTATATTTATCCCCTACTTTATACTGATCAATTAAGACTCAATTCTTTCTGTCTGTCGATTTCCACAATACGCCGTATATTTGATAAGTCATGGGGAGCTGCTTTTCGAAATCAGACGAAGTTCCGAAGTCTACCGCAATTAGAGCGAATGGTGACTCAAGACTAAGGGCGTCTGAACAAAGATTAGGTACAAAAGAGACCAAAGAAGGTATCCAACAGACTTCTCTACGTGAATCAAAACAAAAACCCTTTGGAGAAAGTGCTGGCCACAAACTTGAAGCGAACCAATCTAGTACAATATCAAACTCTAGGGAAGCAGCTGCAAGGGCAGCAGAAGAAAGATACAATAAATTACAAGCTCAAGGAAAAGATAGTCAGGCTAAATTAAAGGCTATGGCCAAATTGTCTAGACAAGAAAAGGGACTTTGATTCCTAAAAACATTACTTTTGTATTACTTTTGTATAGAGATAATAAATTATAATATCTGCAAAAACCACTAAATCAATGATAACGAAATGATACAGCTTAAATGTTTTCCAAAAATCACCGAAAAATCACCAAAAAATGACATATGACTTAAAGAGATAAGAACTATTGAAAGGAATTTACTAATATTGAAAATTTTCATTAATGGCTGTGCTTTACTGATTCATTTCCTCCCCACCGTTAAAAATAGCGATTGCGAAATGTCTCAAATTATTTATTGATATTGATACTTGTCAAAATGATGAAGTTGTTCGGAGGCAAATCTTTCTTCGATTTGGAAAGAAGAAAGTTGGAGAATATCTTAAAACTCCCATTGTTAGAGTTAGTTCTCGACTACCTTCCTCATTTACAGGAGAGTATCCAAGAACAAGATGACTTGTGGGAATTAATAGCTATCAAATTGAATGGTCATCAGTTCGTGGACACAATTAAGAATTCACATTCATCTGAGACTAAAAAGGCAGATAGAATTGATATTGATGAACTACCTTTGTTGAATGGTGCCTTCGTGAAAGAGTTGTTCACCAAATTTATGAATGACTTTGAATCCAACGTTAAAACCCACAATTGGAACAACAGGATTTACAGAACACGAGTTGTAGCTCCTACAGATGGCCACCAAGATGGGTCAATCTTTTATGCGTTTAATTTGCCAGTGAAGGAGTCATATTCTGCCAAAGAAGACCTAATATGTACTGAGCTATTCTACATGAGAGGATTGAATGTCGAAGTTAAGGCAAAGATAGCCAAGGAGAAGCTCTTGAACAAGCTACTGGTACCTTCCACAAATGTACAAAAGGAAATCAAAGTTGAGTTAGAAGAGACAAAGGAAAAGATCGAGGATATGAAAGTGGATGCGTGTCTTTCAGAACTCAAAAAGAAGGAACACAGAATTGAGAGCTTAGACCGGGAAAACAAGCGGTTGATGGAGTTAAACCAAACATTATTGGATGAATTGAACGAATTGAGATCAAGAAGGTAAAAGGTAATTGATAGTAAGTAGATTAATGTATAAAATTCTAATTGGAAAACCTTCGCGAATAACTTTTCAGGTTTCAAACAACAGTCAGGACAGTTATTGACATCGAGGGCCAATTACAGAATGGAATCAAGTTCTAAAATCCCATTATCACATACTTTGTGGTCACCCCATGATACAGTGAAAGATTCAGCAGAGTCACTAGGTATCAGTTTGACAGAAGAGTCGGCGAAAAACTTGGCAATGGACGTTGAGTATAGAATTCACGAGATTTTGGAAACAGCCATCAAGTTCATGAGAAGATCCAAGAGGAAATTGTTGACAACCAGCGATATCAATCAAGCTTTATCTGTTTTGAATATCGAACCACTCTATGGATATGATAACTCTGAGCCAGTTAATTTCAAGGAAGCTTTGGTAGGCGCTGGTGGTCAAACATTGTATTATATTGATGATCAAGAGATTGAGCTAGAGAAGTTAATTAATCAGGAACTACCAAGGATTCCAAGACAGACGACCTTTACAGCACATTGGTTGGCGATCGAGGGAGTCCAGCCTATAATTCCTCAAAATCCATCACCAGCTGAAATCAAATCTCTTCCTCCAGCTATTCGAGGTGCAACTTCATCAATTTTGGGTAACAACATATTGAACATGTCAGGAAATAATGACAAAAGTATTATCAATAATGGCTCGAAAGGTAAGAAGGTTACTGATAAAGATACTGAAGTTAAACCTCTTGTCAAACATGTTTTGTCTAAGGAATTAAAGTTGTATTTTGACAAGGTGGTAGACGTCTTACTATCTACAGATCCCGAGAAAGAACCTTTACAAACAGCAGCCTTGAATTCCTTGAAAAACGATCCAGGTTTACACCAGCTTGTTCCATATTTTATTCAGTTTGTCGCTGAGCAAATTACTAATCAACTAAGAAATATTGACATATTGACAACTATGTTGCAAGTAATATCAGCATTAGCTGATAATAGACTGATATTTTTAGATCCTTACGTACATGCTTTGATGCCATGTATATTAACCTTATTATTGGCTAAGAACATAGGATCCAGTATCAAGGATTTAGACGGCGATGACAATAAGAACTTATTGAAGAGACATCTTGCTGTCAGAGAATTTGCAGCTATATTGTTGAAACATATAATAAATGTTTACGGGTCTTCATATTCTACATTGAAACCCAGGGTTACAAGAACGCTTCTTAGGGCCTTATTGGATAGCTCCAAACCAATAGGTACTCACTACGGTGCTTTGTTGGGATTGAAGAACATGGGACAAGAAGTTATTAGATTAGTGTTGTTGGGAAACTTGAAAATGTGGTACAAGCTGGTAATTGAAGGTATGTCTGATGATTTTGCTAAGGAAATTCTCGTCAACAACGTTTTAGATTGCTTAGAGGAACTAAAAGTGGAAGCTAAGTTCGATGCCACCAGTGATCAAATGGACGAAGACATTTCTGATGAAATCAAGGAGAAATTGAATGATAGGATTGGAGAATCTTTATCTGAAGAAGTATTGAACCTTCCAAATAATAAAGAGGTAATAAGAGGAATATTTTTTGGCGAGATAAATGTCTGAAGACCGAAGCGGTAAAACCAAGTTTGTGTCGTGTATCATATATCATAAATCATTAATGTAATTTACGTTTAGTAGATCTTTTAAATAGAAAACCTCTATCAGCCTCCCCGTCGTCCATGTCGTTATTGTTGTAAGACAATGGTGATCCGTTGATCGAAGATTCTCTCATTGATGTATAGAATGGAGAATTTATGAGCTCTATCGGCTCACCAGGTTTGTTCTTTCGTTCCGAGGACGCTACAACCAGAGGCGACGAGTTTACCATCGCAGGTGACTGTAATGTTTTCCTTAATTTCTCTTGAATTGGTGATAGTAGCATTTCTTGCACCGGAGACAGATTAATCAAGTCAGGCTTTTTTGTATTTGGTGTTCTCAATACGTTTACTGACGCACCAGTCTTCTTCACGGGAGTTGCCATAACCTGGGAGAATGAGTTAGCTGTCGTTAATTTTGGTTTTTTTACCTTCCTGGACTGTGCAAAAATTGAAGTCTTTTCCATATCAGTCATAGACTTCAGTCTGGCGGCAGGGTTTGAGAAATCGACTTGTCTTCTTTGGAGATTTTTGGAGGATAAATTCGAGTTGGATCTTTTAAATGTCATTTTAGGTGCAAATGTTTGATCTTCAAGATTAATTCCAGTAGTCTTTGGTAATTTTGGTCTTTCAAATCTCTTTGTTGTCGGAGGATTTGAGACAGACGTTGAAGAAGATCGTTTTTCTGTACTTCTTCCGCTGCCACTTTTTGACTTTGTATTTAACTTGAGATTGGAGTCTTTGATATGATCAACAATGTATTTGATTGTTAAAGGGAGGTTATTCTTATAATAGGGTACCAATACATATGCCACGAAGTTCACCAAAGTGTTCGTCTTTTCAGTATAAAGTGTATCCAAAAGTCTCAATCTTTCAATTAGCAAATCTAAGGTTTGAAGCATCATATAGATATTTACTTCCTTCAGATTGCTTTGGCTCGAATCTAGTTCAACTTCACTGCTTGAAACCCCAACACCCATTCCAAGGAAAGTCGGAATGATTTTTCTAGTAGTGTTTTTTCGACGGATCAAGGTAGGACGTGACAGCTTAGATTTGGACTTCTTAACCGATTGGACGGGACGATTTTCAAATAGGAACTCTTGCTCCATTAGTTCCATCGTTACAATGAGTTCAAGAAGTATAATGATCTGTAATTGAGATTCACGTAGTTTCAACTGGAGTACTATTGTATTGAGCTTTTGAGTATCATGAGGTAAATTTTGGTTGGAAATGAATTCTATTTGGTTTGCAACTTCGAATTCTTTATCTAAGAAACTATCGGATTCATCTAAGCATTTGAGAACTCCGAACCTACCATCGTGCCTTGAATTCAATTGGTCCATGGAATAGAGTAATTTAAAAAGTATAGTCTTAATTGATTTTTTTTCCGTAGATAGCACCTTCAACCTGGAAATGGCACTTTTGGGAAAGTAACTTAATGGTATTGAAGTAGAATATAGTATATTGTAATACCTTGATTTAATATATGACAAAGGGTCCGTGACTTGTTCAGGAGACGAAATGGATAGCTTGCTTGAGGAAGATTTCAAGTTCGAAATTACTGTGGGTGGCTTCATGGAAAACAGGGACATTTGAGTAACCAGAGTTTCTGGTTTCAGTAATGCAGTATCAAAACTATCAAATTGATTTTTGTCAGACACTTGAAAATTGATACCTGATTTGGTTCTGCTTGAGTTGATTTCCAAAATACCAAACAACTCATCAGATATTCTGAATAGAACACCCTCCTTCGGAATGTAGTTTCCCAAAGTGTTGCCAAAACTCACGATAAAATAATGATTTATATCTAGTTGGCATGAAGTCAGCTTCAGTAATTTAAGTACTACTAAGGAATCATGGAATCGTTCAGGAAACAACCCTACATTTAAATGCTTGATCATCCCAGTCACTCTGACTGTTATAGTGCGTACCGTCACCGTGTCACTTTTCTCGGAAACTTGTGCATCAAAACATACCAGCATCACTTAAACAGAGAATATCTTTGAGACGTGTAGATCGTTTGCGCGTCCTTCATATTTTTGCGACAAGATGAGATGATTAAGAAGATTGATCCCGATACTGACTAGAAACAAGGTGTCAAGCTAACACAATGTATACGAATATTCCTCATACCAGCTTCGAACACACTCACGTTAGTCCAATTCTTTAAAAGAAGTGTGGGATGGATGTGTGGCTTATATATGAGGATCGGCACAGGTTATAAGAGAGTAACAAATCAACATATCTAACCATTACGTAGTAGAGTGATTCTTTAAAAAATGGAGTAGCATGGTTCTTTTATATGAGACTCCAAGAACAGTTTACTAGTCCTTTTGTAATGAAGCTTATACTAATAGTACGTAGGTCCTTAGTTGAGCTTATGACTCCCCAATTGATAAATCTGCATGCTGACAACTCTTAATTGTGTAGTCCTGCTAACCTAAAACTCCTACAATGTACTGAAAAGATTCTTCTGTATCTGATCTGAACGCTGTAAATATCCAAATAGTTTAGTCTTCTGAGTTTTTCATTTGCAAGTGTGCGAGGAACTGATTAGTGATTTTGCTCCTGTATAAACAAATGGCTCCTCTGGGTATGTGGGCATTTTGAATTAGGCGTATAGATCGACTGAACAACACAACTCGACGATTATTGTTCCACTCAATTAAGTACAGTAAAGCCTACTTCCCTTCTATATTTTTTCTACAACCTATGTCAAATATATATTGTCCATACAAGTGCACGATCAACCATACGGTAAAAAACAATGTACTGATCGTTCAATTTGCCTGCGGCTATCTATGAGATCTTAGTTAGGTGTATTTCAATCTCCAGATCATGGATTAGCGGTGTGTTCAGCTAGAAAACCTGCACAATGGATGTTTTTGATGTTGAGCAACCGTTTGGTTGCTGAAATATGGAAGAGACGGTGCAGATGTCGCACCATTCCGGGAGGAGACTATATACAAGAAACTAAACTTCAGACATTTTGCAGCTTCGGTTGACTGACTTATTTAAGGTACACAAAAAAAGCTCGAGGAATTCCAACTTACTTTTTTCCTGCAACAGACCAATTACAATACTTACTTAAGCAAACCAAATGACACATTTTGCACGACCTGCAGTTCGGTTATAACGAAAGATTCCTTTGTCTGTCTGGTTCAGACAGAGTCATCGGACACATACAGGCCCGGTGGCCCAGACGTGGTGGAGTTTCCGGAGATTGGGGCTGCTCGTATTGTTGCAGCCAGGTGTGAATAATACTTGATTTAACTTTAAGTCACATGTAGTGAACAGAGGAGTAGAAGATTTATACTTTCCGAAGAAGGATTATATAACTGTAAATAGGGATGCATAAAAGGGCAAGGGTTACAAGCCGGAAAATTGGAGAAATCACTGATTGGAAATGGCATCGTTTATTTTTAGGGTGGCAGCAACCGAGAGAAGTATCACGAGGAGACACAAAAAAAGTGTCTGGAGAAGAGTTGCGCTGGAAGCAACATGAACGCATATAGCCACAAACACACTATACAGTGGAACACGTTGAACTAGTGGTCTGGTACGACTAGGGGTGCCATAGAGGGAGGTAATTATGGCATGATTATTCTCAAGCTATAGAATTTACGTCGAATAAAAGAAAGTCGGTGCGGCGCCCCAGAGAAAAACGAACATTGCTGATTAAGATTTGGTAAGCATATGCTGTAGTCTTTGGTAATAATTAATATGAGCTTGTCATGTAAATCAGAATTCTGTGTCTTAGAAGGATTTGGAATAAATAGACAGATTTTAAGCTCACAAAAAGAAAATGTGTCTCTTGATTTTTGTATATACGTTGCGTCATGCCCAGACTGAGGCTTGAAACTATCTCTGACACTAAGCAATCTTTAACATTTTCATCATATGTCTTAATTATATTTAAACTGATTATCCCCCTGTAACCTTAATATTTCATATAGAAATTTGTTCAACACTTTTCAGAGATTGTATTGTTTAACAAGATTGAATCATCTTTGATAATATTTTGTGTTTTCCTCTTGAAAAAAAAATCGGAAATCCGTTGATAATTTGTTTGAAAATCTGAAAACTGGCGTTGGCATTTTGAACAACAGAGGGTTAAAGTCCAATCCTTAGATTGCCAAATTTTTTTCCCATTTCTCATTCTACTGGTTTCTAGTTTTTGACCTCCACCTATGGTTTGCAGTTTGATTCCAAAATCTTCATCAAATTGAAAAACCGTTGAAACTTATCTACAAATCAAAGACTGAGACACTTTATTTGATACAAATAAAGTCTGAGCCAGGATACTTCACAGCGGTTATTTGTTTCACTTAGACACTGCAATCCCAAGCTTTTTTCTTCCGAAATCGACCTGCCCAATTTACTTTTTTTTAAATCACTTGTTGACTTCCTAGTTATCCAATTGAAGCATAATACCTTCACTCATTGATTACTATCGATTGGCTACTCAAATTTGCTGTTTTCTCGACGAGCCTGTTTCATATCCTGTGGACTTCGTGACTTCTTTTCTTTGCATGGAAGTATTGTGGCTGACATCATCTTGGTCGATTAAAAAATTACTATTGGGTCCATCTGTTTTGTACAGTCATACGGTTATTGCAAATTTTTTGAAAATTGTTTTCCCATTATTCTAGTATCATTATAAGTTAACATGTCTGAAACTTATCCTATTTCATGTATCTCGTGCCGAAGGAAGAAAATCAAGTGTAATAAACACAAACCTTGCAACCAATGTAAAAAACGGCATATAATATGTGAGTTCCCTTCCACTTTTCGAAATATTGAGATCAAGGAGAATGATGAAATGTTTGAAGACGACGATATAATGGCTCTATTAGAAAAGTTGAAGAACGAAAGAGACGATGCCCTCCAAAAGAATTACCGTTTGAATGCTTACAACCAGCTGTTAACAAAGCATTTGGAACAGGTTAGTATTCAATCTAACTATTTCGACAAACCAACGTCGAACGGTAGTAATTCGTTTTCTGAGAACCATCCTAATTCTGAGCTCAATAACTCATCGACATCAATAGGCCAGAATAACTTTGATACTCCGCCAAACAATGGTGCTTACAAAATATCAGGTGAAACTAGTGAGTTGGGTCAGAAATATTATGGACCCCAAAGCTCAAGTTTTATGATTGAGACATTGAAAAACAATCACCAATCACTCAGTGACCCTAATCACTATCCGAAGAATTATCTTGATCAAGACAATACGATCAAGTTCGAACGATCACTAAAGAAGAAGCCTTTACCAAAATTAAAACCTGATATTTCATTCGATCAGAATATGCTTATCATTCACAAATTGGTTGAAAAGTTCTTTCAAAATTATTCTTCCAATTATTACAAGACATTTATTTCTAAATTGAATCTTATTCAGTTCTTGAACAGCTACGAGAGTCTTGATAATAATTTGTGGGAAAATGATGATGACTTGCTTCTTCTTCTCATGGTGCTCATTCTTTCCTTGATTAGATCAACTCCTCTGGAGATATGTGATATATTTTCAATTCCTAGAAGCGAATGTAACAAATTTGCTTATAACTTGGTCCATAATAATTTGATTTACAACTTTGAAAAGTTGAGACACAACTTGTTAAATGAATCCATGCTTACGATTCAAAGCTACATTTTGTGCACCGAGTATTATTTCATAGAACAAAGATATGAGGAATGCTGGTCGATGATGTTCCATGCCTGTTCTATTGCATATTCAATTGGATTACATGTGACTAACAAGCTTAGATTGAGGAAGTTAAATGATATAGACCTCAATACTGGAAGCGATTCAACAGTTGATGAAAATGACTATGATGAGATGGAAGATATTAATAAACTAAAGGTTTGGTTTTCATTGAGAATCTTGAGTGACAAGACTTGTTCGGTTTTAGGGAGACCTAATCCAATATCTACCCAAGTAAATTCAGCCATTCAAAAGTACAACCAGAATTACTCCAATATAAATCTTAGCCAGAATACCACTTCTATTTTGTTGAGAATCGGTCTCAGTGAGTGCCTTCGTTTATCAAATATGATGTTGATAGAAAATTTCATGATTGACTTTACAATAAATGATTTGTTGAACTTGAACTCCAAGTTCGAGAAGGAAATTTATTTGTTGGAGTTATACTTGAATGAATTAATTAATTCTGGAAGTGAAGCCTTGACAGCATCATTAACAGACGCAACTTCTTCAGGTTCTGGTAATTCGACGGTTAACAGTAACAGTGGCTCTGGAGCATCCACTAACTATCAAACTGGCACTTCAAGTGACGACCACGATTCTGCGAACGAATTGAGTTATGATGAGTTGAACCATCTTCCAATAAAGATAGAGGAGATAGATCTTATGAATGATTTGATTGTGTTTTACATCAATAAAGCCAAATTATTTGAGCCATTCATTTTGAAATTCAATAAAGTTGAGGAAGAAGCGGTTCTTATTTTGAGTAATTTGTCTAACCTGATTATCAACTTTTTGAAATTGATAATTAGATTATTTGAAGTATTTGAGTATAAATTGAGCCACAAAAGGGTAGCCGACTTGAAAACTGGAAAGTACTTCAGAGTTAATTTCCCATTTTTAAATTCATTTATCTATCAAGGAATTGTAATTATTTTCACCTTATTAAATTACAAAAGTAAAGATTTCATCAACTTAAAGTACAATGAGAAATTCGATAACTTGAAATTCTTAAGATTACTAAAGCAAAAATTAGAGCACATTATCAACATTGACAGAAATTTTGAAGATAGAATCTGGTCAATTAATATAATCTACCTTACCAACAAGAATTTAGACTTGATTGACCACATAGAAAAGCAAGTCAATCAAAGGTCGATTTTAGACGAACAATTCGCTAATCTTAACAATGCTTTGATCGAGCCAAATTTCCAACAACAGTCTATCGGGGGTGCTTCGAGTTCCGGAAACCTTGATATGATTCCTGGTTCCCCAATAAACTTGAATAATTCCTCGCAAGCAAGTAACGACTTTTTGAAGTTCAATTTGAATGATCCCTTTTGGATAACAAATCCAGACAATTTGCCATACTATTTGAGTTCTCCAACTGAGACTTTTCAACATGAAGGTGATATGAATGAAAATGACGAAGGTGTGAATCAATATGGAAGTGTGTCGTCACAGAGCAAACGCGAGCCATTCTCTTCGGACTCAACACACCGACGTAATTTCCCACGTCCTGGCCCACTGTATCAATCAATGAATATGAGCGAACCATTTAACCAAGAATCTTCGGAGCCAACTAAAATGACCGACATTGATTCTAAAACTGACCAAAATAAGAAGATAAAATTGGAGGATTACGACTACGTTTCAAGGAAATAGACAGCGACACCGGAACTCCAAACAGCATAGGTTGGTCTCACAAACACTGATCATTTACGAAGATGTAAATTTAATTTTTGTAATATAGATTAATAGAATATATCGTAACATCGTTTAAATTAATGCTTTTTAGTAGAGGTGATTTTATCCAATCAACAAACTTTATATAGTTATCGGAGTTACAAGCGACCCCACAATCCGGGGGCAGTTCACTACATAAGTTGAAAGGGCTGGGCAACACAGATTGGTGCAAGAGTCAAAATAAATCAACTTCAAGTCACAAGATAAGAACCTCAATGACAGAGCAAGTTTTCCCTACATATAAAATGGTCCGAAGTTGCCATAATGTTACGGCCGGTTTCCCCAGGAACAATGTTGAAGCGGTTCCCCAAGTGCGAAAAACTCCGATCACCAGAAAAATAACTGGAAAAATTCTAACGGAAGAGTTATTACCGAACTCAAGACCAACAAATATACACACAAAGCAATCATGTCAGGCTTCAAAAGATTCGCAGACCAAGTATTTACCAAACAGACCTTCAAATATATTTTCACTACTCATTTTTGGGGACCGGTTTCCAACTTCGGACTTCCAATTGCAGCTTTGATGGATTTAAAAAAGGATCCTGATTTAATTAGTGGTCCTATGACTGGTTCTTTGATCGCATATTCGATTGTTTTCATGAGATATGCAATGGCTGTCACTCCTCAAAACTATTTACTTTTCGGTTGTCATGCTCTTAATGAAGTTGCTCAATTGGGTCAAGGATTCAGATGGGTGAACCACCATTACTTCAATGATAAAAAGGTCACTGATCTTAAAACTGCATAGAGATTTACTTTAACTACAATTATTTATGTTATATAGGGCATAGTACCAAGCTACATTAATACATTTAATGAATATATTCAAATTCTGTATGGGAGCAAAGTGCACCAATAAGAAATCAGTCAAATATTGATTTGACATCATCAACTTGCGTTGCTCCGAACTCTAAATCATAGTCCTGGTCATAGTCAATATTTATTTGATCAATTTCTGGCTCACTTTCATTATCTGTGTCGTTTGTTTCTTTGTTTGTGCTAAAATTAGTGGTGTTTTTGGATGCATTCTTTTTCGGCTCCATCTCGTGTACTTGATAAGATTTTATAATCGGATTTTGGGTGGAATCTGTCGGTTCTCCGTCTTCATCATTAGTCAACTGGATAAAACTTACTCTTATTGGCGAATTATCTAATTTGTAATCAAACAGTATGACATCTCCTGGATTTTTGAAATACATTTCGAATTCTTCCGATTCTCCGAACTTGAATTGAATCAAGCCAATAATGTTGATGAAAATTTTAAAGAATTTTAATTTGAAATTAATCGATTCATTACAATTCTTAGGGATATTATTGCCATTCAAATCATCAAGCGCCACTGAAATTGTGATCGACATTGGCTGTTTTAAGTATTGGGTATTCTTCATCACTTGTTTGGTGAAACCGTTGAACAAGACTTTTCCGCTTTTCAATTCAATTCTGAACTCTTCTGTTTGAACTGGAATTATGTCTATGAAATCTTTAAGAAACCTCTGATTTATCTTGATATACTTAGTTGGTGGATCGATTGAGTTGTCTGCTGCATTAGATTTAAAGCCATCAATATATTTCTCAGCGATTGTGCCATGGACATTTCGTACTGGTTGGTAATTGATCTGATACTTCTTAACTATAAGGTGTCTCTGTATGTCGATTAATAACTTGAGATCATCGTTAAATCGTAATCGTAGATGAATCAAACTGCTTATATCAAAATTCTTGAATAGAATAGATAAGTGATTGGAGTTGATGAGAATCAGATAGGTTTGATGAATTTGATCATATCCTTCAGTAATGGACTTGCTGAACAGAACCTGATAGTTATCAAAGAATTTGCTATCAAATATAATTTCACCTTGGCCCGTTTCCGTGGAATTTATAGCAGATACGGTCAAGCATTTCTTCCCGATCACAAACTTGATTTCCTCACTGATTAATGATAGAGCCAATAATGACCTACACCATAGGAGTTTATTTTTCTCCAGCTCTATAAACCCTGTAAAAGACATATGTCTATGTAACTATCATTGAATTAGAGTAATTCAAATATTGTTTAATGCTAGTGTCTTTACAAAAGTTGACTCAGGAACAGCTTTGTTGCGATGATTTTTGACTCTCGTTATATGGAGCGCGTCGTTCAGAGGGGGACCTTGTTGAACATGTTTTCTTGGTTCAATATTTGCTAAAGATGTATAGATTATTGGTCGTGAATCCAAATTCCAGTGAAAAGGTTACAAATGATATGAAAAATAATTTACCGGATATACCTGGATTTGAGTATATCTTCTATACTGCACCTCCAGCCTCACCTAAAGAGATCAGGGGAATCGAAACCTCAATTGCATCCGAAGCTGTGGTATTACCTGACCTTGTCAGGAAGGGAATTAGTACATACGATGGATTCTTGATATGCTGTTATTCAGATCATCCTTTGGTCTACAGTTTAGTCCAATACACTGACAAGCCTATAATGGGCATTATGCACGGGTCTTTAATCTTCTCTTTGCTGAACCCTACTTATCAGCTGATGATTATGACCAGTACACGCAGCTGGAATGACATTCTTGATGCCGGTATCAAAAAGATCCTTGGATCATCCGAGTTTCCAAAGAAGATGTCCCCTACTTGCAGTTTCGACATTAGTGTTATCAACTTGAATAATGATAATGTGTACCTGGAAGTAAAACAAAAGGTTGCAAAATACCTCGAACAACAACCACAAATCAATTGCGTTTTGCTTGGGTGTGCAGGAATGGTTGGTTTAGATAAGAAGCTCGAACAATCCTTTGCTGGAGTCAAGTTTGTGGATAGTGTAAAAGTGAGTGCCGAATTATTAGCTTCAGTCGTCAGATATGGCGATTCTAAGGCTAGAAAAGATTGAAAAAATTATATACGTTCTTTCTTCTCACAAAATATACGTTAGTAATTTACTGCAAATAGTTTTAATGTTAGCCGCAATTTGCTTACATACAATCTGCATACAAAGAAGAAGAAAAGGTCCAGAAAAGCAGAGGAACAAGGTCGTAGACAGGCTCCGGGACCCACATATACCCACACTAATTTCTACAATTCCTACCAACAAGATTTCCCAAGGACACATGAATATCGTGCATTTAAATATGACTCCACAGTATTTTTGCTAATTGCTGACAAATCTATGAGAATTTCCCTATAAAAATTAATGAGATATCCTGTTTCTTTGATAAAAGGATTAACATACAAGCCTTTTAACTTTAAATTTGGTTTCCGATCTTTTTCAACCATGCCAGCAGGTAAGTGCTAATATAATCCAGTCAATTGATTAAATACTAACAATTAAGATATTGTTTTATACTCTTTGGGTACCCCTAACGGACAAAAAATCCCTCCACTCTTGGAATTATTGGGATTAGAATATGAACTTAAATTAATTGACTTTGGTACCAATGAGCAGAAGTCACCTTACTATATCAAAATGAATCCTAATGGAAGAATTCCAACCTTAGTCGACAATTCCACTGGTGTCACCATAAGTGAATCTGCTGCTATTCTCACCTATTTGACTGATACCTATGATAAGGAAAGAAAGTTCAGTTACGAATACAAGACCAAGGAATACTACAAGCAATTGGAATTGCTTTACTTTCAAATGGCTGGTGTTGGTCCAATGCAAGGACAAGCCAACCATTTCTTGTTGTTTGCTCCAGAAAAAGTTCCATACGGACAAAAGAGATACGTCGAAGAGACCAAGAGATTATACGGAGTCCTCGAAGAATGGTTGGAGCGTAACAAGGATGTTAGTCCATATTTAGTTGGAGATCACCTCTCAATTGCAGATATTATTCTTCTTCCATGGACTTTCGGTCTTAAGAACATTGGGGTCGAGATTGATGATTTCCCATTGGTTAAGAAATGGACCAAGTTATTGGTCGACATTCCAGAAATCAGAAAAGGTATTTTCGCTCACGGAACCCCTAGAGCTTGGCCAGAATATTTAGATCAATAGTTTATATTTTTCAAGTTTATGGTTTCTGATTATTGCGCATCCCCATAAATTAATTTATGGCAATTGTAGAAATGGCAGCGGATGAGAGACCCACTTTGATGAACAGAATCTTACACCGTAATTCTTCGAAGAAACTAGAAGAGGCAGTTCCCGGTGGCAATGAACGGGAAGCCAGTCTACCACCATTGTCACCTGTTATTCTTAAAGGATATAAACCAAATATAAGGAGGAAGCTCATGACAGAAGAATTATCTAATAATATCAGAAGTTTAGTGCCCGGAAGACTTCAATTGTTTGACGAATGGCAATTGATCTATTCAATGGATCAAGATGGGATTTCGCTCAATACATTGTACTCCAAATGTGATTTGTCCCATCAACAACAAGAATTGAAACGTCAAAAACAACTACTGAAAGGGTATGGAGACCAGATCGTCAATGACTTTATTTTATCCAATGGATACCAAAGGGATTACAAGCGTCCAATTGGGTTCGTCATGGTTATACGAGATAATAAGAACAATAAGTTTGGTTGCTATTTAAACGAGAATTTAAGACCCATGGAACATAAACGCTATTATGGCAATGGAGAATGTTTTCTCTGGAAATTGGAGAAACTTGACGAGCACAAACCAACTTCTCAAGACGAAAATCACCGATTTAAGGCATTTATGTATACGGGGATCAATGATAACATCATTTATTCGAATCATGATTTCATAGCCGTGGGATCTTCAAATGGTCAAAATGGGTTATGGATTAGCTCAAACCTAGTTGAAGGTGTAAGTTTCAGGTGCGAGACATTTGGCAACGAAGTACTCAATGGAACCGGCGATTTAGGTGACAATTCTGGCTCAATCGGGGAGCATAAAGCAGGTAAGTTCAAAATATTAGGTTTGGAAATATGGAGGATAGGTACGTTAGAATAAATACATAAACATCAACACCACCAAATAAGGCATAGAATGTTCTTAAACAGGGCGAAATTTAGGTTCACAGAATGATCCAAATGAAATTCGACAATAAATTTAGGCGGGATCAAGCTATTTGGGCGACTAGATACAAGATAAGATTTTCTCTTAACTTTGAGAAGGCAAGCATAGGTGCAGGTTAGCAAAATTGACTTCTTCCAAATATTATAGGGGGAAAAAGGTATAGTTGAGGGACAGTAACAGTCAACAGAATGTGTTCGGCTTTGTCAAACGATTGTTTTATGTATGAGGGTATTGAACAAAGGCACTTCGTATTTGCATGAGGTGCATTGACGAATGAATTAGGTTAATTAGAGCTGTTTAATGAGAAAAAAAATCAAATTGATATACAGGTCTAACAGATTAGAACAATGGAATCTCTGATCCAACCGTTGGATTTGAACTTTCGTAGTTTAAACTGCCATATGACATTCTTATTCCTAACTTATTAGATGATTGACATCGTTAACTTTAAAGTATATTTAGAAACCGAATGGTGGTAAACACAGGTAAGGGGATTAAGAAGTAAAAATAGCCATTACATACGATAGGTATCTTTCATAATAAAATTCACCTCCTGATTAGTGCTGACGCCTTATGGTTGACGCCATGCAAATCTATTTTGAAAAGGTCGGTTGACACTTAGAACACCAAAAATTATCAGTGTTAATCCTTCCCATTTAGCTAGAAAAGGTATAATTAAAAATTCGATGATTATCATAGGCATTGAGGGTAATTCTTTATCAATGACTTCATCTACAAATTTTTCAGTTACCATGCACTGCATCTCCACCAGGCTCTTTCTTACATTGTGTTGAGAAATTTGCCGTGATGTGAAAAATTTAAGCTTCATGGCGAGAAGTTGCGGCAATACTCAACAACCTTGGAATATACATTTGCCGAGTCAAAAAAGTCATCATCTCCGGCTACTGCTGGTGTAATGGCAACTTGCCCGTTCAAATTGATTAACCACTTGATTGCCTTGTTTCATGTCATGCGGTATTCATCCGGATCATGAGCCTGGCCGGTTTTAACGGTTTCAGATCGCACATTTGAAACAAACTTAGTTGACGAGGCGTGCATACAACCTCGGTAGCTTAAACTTTAAATCAACCGGTTGCACTAAATCAACAGGTACCAGATTCGTTAAAGTTTCAGCACTCTAGCAATTGATGGTGACACTTGGTGACAGACCACTTCCTATACCAAATTTCACTTCCAGTTTGGTAGAATTACTTCTCAAATAAGCAAAGCCTTCTCATAGATGTGTGGGAGGGTAATCCTGATGGAGATAGACCGCTTATTATTTTTCATGCAGCCGCACTGGTAAATCCTACATGTTTGCCGCAATGCAATGTGGGTTCCCCAATTGGCGAAATTACCACACAACCCTATTTGTGCTACACTATTTAGACTGCTCTCGGGTGGACGATATCAATTACGAGTTGAGAAATTAGGGCGTTGACGTCTATATGCACCTTTGTTTTGCATTCTGTGTGGCCTCTTATTTTTTTTTTTATTTGCATCTTCTATTTTTAACAGCCAAAACTTCAAGGTGATGTGGGAGGTTTCTGGTTATAAATATCTTGCCAATTTCCTTCTATTGTGGGTTTTGTCTCATTACCTTTTGTATATACATTCGTTATGAAAGCTTTTCAAGTTCTTTTGACTGCAAGTTTAGCCTCTTACGCCCTTGCTGGTGGTAATAAAGGTGGCCATGGAGGTCATGGAGGTCATGGTGGTCATGGAGGCCATGGTGGTAATGGTGGTAATGGTGGTAATGGTGGAGGTGAAGATTGTGACACCACTACCACTCCAGAAATTCCAACTACTGATTGTGATACGACTACACCAGAAGTCCCAACCACTGATTGCGATACCACCCCAGAAGTTCCAACTACTGATTGTGATACCACAGAAACTACAGAAACTACCCCAGAGTTTCCAACCACCGACTGTGATACTACTCCAGAAGTGCCAACAACTGATTGTGAAACCACAACTCCAACTACTGAAAGCATTCCAGAAGTTCCAACTACTGATTGTGATACCACTTCTACTCCAGAAGTACCAACTACTGATTGTGAAACCACAACTCCAACTACTGAAAGCATTCCAGAAGTTCCAACTACTGATTGTGATACCACTTCTACTCCAGAAGTACCAACTACTGACTGTGACACTACTGAAAGTACTGAAACCACTCCAGAAGTGCCAACTACTGATTGTGATACCACTTCTACTCCAGAAATACCAACTACTGACTGTGACACTACTGAAAGTACTGAAACCACTCCAGAAGTGCCAACTACTGATTGTGATACCACTTCTACTCCAGAAGTGCCAACTACTGACTGTGATACCACTTCTTCATCTACTCCAGTTGTTGAATCTTCCACTGTTGTCTCATCTACTCCAGTTGTTGAATCTTCCACTGTTGTCTCATCTACTCCAGTTGAATCTTCATCTACTCCAGTTGTTGAGTCTTCTACTCCAGTTGAATCTTCATCTACTCCAGTTGTTGAATCTTCCACTGTTGTCTCATCTACTCCAGTTGTTGAGTCTTCCACTGTTGTCTCATCTACTCCAGTTGAATCTTCATCCACTCCAGTTGTTGAATCTTCCACTGTTGTCTCATCTACTCCAGTTGTTGAGTCTTCCACTGTTGTCTCATCTACTCCAGTTGTTGAATCTTCCACTGTTGTCTCATCTACTCCAGTTGAATCTTCATCTACTCCAGTCGTTGAGTCTTCCACTCCAGTTGTTGAATCTTCCACTGTTGTCTCATCCACTCCAGTTGTTGAGTCTTCCACTGTTGTCTCATCTACTCCAGTTGAATCTTCATCTACTCCAGTTGTTGAGTCTTCCACTCCAGTTGTTGAATCTTCCACTGTTGTCTCATCCACTCCAGTTGTTGAGTCTTCCACTGTTGTCTCATCTACTCCAGTTGAATCTTCATCTACTCCAGTTGTTGAGTCTTCTACTCCAGTTGAATCTTCATCTACTCCAGTTGTTGAGTCTTCCACTGTTGTTTCATCTACTTCAGTTGGATCTTCCTCAATTGCAGAAACCTCGGTTGTCTCTACTCCAGCTTCCAGCATTGAATCTACTCCTGGTACTACTGACGTAGTCACTGTTCCATCAACCACCGTTCTTACCGTTACTTCTTGTGAGAACCACGGTTGTTCCACTTCTCACGTAACCACTGGTGTTACAGTTGTTACAGTTACTACCGAAGAAATCACTACAAGTTACACAACTTACTGTCCATTATCATCTTCTAGTGTTCCATCTGATGTTGCCCCAACAACAGAAACAACAGACTTGGAATCTTCAACTGGTACTTCGACTTCTGTCCTTTCAACTGGTATTTCCACCGGTTCTGAAGGTACTGAAACTTCAACCAAGGTGGAAACCACTCTTGTTACTGTTACCACTTGTGGTGGAGAATCTTGTGAAACCTCCGTTGTTACAACTGGTTTGACTACTGTCACTGTTACCAGTGACGAGTACACCACAAGCTACACCACTTACTGTCCAATTGAATCCACCACTGAAGGTACCACTGAAGGTACCACTGAAGCTACCACTGAAGCTACCACCGAAGGTACCACTGAAGCTACCACCGAAGCTACAACTTTAACTTCCAAGGTCTCTGCTCCATCTACCGCACCAACCAATGTTGCACCTGAAGACACCACCAGCTATCTCTACAAGACTGAGACTTCAACCTTAGCATCTGGTTCTACTTCTGTGGCAGCAGAATCTATTATACCATCATCAGCTGAAGTATCTACTTTTGAAGGATCTGGTTCCAAATTGAACAAGGTTGGACCATTTGCTACAATTGTTGCTATTTTGTTAGCTTTCGTTTAAAGCTGAGTCTTTCATTTAACTTTTTTTTCATACAGTTTATTAAGGGTACAATATTTGGAATATTGTAAATTTTTCGGATTTCATAAAAATTTTTGGGTTTTGTATTTTAATATTTCGTTAATATAGGATATATTTATAAATTTATTTTTACAATAGTTCTACGCAAAAATTCAATTTAATTTTATTATATAACCTATATCCATACCGTTGAGGATGTACTATTCACAGGATAAAAAAGGGGATAAAAGTTATGGACTTTTGGTCCATAAGAATAATTGTTGAAATGAAAACTTTTTATAAAATGCAAAAACAAACCCATGAGTCGTAAAATCATGAAATCATATAGTGAGATTGAGTAATAATCCTTGTGTTGAATTGGATTATCATGTTGGCATGTTGAGTACCTGGTGTCCTGCGACAGTAAATTAAATAGAAAACAAACAAAAAACAAACAAAACAAATAGTGATAAGCTTTTCTTATATGTCAAATGACAAGCCATCGAAAAGACTGAAAAGTTGTTTAGCATCATCAGTAAAATTATTATTGACAATATTACACAACACAAACTCGTTTTCAAAGCTTCTTAAGAACCTAATCGAGTTTTCAACTTCTTTCTCTTTTCCTTTGATGAAGTCTTTAGCCAAGTCACTTTCGAAAATTCTTACCCATTCCGAAATTAAACTGTAAGCTTCATCTTTCCAAGCTAAGAAAGAATTCTTTTCCACAATAGTTGGTTGAACAATTTCTTCTCCCGGGAAAACACCCCAAGTAACAGCGTTAATATCACTATCCTTGGTGTTCGTGATCAACTCACCATTCTTATCGACAACGTAGTATGTTAAAACCTGAGCGTTATCTTGGCTAGAATTATTAAAAGAATCAACCTTATCAAGAAATTTTGGCAAGACTGATTTGTGGCAGAAGAACTCCAAGTACTGCTTTTGGAAAACGTATCCATTCTTTGGGCCCCATCCAAATACCTGATCGTTTGATTTGGTGGCATTCAAAGGAGGTTGAGAATTGATAGTAACAAATCCATTTTCATTTAATTTGATTAAATCTTCAGCAATAACAGTAGTATCATCACCTACAGCACCATCAGACCATGGCATGGACTTCAATTTACCAGTCAAGTAAGCTGTAGTCAAATCAGCAAATTCTTTCAAAGATTGAGGATGACCCCACAACTCAAAGGCTCTCTTAGGTGATTGTCTCAATAATTCAGTAGCGTTCAAATCTATGTCACCAAAAGCAGGAGAGCTCGAGTCTCCCCACCTACCATTAGGAAATTCATCCCAAGTGGAAGTACGAGAAATATAAGAGTGTTTTCTGTTTTGCCAGAAAATTGGACGAATTGCTTCTTTCTGTCTAGATGGGTTTAAGGATTTTCTCCAAGGTAAGATGGCACCACCGATGGTTTCATGAGACTTGACTTGATCAATTAATGATAATTTTTCCAAACACATGACGGTTGATCTCTCTAAGTTCATAGTATAGAAGTGCAAGTGCTTAACATAGCCCGACTCGAGTAACTTGGAGCACATCTCGCTGACTAATTCGGTACCTTTTTCTCTGACTAAGAAGTCATCTTCCTTTATAGGGTCCAAAACATCCAAGAAGTGTTGAGGAATTTTAACTTCAGACCACTTGGCTCTTCTGATAAACGCAGCATAAGTTGAAATCGGCATAATACCTGGAATAATAGGAATATCAATTCCAACTTTTCTCACCTTAGAGCACCAGTTAATGAAGTTATCAGCATCGTAAAACATCTGAGTAATGATAAAGTCAGCACCAGCATCACATTTTTCTTTCAAGTATTTAACAGTCAATTCTTGGTCAGCTTCTTCTGGGTGTCCTTCGGGGTATGCAGCTACTCCAATGTTAAAATAGTCCCCATATTTTTCACGAATATAGAGAATCAAGTCTTTGGCATATTTAAAGTCACCTGTTGACTCGGAGCCGTCTAATGGAGGATCACCTCTAAGTGCCAAAATGTTTTGACAACCTGATTGCTTAGCTCTCTCCAAGGCTTCATCAATAAGACTAATGGCCATATTAGTACATGTCAAATGCATACACGTTTCTAAACCCAAAGCAGACTGAGCGGTGTAGACCATTTCATTAGTCAAAGAGGAGGATCTTCCTCCAGCGTTCCAGGTGATATCAATAAAAATTGGATTCATGTCGTACATTCTATCCATTCTATCGTAAAGATTTTGCACACCTTGGGAGGTCTTAGGAACAAAAAACTCGAAAGAAAAGGTGGCTGGAGGAGGGTTAGGCGAAGAATATGCCTGATTCAATTTTTCAGAGATCCTCATGGCGTATAAGAATCTTCTTTTTTATCGAGTCTTTCTATATGAAAAATTTATAGATCGTTTAGATCAAACGTTGGGTTTTCATGTGCGACTCATTTGTTCAAGTCACGTGTGCCAATTTTTTGGTAATGGGAATCTACTCCTATACGCAGTTTTTATGGCTGTAAACGTTTATTACTATTTACAATTCGTCATTGTCCCATTCTTCTTCGGATTCTGAAACATAAGCTTCTTCTTGTTCGTCCTTTTCATGTTCTCCGAATAGAGGTTCCTCATTTGGATGTATAGAAGCATTTGTAAGTCTCTCATTAACTAGTTCTTGCAATGCAGCAATCTCTTTGTCTAGCTTTAACCATTCGGGCAATAATCGTTTAGCTACATCAATTTTATCTTCATGGGTTAAAGGATTGTTACACAAATCAATATTTTTGGCTGAATCAAAGGTATCATCAGAACACCAAGTTTCACACCATAAATATTCTTGTGGTAAGCTGAAAATAGGTATAGTTCTTTGCATGTTATTGGGCAAATCTTGGTCCAAGTTACTCAAAGAGAACTTATCGGAAGACAATTTTTGGTAGTGTGACCTTAATCGATCACCAGCTCCCAATTTTCTAAACTGAGATAAGTTTACCTTGAATAATGCACTAATATGATATTTCAAGTCGTCTTTCAATACATCTTTCCAATATCCTGAATTCCAAAACCGGAATCCTTCCATTTCTTCTCGGGAATCACACATAGGAACAAAACCGTAAGGTGCACTTCCCATATCGATATCGGCTAAGTCTTTCATATCCGACCTGCTTATTTGATCAGCATCGACAAATATGACTTCTTCAAGGTCAACAGGGAATAGGACGTCCAAGAATAGAATTTTATAACCCCAAATAGTCCTTTGTCTCAGAACTTGCTCTCTAAGCCATATTGGCCACTTATACGTAACAAGTTCGTATTCAAAACTATAGCGAGCTGCCAAATCAGGCAAAAAGGCCTTGAATTGCGGAGAAAGATAATTTGCTATCAACCAAAACTTGACAGAAGCATCAGTATTCTGTTTTACAGATAGCATCATGATCGAGGCCAACCTTTCGTATAAGTGTCCACTTGCTATAGTGAAAATATTAACATCTGCTTGTTTAGACTTTTGATTCTTGATAGTTGAATCTACCTTAACGAGTCTTGGACGAAGAACGATTCCATCTAATGTAAATAAGTTGACAGATACAAATTCTTCTGGTGTCACACTAGAATCGAAAGGATTAGTAGATGCCGATAATAACCCGTAGCTATCTGTAGCACTTCTTTTAATTTTGAAATCCCAGATTCCTTTCCCAGCAGGCAATTGAAAGTATCCTAGAGTCTTCATAACAACAGTGTCAATTTCTTTATCCATTTGGGAAGCTTCAAAGCTCAAGTCTTGAGGAGGTAATCCTGTAGTGATTTCAGTGGCATATCCTTCAATCAATATGTTTGACAACTCATAAATGACCTCAATAGTCTCATCATCGGAGGTGGCTTTGATATTATCGAGATCGATGCTCATATTTTTCGAAGTGGACGCAGGCAAGGTTATCCACCTCTTTGGAACAGCCAAATCAAGCGAATATTGGTTGCCATGTAATGGAAGCTCCACCAGAACAACCGAAGAACTTTGCAAGTTTCCTTGATCGTCGAAGCTCAACGGATAAGAAGCAAAGTTTCCTTTATAATATCTTTGGACAAGAAGGTTGGAGTATTCACTTTGTGGCTGTAGAAGGATTCGTGTTCTTATGAAAGGAAGGTTGATACAACTCGATACGATACTAATGATTTCTTGGGAGTAAGGAACCATAGGATCAACTATCACAAACAAATCAATCAAAGGATCTGATGGGTTGTCTATAACAAAAGAGTTCTTGATATTTAAGGACGAAAAGTCAAATCTGGCGACATCATCAACGTACTTATCATCGTCAACAAAAAATGATTTCATAATTCTAGAAATCAACAAATCCTTCCAGTCATGATAACTGAAGCTTGACGAACTAGGATAAAAGTCCTTCAAGACCTTCCCACCAAAGATTTCGGGATATTTGGTGATAAAGTTATCGATTATAGACAATCGAAATTGCTGTTCGAAGTTGGCGATACTTTCGAGTTGTTTTATGGTGAATTGCTTGTCAATTCTGAAGTACCTGGAGTTTACAAGCATGAATGAATGATGAGGGGACAAGCCTTGGTTGGAAACTAATTCTTTTACAAATAAATTAGGCTCTGCTCTTTTCAAGTTATTTGACTTTTGAGAAAGGGTCCATATGATTTGATTTAACTTGGTGTCATCAATACTATCATATGTCAATTCATCAAGTATAGAGCTCTTCGAAAGATCGATGACTCTAAGATGAACAGAAAAACTTGAAACCTTCATGAATTCAAAAGCTTCTATCAATTGCTTAAGGGTGGGACTAGTACTAAGATCTCCAATAATCCAAAGTTCAATATCATCTTTCAAAATTAAATCTC
The DNA here is from genome assembly GCA_030569695.1 of Yamadazyma vaughaniae. Classification (NCBI taxonomy): domain Eukaryota; kingdom Fungi; phylum Ascomycota; class Pichiomycetes; order Serinales; family Debaryomycetaceae; genus Yamadazyma; species Yamadazyma vaughaniae. The sequence continues at coordinate 375,145 of JAJMLO010000003.1, read as the reverse complement.
CATCATCCCTTTTAATGAAAGAGAAAGAATGGTTGATGAGCTCCGGAGTGATTTTCTTGTACTTGAATCCACTGCTGTCTTTTGGAAATATAACGAGGTTCCGATCTGGTTTTGCATTTTTGTAGAGATAAGACCTCAAAGATAAACCAATTTTGCCCTCCGCTAATGCTGACTGTAACATGAAAATATCATTACCGAGTTGTCTAGCCATTCTTGGTCTCCAATCTGTCTTCAAATCAGCTATCACACCATTGAAAATCACAGAAGGCTCATTGATGGCAAAATGATCTAATGTTTTCTTGTACACCATTGGACTGAATTTATAGGAACCAACAGGAATGATTTTCAATAATTCTTCAATATCATCATCCGAATCTCTCGTATAAAGCTTATATAAGAATGCCAAAGCTTCTGTCGGAGTTGTGGTATCATATAGAAAATAGAAGTACTTCGCTAACCTAACATCTAAATCAGAATCACCCATGGCCAAGACCCCAAGCTGTTGGGGTATTCCATTATCCAAGATGATTTTAGAGTAAGTAAAAAGAATTTTCAACTGTTCCTGACTTGAAAGATTGATTGCAAACAAAAGATCGTGGACATTCTCTCTAAGAGGAGGAAGCTTCCCTTGGCTTTGTTTTCCAAGTTCACCCAAATAAGCTTCTTCTCTTGAAGTGCTTAATCCAGAATAAATTTCATCAGACTCAACATCATTGATATATGCAATTCCACCTCTTTTGATCTCAGCTCCTGATACAAAGGTATGTTCAAAGAGTCTATACCTGTTCTCATCAGACCCACTATTGTATTCACTTAGTTTGACTGCTGAATGTAAGGAAAACTTAACAAGAAGGGTTCTAGCTTGATCAAGGTTGAATCCCAAATCCATGATCTCATGAATTATTTGGAGTTCTTGCTCTATTTTATCAATGAGTTTGAATTGATCAAGTTCTAACCAATTGACAGGAGCCCCATTCAAATAAATACCGATTGAGTCCTGAATAGATCCCATTGCCTCATTTGCTGCTGCATTATTGGAAACCTCCTTATCAATTTCTATGGAATTTAGTTGGTCAAAATGGGTTGGGAAGGCCTCCAACATGTCTTTCAACAAGTCATACTTGGCTCTTGGACTACTCTTGGATGTCAAAACTTTGGAAGCGACTTTGAGCCCTGCAGTCTTGACAGAATCTAAATCAGGAACCGGGTCTGGGTTCTTAGAACTAAGAACCGCCGCATAATTATGCAAATAGTCGGCAGAATTGAGAGCTTGCGGAGTATATCTCCAAATAAACCTCAATTTACCTGATTCAGCACTTTTGTACAAGTTGATAAACATACTTTTAAATTCTTTATCATGAAGCCCCCCAAAGAGAATCAAAACCGGAGCTTTTTCGCTTGTACCTATGATTCTATCGAAGGGAAGAATTTGATCCAGTAAATCGCTCTTCTTGGAGAACTCAAGAGCAAAAAGATCATCTGTAGTACAATATAAACGATCACCACTCCATAACCAAGAAAAAGTCTCAGAGGTCTTCCGGGGTATTTTCATTCCAAATGAGTCGGTTTCACAGATATCAGAAAATTTGGGTTCAATTTCGTCAATGTAGTTTGCAAAATGGGTTTGAATCCTGGGAGTATAGTACTTTGCAGAAACCTTCAAATCCACCAAAGACTTATCCTCAACACTCAATTGAACAGAATCATGCATCAAATCGTATAATAACTGGTCATTTTTCGATGAACCAACGAAGTCATCGTCGAGATCTTCATTTACAATGGAATATGCTGCTTGCGAATAGAGCGATTCATCAACTGCTGCTATGGATTCCAAAAGGTGTAGATAAAATGGAATAGGATATGGGTCGTGGGACTTCAATCCCACCTGTAAAGTGTTCCCGAAGCATAGCTGCAACAACAGCGTTAATGCTACTAGCCAGATCATTATTTCGTTCTGCCACCTGTAAGCGTTGAGATGCGATTGATTGCCAAAAATATAGTCGCAGCCTAATCTTGAAATAACACACAGACGCATCTTTTGTAATTCAATACAACCATGAGCGCTACGAGGAGGTATTTTTTGGAACATTCCTCCAATTCTGATGTGGACGGGCCCTCTGGAGCGGAGGTATCTTCAATTGATGGAGATGACCACGATTCTGATAGTGGGGCTGCAGAAATGATGGAGGATTACAGTAGTGATGGTCTGGATTATGCAGATGAGGATGAAGCCAGAGAGGAGTATATGGAAAGTCTTCGTGCTGCACTGAACTTTCGTCCAAAGCGTATACCTAGAAGCAAGAATGTGGATCCTGTGACGGCTGAGAGGAACAGGAAAAGGGCCAAACAGAGAGAGTTTATGAGACGAGCTACAGATAAAAACAACGATCCGGAGGTGAAACATAATCTTTCTTTGGCTAACGAGGCGTTTGCTAACGGGAGGTTCACTGACGCTATTAAGCATTTCAATGAGGTATTGCGAATTGACCCAGAAAACGTACCAGCATTCAGGAACTTGGGAGATATTGCAATCCTGAATAACAAACCAAATGATGGGTTGAGATATTGGCAATTGGCTGCCGAAATGTCTAGGACAGACAGGTTACTTTGGGCCACAGTAGCGGATTTAAGTGTACGATTGGGACACATATCCAATGGTATCAAGGCCTACGGTAAAGCTATTGCATTGGCAGATGAAGAGTTGGAAGCAGAGGTGATTGATAAGTACAATTATATCTATAGTAGAGCTATGCTCTATAGAGAAACTGGTCAATGGGGACGTGCCCTTGATGGATTCAGAAGACTTCAGGAAAAGTTCCCTACCCATCCGGACTATTTGAAAGAGTTGGCCCAAACCTATGTTCAGAATGGAAGACAGAATGATGCCATTAAATTATATTGGGATATTTTTGACCAGAATATAAACTTAAAACCAGATACAGAGGAGAAAGAAATCCCAATTTTTGACTGGACATCTCTTAATATTTTGACCGATCTTTATATTCAGAAGAAAGCTTGGATGCTATCACTTAAAGTAATCAAGATAGCATCACGGTTCTTTCAGGACAGAACGGATGAAAAGTTCTGGGATGACTTCGATAATGATGCCGAATTTGATGAAAGAAGAGATGATTATTTGAAGAAAGTGAATGCCCCTCCGGAAGCTTACAAAAAGGAAACATCAGATATACCTATTGATATACGTTTCAAACTAGGATTGGTAAGATTGGAACTCAACAATAAAGATGAGGCAATGAGGCATTTCAATATTTTGATGGATGCAGACTCTGGAGAGGATGATATATCGGATTTATTCTTGGAAGCCGGTAGAGCCTTAGAGAGTCACGAATACTTCCAAGAAGCACTTGAGTTTTTAACTAGGATCAATCCCGACGACAATACTTATGATTACGACACCGTGATACTACTTGCAAGGTGCTATTTCGAGGTAGAAGATTATGTGGAATCTCGAAACAGTTACAGAACTCTTCTTGATGTTGCTCCAGATGATATGAACTTGAAGCTTTCTTTACTCGAATCTCTTTACTGTTTGGGTGAATTCGAAGAGGCCCAGAAATTATTGAATGAAGTGGAGTCAACAAGAAAGAAGGTCGTCCCTAGTAAAGCTACATTTGGTTCCAACAATGAGGCAGCTGAAATTATAATAAGTGGTTCTCAAGGCGATGGTATTTTATTGGGAAACAAACCGATTAAGAAGGGCCAGAAACTAACTGAAGAGCAAAGACTTGAAGCTGAAGTCGCTGCCAAGAGAAAAGTTACTGAGACTTTCAGAAGGATGAATAGGTTGAATGAGGATATTTTGAAAGGACATCAAGTTGCTATTGATACTTGGTTACAGTTAGCTTCGAGTTTAATTGAAATATTCTCATCGGTTCCTAACTTTTTCCCTAGAGATAAGAACAAAACGTTCAGAGGAATCGTTCTGTACCGAAGAAAGAATCCAGTGACATTGGACGAGAGACTCGCAAGAGTCTATAATCTCTATGATGGATTGACAGTGACCGATACGTCACGTCAAGTTCTTACGGCTGAAAAAGAATTCAGAGGATTGGGATATGATATCTGGTTCCTGATATTCGTACAATATGCTTTATTCGAAGCAATCTATAAAAATGATGTGGAATATGCTACTCTGATTATTCAATTGGCTCAAGATGTCAGTGTTTTCGTACAGGATAAGGAAAGAGAGTCAATATTAAAGTTGGTCAGATTGAAATTTGGAATTTTATCAGGGGAATTTCTGTCGACAGTCATGTCACAGATTAGGTTTTTCTTAACTGGTAACCAGTTTTCTCCATTTATTTTCAGGCTATTCCTATGCAGTTTTCCCTCTGGAATAGATGCATGGGATGCTTTTTCCAATTATAATCATCAGAAATTCTTTCTTCGTCAGTTGAAGGGGTTCGATTCTGTATATTCAGGAAAGAAGATCACAGGAATGGCAACCATAACAGCAGATGTGAAAGATCTCAAGCTTAAGGAAGAACCTCCATGGATACTTTATATCTATGCCAATCTATTGGGAGGTAACAGAAATTACATTTCACCGATTGTATATTTGGACAGAGCCTACAAATGTTACAGCAAAGACCCCATGATCTGCTTGACATTAGGCCTTGCTCATGTTCACCGATCAATGCAGAGATTGACCACTAATAGACATAGACAGCTTCTTCAAGGGATCAGCTACTTTCTAGAATATAGAGAGCTTAGGTTGAAAAATGCCACACCCTACGAAGAACAAGAAGTCGAGTTCAATTTTGGAAGACTTTATCACACCATTGGTCTCGTCAGCGAAGCAGTAACGCATTACACTAAAGCACTTGAGTATCACGAAATTTTAGCTGATGATACGGAATATGATCTCCTGCCAGACGTAGCCTACAATTTGGCTCTTATATACAACGTGAATGGGAATTCCAAACTTGCAAGGAAACTCACAGAGAAATATCTTACGATTTAATTAATTATGTACTATAATGTTATATACGGGTGTTAGGGCCCAAGTCTACTTTTCAGTTAATGCGAAGCTCATCTTGACAGTTTTAATTTACAACTATGGTGAGGTTAAAGCAGAGATACATACTATTTGAAATCCTTCAACCTCCATCTGTGACAAGCAATAACAAAAAGGATGAACAGGAAATATTCCATTCCTATGCAAGATCACCTTCATCCGCCCTTTTATCTTTGCATAGACAGAGTCCTAACCATATAAATCCCAAAACTATAGCCAATGCAATCAAACAAAATGTTCAAGAATTCTACGGAGACTTTGGCTCATCATTTGCAATCCTGCTTAATATCAAGTATTTCAATAACAGAACGTCCACGGGTATAGTACGATGTGGGGTGCAGAACTTCCAGTATATTTTAGGTGCTCTTACCACCATCAACCAAATTGATGGTTTGAAAGTAATTATAAGAAGTGTTCATGTCAGTGGTACGATAAAGAAATGTGAACAACATGCAATAATTCGAAATAGAGAACTAATGAGGGCCATCCAGGTGGAACAGAAACGGGAAAGAGGTGAATTGAACATCATCGAATAAGTACCCATCAAGATAACAGTGACATGACATATTTTGGTTGTAGAAATAGAAATTGCAGAAATAGGAAGGACAGAACAAGTAGTACGGCGTACGTTTTATGGAATGCCTCTATGTATAACAAACTAGGTGTATTTTAAATGATAAATATAAATGTAAATATGTACTACTACTATTGATTTTATGAATATAAGCGAATATGCGCTTATGGGAAATGCTAAATCGATATAACCTCCCCAGATATTTTTGAAAAAAAATATTTCTTCCGATCAATTCTTGTACTATGACAGTAGACTACACGATATACTTGGTAACCGACAGCACAATGATTCCCGAGTCCTCAACTTTCTTGAAACAAGTCGAGGACTCGGTGGCTGCTGGTGCAACCATAGTTCAATTACGTGAAAAATCTATTTCCACACTCGACTTTATCGAAAGAGCCAGGAAAGTCCATGAAATCACCAAAAAGAAGAACATTCCATTGATAATTAATGACAGAATAGACGTTGCACTTGCCATCGATGCAGAAGGGGTTCATGTGGGGCAAGACGATATGCCAGCAACTTTAGCTCGACAATTGATAGGGCCTGATAAGATTCTTGGAGTCACTTGCTCTAATCCGGAAGAAGTTGAAATTGTTTGTCAAGAAGGTGTGGCAGACTACGTTGGAATTGGAACTGTTTATAAAACATTGACCAAAACGGACACCAAAACACCTGGGGGTACAGGGCCAATTGGAATCAGAAGAATGCTCCGGGTCTTGGGAGAATACAACAAGAAAAACTCCAGTCCAATTAGATGCGTAGCTATTGGAGGAATCAATGAACAAAATGCCGCCAAAGTGATGTATCAGTGTCAGATCAATGACCAAAAACTTGATGGAGTTGCAATCGTGTCTTGTATCATGGCCAGGAAGAATGCATACGAGGCTACATTGGAGTTGAAGGAGCAAATTAACGCTTCAGTTCCTTGGACCCAAGGAATCAAAGTTGAGCAGGATTTTGGATTTACCGACTCTAAACTCAAGTCTCAGGTAGCCAAGCTTCCGGGATCATTGGTCCATCATATCACCAACAATGTGGTTAAGAACTTCAGTGCCAATGTGACACTTGCAATTGGAGCATCACCTATTATGTCAGAATTGGCCGAGGAGTTTGAAGAGTTTGCAGCAAATGTCCCCAAGATTTCTTTAGTACTTAACTTAGGCACTCCTACATCTCAGATGATGGAAACTTTCATCCATGCTATTCATGTGTACAACAAGCATGGGAAACATATTGTGTTTGATCCGGTCGCAGGTGGTGCAACAGCTGCCCGTTTGAATTGCTGCAGAACGCTATTAAACGCAGGTCAAGTTTCTGTTATCAAAGGGAATGTAGGAGAGATTTCTGCCATATGGAAGCTTTCCTCATACTACCAAGAAAGTAGCAATGAGAAGTCATTGATGCGTGGAGTTGATTCTATTGCCGACTTGCCAGAGTCGACAGTAAAACAAATGGGGCTCGAAGTGTCCCAAGATTTCCGGTGTGTGGTCGTTATTACCGGACCTATAAACTATGTGATCGATGCTAAGTCCAGCAATGTGGTAGAAGTAAAAGGGGGAAGTATATTAATGGGTAGGATTACTGGATCAGGATGCTCGTTAGGTAGCACCATTGGCTCATTTTTGGCTGCAAAAGCAGACACCTCCACTTCATCTGATACCGAAACCTTCGATATTTTTGCAGCAGTCGCAGGGGCGGTAAAACTCTATAACAAGGCTGGTGAACTTGCAGCTGCTGAAAGTTCATCCCCAGGAACGTTCATCCCTAAATTTTTAGACACTCTTTACCAGCTTACTGTGTAATTGAATAAATGCCAAAATCGCGGTTGCCACTATTCTATCTTTCGCCTACGCGTATAACAAATATATTAATACTACAAGTTTAGGGAATGGTGATCCAGGGGAAAAAACCTCAAAAATCCAAACAAATAGACCGTCCACCTCCTACAAGTAGAATAACTAAAATAGCATCCCTCAAACGGTTTCCAGACAAAGAGTATGCCAACTCAATACTTCATGATGTTGCCAAACTAGTGGCACCAATTATGCATGAAAATAATTTTAAAGTGGGACTTCTATGTGAAATGTTCCCCAAAAGTGGAAACTTACTCGGACTTAATGTGAATCATGGACAAAAGATCATGCTTCGACTTCGATATCACTCGAACTCACGCCTGTTTTTGCCAATGTCAGATATTATTGGTACTATGCTTCATGAGCTCACACACAATATTCATGGACCACACAACGATAAGTTTTACAGCTTCTTGGACAGATTAAAAGAGAGATTTGAAGAAATACAGTATAATCCGGGTGTTGTTAAGGGTTATTTCTGTGAAGAGAACAAATTGGGTGAAGGAAGGAATCGTCTTTTCAATGAGTTTAAAAGTATCCGAGATAAGCGAATCGAAGCTGTCAGCAAACCCAAGTACAAATCAGAGAGACGCAAACTCGGGGGAAATAGTATTCGGAAGGCATTTGTTACAAAGGAGCTCCGCTCGTTGGCATTGGAGGCAGCAGAACGGAGATTAAGAGACTCAAAATCATGCAATTCAATGGAACAAGATCAGGCTGAACCCGGTGATGATGAGCTTGAAATAATAGACATAGACAATATCGATGGAGTGACCAACCAAGAGGACATGGAACAGATAGTGGAAGATGACGAGAAACCTTTGCAGGATAGTAAAAGATGTGCAAAGAAAGAAGATACTGCAAATAAAGAGAATGTATCTCAAATTATAGATTTGACGTCAGATGAAGACCCACAAGACATTGAACAAAATCAACAACACAAATCACAAAATCCAGAACCTGGTTTACCTTCCCATAATATAATTGTTCTAGACTGAGCTTCAATACAATGGAGCTTACTGTTTCCTATTTGATCAGCAGTTCGCAATTATACGAGATGGTCTGAGCGACTCGCGAAAGCGAAAGCAAATGATCAACAATTCTACAGATAATATCACGTTCTCGTTACTTGGTTTTCTAATTTTTTAGACATGTCCGGAAATATGGCAGATCAGATCGAGAAAAGATTAGCTTCTAATGGAGGTATCAAGGGATTATCTAGCTCCAAACAGTCTTCAGGAGTCTCAACTCCAATTGAAAAAACTGATTCTATTATTAATTTAACAAAACCTTCTTTGTACAGCATCTACAACGAGAATTCCGCCACTGCCTTGAATGGAGATGAAGACAGTGACGCTAATGACAGTTCTACTGGGTTATACGTTACAGCCACGAGAGTAGAAGGCAGTACATTAAACGCTAATGAAGATATTTCAGATTCTGATGACAAACCCCTCTTTGACGGTCCAATTTCGATTGTTATATTGAGGTTTTTGGTCAAGGTGGCCATTTTGACAGTCTGTGCATACTTTTATAATGAAGTCACCAGACACATAAGGAATAACCATATCAAAGTCAATCTCCATACCTTTCAACCATTATACTTGACTGAGCATTTCATAACGAAGTCATTTAGAGAGGCCAAACCATTATCTTTCTTGGATTCAGTGATTGGTGAGCAGTCATCCAACGTGAATTATGCGGTCGTTTTGGTCATACAAGGGATGATCATGGGATTAATGCACCCATTCTTAGACTTTGCAGTTCCTCCAGAATACAACGGAAGAATACTTTCCTCCAACCCAGACCCTAAAAAAAGAAATGAACCGGCTACAATTTTTAACGACACTTTGAGACTGACAATTACGTTTTTAGGAATCAGCTATGCTATCAGGAATCTTGAATGGTCTTCTTCATTGCAAGTTTCTGTAGTTTGGTCATTATTGAGTCCCTGTTTATGGTTGATTCTTGATGGAACTATCCCAGGATTACTTTCAGGAATAGTTGTGACTATTTACGGATGTCTTTTTGTATTATTCATGAATTTTGACTTCATCAAGACGTTCTCCAACATTCAACCCCAATCGCCTGAAACCATTCCTATCTGGTTATGGACCAGTAGTTTCTTCTTCTGTGGAATGATTATCTTCGGTAAAGTTGGAAGAGCCTTATTCTAATTAATTTATTTCATATTTTTTAACGTTTATATAACAATCAATATAGATGAATCTCGATGGCACCAACAACCTTTGAAAGATAGCATTGGATTCAGGTGATAAAAAGTCGTGCGGTACACACAAATACCAATTTTCCTCATTCTTTCGCACACAATTTTCACCAATTAGAATTAAAACAAAAGTAAACCAAAAGTTTTTAACTCGATCATCTAAATCATGTCTGGAGGTCCGGTACCAATTTGGAAAAAATATACCTCAGGTTCAAGAGGAATCTGGGAGAAAATAAGACAAGTGTTAGTGTTAGTTCCTAACAGATCCACCGGTAATCCTCTTGTTTCACATTTCCGTGCTCTTCCACCAGGTGAAAGAATTGAAGAAGCCAGAAACTACGAAGATCCTGTTACTATTCCAGCTGGGGATATCAAAGATAATGCATACTTCAAAAGAGACTACAGAAGAAACTTTCCACAAGTTCATTCCTTTGACCAAACTAAAGTCTCTGGGTTATTGAAATTAGGTTCAGCTGCCAGCCCAAGAATTGCAATCGGTAACAAAGGTACTCAAGAATTGGAAGTATTCACCAAGTCTTCAGCTCCAGTTAGTTTATCCACCACATTAAGCTCAGTTGAACCAAGTGTCATCAAGGGAGAATTATTAGGTTCTTCTGGAGAACCAATTGTAGCTCCATCCTTAAACAGATTTGCCTGGAAGATATTGAAGGAACCTGAACACGGTATGTACGCTGATGAATATCCTTGTCGTATTTTTACCGAAGATAAGTCAGCTGTGACCAAGTCTGCCTAGATCTTGCTTTCAATTATTGCATCATGTACTTTATTCCAAAATAGATAATTTATATTTCACGTAAAGATTCTTGAAGACCCCGATACCGTAAACTGAATTCCAAATTATTAAATAATCTCTTACATAATTCCTAGGGTTTAAATCTCTTGCAAACATTTCTATCGTCTGTTTTGTTTCACAAGGATGGACACTTAGGAAAGACCCAGGAACTAAGGGATGGTTATCAATAGACAAAGGTACCAGTTTCACAAGGTCAAGGCCATCCACATTGAAAATCTGAGTATATGAATCCTCGGTTTGATTGTTTGTTAATACTTGAAAATTCAATACTGGAACCTGGTAAAATCGGTCGTAAGAGAAGATGAGGACAAGCAATATTCGATTGAGGTTCAATACAATCTTCAAGTATTTGACAGCATCTACCACTTCGACAGAACTACTGATTACTTGCAATTGATGGCCTGGTGAAGTATCTATATGGTTTAATACAATACTTTCAAAGCTCAATAAGTTATCATTGAAGTCTTCAGCAGTTATCATTATCTGTAGGATTATCTCACTAAATCAAAATGCAAAAAGAAGATTAGATTTGAAAATTCCTAATATATTCCTGTTATATAACTATGATACTAAATAAGAGATATTCAAACCTCATTAGACGGGGTAAGTCACAACGACTCTCAACTAGAAACAAGACCATTCTGATAACACCATTAAAAAAAAAGATAGGCTTAGCGGACCATGTGTCGAAGGCAATATAAATTCAACACAATAGTCCTCCAATTACCATCATTGTCCCTGTATTCATTTGTTCATCGTACCCCACTAAAGTATTCTTGATATATAGTCCAAATTTCACTTCTTCTCGTCATCGTTAGCACTTTGTTCATAAAGCAAGTTCAGCTTGCCGTTTGGTAAAACACTAGCATTGCTGATAGAATTCCTATTATACATTTCTTTCACTTTTTCAGCATTTGGGTGATTCAATGGAATGCTTGAAGGAACAGAAGCCTTCCCAGATCCAAGCTGTTTTTGCATTGCATAATCACCACTATCGAAGTACTTCTTCTCTTTGAATTTAGAAGACAAAATCTGTTGTCTGGAAGGCAATTTCCCGTACATTCTATATATCTTCAACTCATCAGGAGTTAACTTATCCAAGTCTAAATTTTGGGTGTTCTTTGGAGGTCCCAATGGATCTTCTTCATTAAATGACATGATTTAATTTTCAATTGATAAGATCCTGTTAGAGATTAATGACTTTGGATGTTGGGAAGAGTGAGTGCGGTACGGTTTTTCCACGACACATTTTATCAAATACAAGCGATGGGTCATAAAGTCGTATAATCAATTTCTACACTAAAAGGGGGATGATATGAAGGAGAAGAATTGAAATGTCTACCAAATAGACTATGATATCATACACCTCAAGTGGAATCGGTAAGTAATCATTTGGGAGTTTTTCTACCACTAGTTTGAACGAAACATCTCCGAGACTGCTATATTCTTGGTTATATGTTTTGAAATTAGGAACATATTTGACTACCAAGTATACATCGAAGGAGTTGAATGATGAGTCAAGTTCATTAGAGTGAATGAATTGATGTGAAATCTCAAAATCTACCGGATAAATAGCAGGCCAACAAAGCTTGACGAAGAACAAACTATTGGCTCTGTAAGTATTATCCATATAATTGTTCAATCTGACAAGCACCACACCTTCTTCCCCATCCTTCAATGAACCTTGGAGGAAAATAGGTTTTGTAATTGAATGGGAATAATTCAATTTATCTATAATTGGATAGTCAAATGCAACGAGGTGTGTGGTATTTATGGAGACAGGATCGGACTCTTGGAACGGCTCTGAATGAGCAGGAATTTCGAAATACTTCGGCACTTGCATTATATGGGTTTCTGTGTTACCAATGACTAAAGTAATGCAGAAAAATGCACAATATATATAGAAGTTCAACATGTTTGATTTCTAGAACGAGTTTGTTTTTCAGTTTTCGATCAAGATGCGATTCTCAAACCGGGCCATTCTTTGAAATGTGTTGGCTGGGGTTTACCCAAATCGAGTCTTAATTCGAGAACTTGGACTTTCGAAAGCGACAGCAATAACTTGAAAAGAGACTTTTCGTCAGTGAACCAACCAGACAAATTCAATTGTTCTAAATGGGGAAATATTATTCCATCTAAAAAGACTCTTAGCCTGCTCATCGGTAAGTATTTTGATACCGACAGATCACAAAGTACAACGGACATCTTATTGATATTGGTGTCTTCTGGAAAGGGTTCATCGAGAAATTTAGAGAACCTTTCCAGATGTAGAAATGCAATATTTTCTGTGTACTGAAGTTCAAATGTCACCAATGAATTGGTCTCGTTGAATTTTGAGGGTGTAAAAGGATATTCCCAAGTACAGTTGACAAGCTTGAGGACTCTTAAGTTCGGGGATGAGGTATTTTCATTCCAATTAAAATGATAACTGCTTAACACTAGTGTTGAAAGATTAGGAAAGCCTCTAAGGTGATGTAGCTCAAATATCTTGGGTAAATTACTTGACTTTGTTAATCGATTTATATTCTTCGGATTGGGATTGAGGGAAAGATCTGATGTTTCGTTATGTTCTGAATCGTAGTATAATTCCAAAGACTTCAATTTGTCAAGTGACCGATACTTCAACCAATTTGAGGAATTGAAAGTATTAACAACAATACTTTGAAAGCATGGTAGATGACTTAGCACAGATTCAAAGATATTAGCCTGCCATTCGCCATAACTATAAGTATCCACTAGTCTAATGGAGTTGATTAAATGCTTCTTTTTATCCAAAAACAGGAGGAATGATTTATCTTGGAAATCAAACCACAATGCTTTCACATTGGAAAACACGAACCGATTGAGCTCTTGGTAGTACATTTTGTTCAAACTTAGAAGCTTGATGAAATTCTTCCTCCCAGTGAAGTCACGGATTCTTTCAATTACTTGATCTGGGAGCGTATACACTGCAACATCACGCTTTAACTTCTTCTTCATATCTGATTCTTCGCGTTAAGTGGAGACATAAAAATACTGCGCAACTAGAATAAAATCCAAGGTTTACATGCATGGTGAATATCCATGAACTATATGAAATCTGGGCTACACTCATTATCGATTCCCTTAGCGATATCTACAAAGACTTGAGAACTAACGTATTTCAAAAGTTTCCCTTGGGTGTAGTCATAAGTCCTGATCAGTATAATCCCCCGTTTATTTCGAACTTCTTCAAAATCTTGAGTAAATCGGATATCAGCTCAGTTATAAAGAATTCTATAAACGTCTTTTGTCTAACTATTGATATAATCTACGGTTTTGCCAGATTATTTATATCAATAACTCTTTGTGGATTGAGTATATTGGGTCAATTTTCTGTTTGTTTCGGCATCACAGTGGTAATACTTCATAGGTGGGAAGTATTAGACCCTGATCGTATAGTTGGGATTAATCTTGTGGCATAATATGGATATCAATCTTCGACAAGCTGTGAAATCCTACCAGGTGGTTCCAATGGCATCAGTGCTAGCTACGGCAATTTTAATAAGATACTGCATTGACAATATACCGACAACTACTAGATCCATCGCAACAGCCGACGTACCATTATTCGATAAATGCAAATTCAACCCAGGAGAAAGATTCAACATTTCTAATATGGTTTATTTCTGGCCACTATTCGGGATTTTTGTGATATTAGCTAGTGTATGTATTGTTTAATTCTATGAGTTATATTGGGGTAGCCTGTGTATCCCAGACGATCGTTACTGGACCATCATTTACAATATTAACCTCCATCATTTCACCAAATTTGCCATCTTTGACACGTTCCTCTCCTAAGTATCCCCTCAATTGACTCAAAAATGAATCATATAACTCTTTTGCCAAGGCTCCTTTCTGAGCTGCATGGAAGTCTGGTTTGGTACCTTTCTTTATGGTACCGTATAATGTGAATTGAGAGACCGACAAGATAGAAAAGCTAGGATCATCTAAAACACTTTTGGCCCATGGCTTCCCTTCGTATTTCTCCGTATTGGAGGATGTAGATACCTGAAGATCTTCAAATAATCTCAAGCTAACAATTTTTTTGCTTAACTTACTGACATCTTCAGCAGTGTCTTTGGTGGAAATTCCAACTAGGAGCATAAGTCCTTTACCGATGCTTGAACCGAGTTAGTACCGTTGAAACAACTTATCTGGAGTATTTTATAAAATTACTTACGAAGAAACAGTCTCCTTCTCTACTACAACAGAAGCATTCTTGACTCTCTGAATGACGACTCTCATGTCTACACTTGAATCCAATCGCGAAAACGTACTATTGATATAAACTACACAAACTAATATTCCTCGGTAATAAACCTTATGAAATAAGCAAGACCAGCAAAAATCTCCTTACCTACAGGCTCAATATATTTTGCAGGTAAGAGGAATCCATGATTACCGGTATCTCTTAATTTTAATTGGTAAGCCCAGAATGCTTTATTATGGTACATAAAATCTAAAGCAGTTCCGGAACCTAAATCTGGTAACAAATCACTGTCTCTGTCTTGACAAGCAGGTAAAACGTTATAAAATTTACCACTGTCTAACCTTATAGCTTTGGAAATTCCATAGGCCAACTCAATCAAATTTTCTTCGTCTCTTGGTTCGCTGGAACAGGAATAAGCGTAAGGGAACAATATTTCTTCAGAGTAAGAATGCAAGTCAATGTATCCGTAGATTTGGTGGTCTCCATTGGTACGGTTCAAATATGTTTCCCAGATGAGAGCTTCACGAGCCTCATATGGTTCTTCTCCACTGTATTCCTCACCACATGGCCAGTCACTTGACTTTGACCAATGGAAGTTATAAGAATGGTCAATATCTATACCGAAACATCTTGGTAAGATAGTTTTTTGACGGTTTTTTCTCCATAATCTATCATTTGTCCATGTGTATTCGTAACCATCAGGATTAGAAACAGGGATGAAAATAAAGTCTAACTCTTGTAAGAGTTCAGGATTTGTTTGATAAGCATTAAGTAGAGAATAAAGCTGGTAACAGACAGAGGAAACCGATATCCATTCTCTTGCATGAATTCCTCCTGATATCACTACTGTCTTTTTCTTGCTATGGTCACCATTGATATCTGGAGAAAGATGAACAATCCTATAAGGTCTACCTTCGTAAGTCTCACCTATATCTTCAATTTGGATAATATTGGGGAATGATTGCTCAATGAGGTCGAGCCATGCATTAATTGTTTCCAAAGGTCTGTAATCCTTGAAGAAGAGCTCTGAAAATACATTTATTTTGGCGTCTTCAACCACTTGTTCAGTTGCCTTATACTTGTACTGATTGGTGCCTTCGGCTCTGATATTACTCTTGTGATCTTCTGGATATGTTTCAAACACAGATTGTGCCACATCTTCAACCAAAATTGAATAATCAATTTCACGGTCAAACTTAGCTAATAAGCTGATAAGTTGATCTTCATTTAATTGGATGTCAATTGTCTTTGCCGTGGACGACTTGGACCAGATACTTGACCGGTCTTTACTCTTGATCAAATAATTCAAGAGTTCTGGTTGGGAATTATAATCAAACCTTACAACTTTATCCTGATTATATTGTTTGAGATTTATGGGTAACACTTCTTCTGATAAAGATGAGTAGTGGATACTTTCAGCATTTGGAGCATCTCTCAGCTTACCCAAGTTAAAGGGCATCTGAAGATTAAAGGCCTCACAGGCCCCAAGCAACCTGAGTAGTACAACAACTGCCACAACAGCGTTACCAAATGGCTTCATTATAACCCTTGCTAGTGATGAGAAAAAATGGAGAGCCTTTACTCATTTTTAATTGCGGAAATAGTCGAGACAAAACTCCATCCCAAAACGGAAGGCTGGTTGAGATATGTCTTGTGCCGTTTACACTGATAAGGTAATCTGAGAAAATTAGAAATATTTCAAGTTCCTAATATCACCCTAATGTTTCCATATTTATTTAACGTGCTTGCTTTTGTGGTATGTACAAAAGGGCTTTGGGATACTTGTTCTCTCCCGTTACCCGAATATATGATTAAAGGAGGTCAATTCCAATTTCTTACCAACCTTTCAATTCTTGTAACCACATGTTATTATTTCTCCCAGGTAATAAGTCCGTTATTAAAGTTCGAAAGGTTTGAATACTTTCGTCGTCTTTGTCACAATGTAGAATTTGTGGTAACCGTGACTTATTGGACATTACATCTTGGCTTTCCACTGCTTTTAAATTCGGATAAATTCAAAGTCGAGTTGTTACTTGATCTCGAAATCCACTTATTTCCATACCTATTTTTAACTGTTTCAATGTTCTTAATTGAACCTAGAAAGAGAGTAAGCAAAAGAGCCATTTATCTGATGATACTCCTCTATTTGAGTGGATATTGGGGATTCATCGAATATATTTATACAGGAGAACAGGTGTTTCCATACCCATTTCTAAGTGGCTTATCCTTTATGGAAAGGCTAAAGTGGCTTTTTGGGTTTATTATCACCTGTTGCTTGCATGAACATTTTATGTACACATGAGTGATTTGTACTTGGATCGTAAACATGATCAATTCAAGTAAACTCCAGCCCAACCTTGATTCAATTGGTTATCATCTATGATGTCTTATTCCGACACTATATTATTTATACTGAAACAATGGTCTTAAATACCAAGAATCATCAGAACTACTACGGAGTTTAGAGGAGCAATGTCTTACAGCAAATCCTCTGTTAATTTATAACTGCTTGTGTATCTGAATCCAGATCCACGACGACAAACACATCTATGTTTGTATCTTAGTAAAAACATATAAGGCAGACGGAACTAAAATCATCTGTTTCATTGGTGATTTACCTATGAACAAGCTTAATTTGTATGATCAAATTCTTGGTCAGATACCGTAATAGGTAAAGACTTATGGCCGACACTAATTTCTAACCTATTCCAACTATCAGTGCTGTGATCATGTCCGAAACTCATAAACCCGACGACACATGTGGCATCGACATTGTAACAGTGTTCAATCTGGAGACAACCTTAAGATGCATATTAGAGATCCTACACATTTTAACACCATAGTGCTATGACAAACCATCTGACTTCATAACAATACCAGGTAATCAATAGCTTTATAGCCGATCTGCTGTTTTATAACTTTAACCTTTTGTTCTGGGGTCACTTACCGTAAATTAACTTCATTTACTGTTCGAAAAATATAAAGTCTGTTGCTCGTCTACCTTTGCTCAATTGCTTTATATAAAGCCAGTTAGTAGTAGAAAATCAGGAGCGCAAAAGAAAAAACTTCTTTTTATCACCGTTCTAACCGATCCCCAGAAATTTTGACATATACATTTAATCACTAAAGCCTTGCATTACCATAGATGAAACCTAGAGATGCAAAATTACGGCTTACCTGAAAATAACTCAACCATGGCATACGACACCAATATTCCATCCTCCATTGGTAACATGTTGAACGCTTCTAACGCCGATGACTCTAACATAAACAGTGATACTACGGCTGAGTCACCGAGACCTAAAAAACACACAAGAAGATCTGTTGCCTGTAAAAACTGCCATGGGCTCAAAGTGAAATGCACTCCAAGTGATGAGACAGACCCTTCTAGCCCTTGTGTACGCTGTGTGAACACTAAAAAAAAGTGTGAAATCGATTTGAATCAGCCTCGGAAAAGAAGAAAGAAAGCTGAAATCCAAGAGGCTAGAGAAATGGCCAAGAGAGAGAAATTGGGACTTTCGGGTTTGGATTATAATCTGAATTCGGTTCTATCGGGAGGATACCCTCCAAGCAGATCGCCCAGTTCCGGCTTTAATGGTATTGGTTCGCCTCAAACGGCTGATGATTATTCTAATAATCATAAAGCTGCCACAGAATCCTCCAAAATGGTTGAAATGGAACGCCAAATCAACCAACTAAAAACCCAAGTTGAATATTATAGAAGTAAGGCAGGATTACTTCACGACAAGGGTCCTGACTATATCAATAAATCTGATTTGATTCAAGAATTAAAGATACTTTCTAGAGATAGTGGTCCCACTTTTCTTTCTGTAAGCAATGCTTTAAGAGAATCGGCTGCAGAAAGAAGTGAAATGGTGTTCAACTCTGCTTCTAAGACTGATCTTATCAGTATCGGCGTTCTTGACGAATCTGAAGCTGAACTTAGACTCCGTTTATACAGAGAAGAAATTTATCCAAAATTTCCTTATATCGATGTGGATGAAACCATGAGTGCTATTGAGTTAGCGGATAAACATACATATCTATTCAATTCTATAATGGCAGTTGCCAACCTGGTTATTCGGAACTTCGATGAAAAGCATAACCAAAGGATTGATATTGAAGCTACAAGACATCTAATCACTATCATAATGATAGCTGGTCATAAAAGTGAAGAATTGTTAAAGTCTTTAACATTATTAGGATTTTGGTACAATACTCCTGAATTAGTAAAGCTGAGAAGATTCCATTTTATCAATGCATTATGTATCTCAATGTTACATGACTTGGGAATTGTTAATAGAGATACTGAAGATCCTAACCATCCCCCAATGACGGATCAACAAAGGAAACTTGTCATGCTTTTATACACCTCCACTGTTGCCAAATGCTTAATTTTGAGAAGAACAATATATGTTAAATGGACTCCATGTGTCGAACAGTGCTGCAGCTATCTTGAGACCAGTGGTGACATACGGTTGAGACTGTTGGGTGTTTTTGCTAGGTTGAACCAGCTATTGGAAAAGATCCATAAGGTATTTCATTCTCCTGATGCACATGAGCCAGACTCGGGTATGGGATTATATATTACCAGCGAATTGGAAGAACAACTACGTGTAATCAAAGACAATATTCCAAGTCAGCAACATCACATACTAGCATTCTTCTATGCAGTAGAGGCATATCTTTATGAACCCTTATTATCTCAGGTGGCAGGTGCCAACGAAAAGGATGGTCTGTTGTTTTTCAAAGAGAATGCATTGAATTCGATCTCCAAGTCTTCAAAGGCTTGCATGAATTGCCTTAAGGAATTTTCAGGTTTGGATAATGGCTTTATAGCAACATTTCCATTGGTTTACACTACAAGAATGATCTACACTGCTGGTATTCTTTTAAGACTAAGATATTTGATTCTTTCTGTTCCATTGAGGGTCGAAAAGAGTCTTGTTCCTGTAAATGTCATAGATATTGTTGAGAACACACATAGGGTTTTTGTCGAAGCATCAAAAGCCTTTCCTGCCAATTTTTTCCTCAAGAAGACTTCCTTGATGTTAAAACTCTTCATTCATGTTTACGCCATGCAAGTTCAAGGTTTGCTCAAAAATGACGAGCACCCATTAAGAAGCCAAAATAAGCAACATGCCGAAATAGAAAGACTTCTCATGGATAAAACTAAAGCTAAAAACAACAGGATCCCTCTTGACGTATTATCATATGCTGCATCCTTAAAGCAAGATTTTTCCAATGTAAATGAAATCAATAAGAAGCTTAAGTTAAATTCTAAAAGCAACCCTAATTCTCCTTCCAACCAAAAATCAACTCCAGAGTCAGAGTCCAAATTTCCAAATAGAAATTCAATAACAAGAGGCAGCGGTGGAATTCAGTTTAATGAGACATTACCTAACTATCCTGATGGCTCTCAAGATTCTGCTGTCATTGACCAATCTCCTGACCAAGGATTCGTGAGACCGGATAATAGGATAAATGAACCAGGGATGATGTTACACAACATGCAAGCCAATTTACCAAATCCTTTAGATGTTCAGAACGTTAACGATAATGGATCGACACCTAATCATAATCCATCAAGTTCAGCAAGCTCAATTGTGGACGCTAATGTCCTTTTCGGTGCAAATGGAGTTCAAGAACTCGAGAAAAGTTTCTATAACTTCGGAGAAGACTTCTGGGGCGATATTTTCAACCCAGACTCGAATAACTTCAACCTAGAAGGACGAGGTACTCTAAATAATGACGTCTTTTCATGATATGTTCTATAAATATTGTAATACATAATTATTTTTGCAGCCACAAATGATCGCGTTTCTTTTGATGGAAATTTACCACGCAAGATAAATTTCTCTACAACAGATGGCTGATTCCAAGCACCCCACAGATAGAGAGGAGATAACCCACTTTAGCTTTCTAGATATATTAAGGATTTTAGGTGGAATACTTGCGTTCAATTGTATATTGTCTTACTATGTTACTTCCACTACCACTTGGGGATATGAAGGTAAATGGATTGATCCTCATTATTGGAATTTCTTAACCAATGGACAATATTTAAATCTAAGCATAGACGAATTAAGCCAATACGATGGATCAGATCCAAAGAAGCCCATCTATATCGGTATCTACGGTAAAGTGTATGATGTGACAAGGTCCAGAACAGTTTACGGTCCCAAAGGACCTTATGGCTTTTTTAGTGGGAAAGATGGGGCAAGAGCATTTTCTACCGGATGTTTCAACAAACCAGATGAATTCACATATGATCTTCGAGGACTCGATTTTGAAGAAGCTATACATGATATCGAGAACTGGCAGAGATTTTTCGAAAATAATAATAAATATTGGTATGTTGGTAGCGTGATACATGAACCTCTTGAAGGAGAACCACCTGGTCCTTGTGAACATGTCAAATTCCCGGGATCCAGGAAGCACCCTTAACGTGTAAATAGTTTATGTGTTTATTATGACGGGAATATATATCATTATATCTATTGTTGGTGTGACTTCATAGTTTCTTCCAAACTATTTTGCATTACCTGGAGAAGTTCATCCTTGTCTTCAATACCTACACTGATTCTGATAAGATTTCTGTCCACAGACCACTTTTCGACCTCATCTAATTCTTGGTAATGCGCCAAAATGGTATATGGGCATGCTAAAGTAAAATTCGTACCCAATGATGGACCTTTGTGGACGTCCATCGCATTAAAAAAGGTAACAGCATCAGCTGGGTCGTAGAATAAAAATGAAATAAGGCCTCCATAACCTCCATCTTTAGTTTTGATCTCATCATAGTATTTCTTCGACTCTGACTCTGAAGGGTAGTATATCTTAGAAATCAAGGGACAATCTTTCAAAAATTCAACGACATTTAGGGCATTTGAATTTATCTTTTTGGATCTGGCAGCAAAATCACGAGAATTCCTTTCCATGATAAGTGCATCTTGCACCCAGAAATTGTCTTCAAATTGTTCATCGAAGTACTTCTTTAAATCTTTGTAGATAGGAGAATCTGGATTCAAAATTAAGGAGCCTCCCATGACATTAGAATCCCCTGAAAAGACCTTGGTCAATGATGTTGCCACAATGTCGGTGTAAGGCATAACATTTGCATTGATAACGTTAGCAACAGTGTCATCAACGACAACTGCGAATCCATACTTGTCTGCTAGCTTTCTTATTCTTTTCAAGTCAGGAGTCTTCAATAACGGATTAGAAGGACACTCACAAAATAAAGCCATAATATCATAGGATCCATTCTGTAAATTCTCTTCGAGCTCATCTAAAGATGGATCATCTCCTAATCCCAAGAAATGTACACCGGGACCAAACTTCTTTAAGATGTTCAAGGTATCAACGTAAGGAAAACCAAAACATACAGACATTTTTGGTTCTCTTGAGTTTAATAAAGCATGATGAGCATTGAAGATGGCTGCCATTCCAGTTGGATATAAGTATACATCACTTTCACTGAACGAGTTCTTACTATTCGTTCCATTAGAAGGAGAGATCTCTGAGTGAGATGATTCAACACCACCGATTATTCTTCTTCTGAGGGCAACTTTTGCAGCTTCTCCAAACTTCATATCCAAAACTCTACCATATTTTTGCTCAATATGAATATCTGACTCCTGAATATTTTCCTCTTTACGTGTTCTTCCTACATTTAAGCTTGGAGATAAGGCTTGAATCTTTTTCGCCTGCATTTCAGATTTACTAGCTCCCAAATACTCCGGATTGAATTTTATAGAATGTTCATTTGACTGTTGATCTGCGTCGAATAAAGTTCTCAAAAGGTATTCAGCCAATCTTGAACTGATACCTTCACCTGAATGTTGCCAGTAGTTCTTAGCCAATGCTGCTACTGTGACAGGAAAGAATACAACACCGATGTTGGTTGCGACTACCGTTGATTTCTCTGCTTCAGATTTGGGTTCTGGAGTACTTAATTGCAACAATCTGATAGAAGCTTTAGCTGGACTTTTGTCGACAATGAACGATCTACATCTTTTTGCAACTGTATAAGATGGGAATATCATACACTTTTCACCAACCCTGCCGAATTTGTTCTCAATTTGAAGAGCTAACGATTGAATTATTGGATGAATGAAGAATCTTGGATATCCTGATTTCATTTTACTAACAACCCAATCTTCACCCTCCTCATATCCAACAGTAGCTTCCCATGTTGGAAGTGAAACTGACACAGCATGGTCTATGTTAGGGACCGCTTCACCTACTACCTGACTCGGTCTTTCTATCATATTGAATATTTGAATTTATTTCTCAAAACTATTACTCACAAAAATTCGCAATTTTTTTTTTCGGATATATTAAATCTATGAATCTGCAATAAAAAACGTAACATTATAAATATTACCCTTAAATAAAGAAAACTTTTACTGATTAATTAAGATTTTATACAGTTAACAGCTCCTTCTTTCAACCTCTTAACTTGGTCTTCATTTAATGGGGATGTTTCTGGCTTTGATCCAGCTGAAGATGGTGCAGCTTCTGGTGCAGGAGCTTTACGGTTATGTTTCATGTGTGATTGAACCAAATGACCAGCAGCCAAAGCGGAACAAAGAGAAAGCTCAGCAGCAAGTACAGCAGAGGCGACAATACGGGCCAATTGTCTGGCATTGTCTCCAGGGTTAGTTGGGTGTGGGCCCTTTACGCCTAATAATTCTAACATGGAATTTTGAGCTTCAAGGATTGTACCACCACCAATAGTACCAACTTCAATAGAAGGCATAGACACAGAAATTTGTAAATCTCCATCTACTTCATTGATTAAAGTAATACAGTTAGATGATTCGACATTTTGAGCTGGATCTTGACCACAGGCAAGGAAAATTGCAGTAACCAAGTTTGCAGCATGAGCGTTGAAACCACCAATTGAACCAGCCATAGCAGAACCGATCAAATTCTTCTTGACATTCAACTCAGCAAGGGCTTTGGCATCAGATTTAAGAACTTTACGAACAACCTCAGCTGGGATCCTTGCTTCGGCAACCACAGACTTACCTCTTCCTTCAATCCAATTAATAGCAGCTGGCTTTTTATCAGCACAGAAATTACCAGATACTGATATAATATCCATGTCATCCCATCCGCACTCTTCTTGCATCACCTTCAATGAATGTTCGACACCTTTGGAAATCATGTTCATTCCCATGGCATCACCTGTAGTAGTCTTAAAACGAATATATAATAATGTACCAGCAATAGCAGTTTGAATATGTTGCAAACGAGCAAATCTTGAGGTAGAATTGAATGCTTTCTTAACAGATTTTTGACCATCCTCTGAATCTAACCAAAGCTTGGCAGCTCCAGCTCTCTTTAAAGTTGGAAAAGAAACACATGGGCCTCTAGTCATACCATCTTGAGTCAATACAGTGGTAACACCTCCACCAGCGTTCATTGCCTTACAACCACGAGTAGCAGAGGCAACCAAACAACCTTCAGTGGTGGCCATTGGTATATAGTATGATTTACCATCAATAATTAAAGGACCAGCGACACCCACTGGAATCGGCATGTAACCTATAACGTTCTCACAACAAGCACCGAAAACTCTATCATAGTCGTAATGAGCATATGGTAAATTCTTCTGGTTTAATATTGGAGCATTTGCCAACTTGGCAACAGCTTTACGACGAACAACAACTGCTCTAGTATTATCACCAAGGTGTTTCTCCAAGGCGTATAATGGTAATTTTCCAGTAGCAGACAACAGTGAGATTTCTTCATTATTCAATTCTTTAACTTTACCTTCTTTCATAATAGCCACACATTCTTCCAATGGTCTGATTTTTTTAGGTGCTACAAGTTCTAATTCTTCCTCAGAAGTAGAAGTATCATCACTGTTGCTATCAAGAGTCTCTGAATCTTTGCTGGATGTTTCAAAATTTTTCTTTGGGTTAGCACTCAATCTTTCAACTTTAGGTCTAGTGATTTCGTTTTCGATCAATTTATTTGTGGCCGACATTTGGTGACGAGATGCATTTAAAAAGTAGGCATTGATGCAAATAGAAATTGTGAATGCAAGTAAAATGAGTTTTGAAAGTATATCATCTTTAATTGAACGACTAATAAAATCGTATAAGCCTAAGACTGCATCTTCAAATTTCACGAAAGCTCCAAGTGGGTAAACATTCTTAGGGTATAATACTGTTACTATTGAACCGTACTTGCCAATACTGATATGTTTGGCGGCAGTCTTGCTCAAATATGCAGCATCAGTGTTTGAGATACCTATTTTTTCATAACTTGCAACATCGTATAACCAATTACTGCCTAACCAGAAAGCATGGAATCCCAAAAATCCTGCAATCATTGCAACCTTGAAAGAAAGGATTGAAAAGTTCTGAGAATTGAAAATTGAATCTTTGTCAATTTCATTGACATTTGTATCCTTCGAGGCAACGTTATTAGCAACCCAAGAAGAGATTCCGTCTTCCTCCAATGCAACTCTCAAATTTTCAGTCCTACGGGCTCTGTTGATTTCCACTTTAAGTGTCAAAATAGAGGAGTAGAAGGTAAATGTCATCAAGAGGTCAAATGCCAAGATGAGCACAGCAAGAATTGAAAAATTTCTTAAACCTTCCAAGTGATTAGCATAAGCAACGATGGCCAATAAGGCACCGATAACTGCCACATGATCTCTGAACAAACTGACAAAGTGACTTGAGATTGCTTGAGCAACAATAGTCTTAACATCGTCTTGAGAAGCTGAGGCGTTCAGGACAAATATGGAAATTGATACCTTATGCTTGAAACCTATAATCGCAACTAAGAATGGTAAGCCTTCAGTCATACTGAGTAACGGAACTTTTATATCTAAAAATTTGGTAGTGACCACCAATGCAAATAAAAATGCAAAAGTCGATGAAACCAAAGTTGAAAAGGCTAACCAAAAGTTGGAACCAGCTTGTTTCATGTCAAAGAACACCTTAATCAAAGTATACCACATAGCAATGTAAGCAAATGTTATTAAGCCGACATCAAAAGTCTCTGCTAATTGGATCAAAGACTTGACCTTTTCAAAAGAGTGAGTCAAGTAATCTAAGTAGCGAAGAAGCTTGTTGCGATTTCTAATTTTCCAAGTAACACCTTCACTGGTGAAAGTATCAAGTAAGTTCAAGGTTTTTTCGGTTTCATCTGAGTTGACGATAAGAATTCTCTCATTACTTCCAAAACCGTGGTACGAATTTTCTAATTCAGGCACACGGTTGCCATGGATTCTTTTGAATCTTAAAGGTATTATGGAGAATTTTTCAGAGTTCTGATACTCTTCAAAGGCATCAGAAGTAATAGGAACCCACTCATTAAAGTTCTGTGAACCCGGTGGGTGATAGTAGCTGATTGAGGAAGAAGTTTCAATTTTATCTGGAAGATATTCATCCACCACCACCAAATATGAAAGTGAAGCCAAAATGGCAGTCAATATGATAACATGGATGGGATGATTTGAAGAAGTCTTCGCAATCCTGCAAGCGACTTGAGGAATTATTCCCATTTAGAAGAAATTTTTATCAAGAAATAACTTGGATCTTTTCTTCGAAATTGAAAGCAAGAAGAATATCTGAACTAGTTAGTATTTGTGCAACATTGGACTGATGTAGAATGTTTTGGAATAGCCCGAGGAATAAGATATCAATAACATACAAAAATCAAGACCTTGGGTAACAAAAGAAATACTTTTACACAACGCAAGGGTTCTTTCTTTAGGATAACTAATGCTAAACGACCTGTAACTTGAGTATCGAGAATTTTTCGAGACGAGTGCGCGCCTTGTACGATGAGAACGATGCGCGTGCGAGTGTAGATCACAAAATGGAAGACTGTGCTAAACAAATGATTAAACCTGCAATAAAATATATTACTCAACAGTATTAAATCTACTTAAGAGAAACTAACTTGATGTCGAAAGTCAATTCAGAGTTAGCTGGAATACCTGGTAAAGCTTGAGAACCGTATCCCATTTTTGGTGGGATAACAACTCTTCTTTCACCTCCAACTGCCATTCCAGTAACACCCAAATCAAATCCTTTGATGCATTCACCCTTTCCTAAACCAAAAACAAAAGGCTTACCAGAAGTGTTCTTGTCAAAGACCTTACCGTTCTTCAACTTTCCGATGTATCTGATACCAACCTTGTTACCAGATTTGGCGGTTTTACCCTTACCTAAAGTTCTGTCTTCAGTGATAACACCACCTAATAAAGTCTTAGTTGGGAACTTCTTGTCCTTTGGTTCTTCTTTCTTGGTTTCCTTTTCCTTAGGAGCAGCCTTTTCCTTCTTTTCCTTTTTGGCTTCTTTCTTGCTGTATTCAGCACCTGGACCGTGTTCTAATTCTTCGGAGAATTGAACGCCCTTTTTGTCTTCCTTCTTAGCCTTCTTGGATTTCTTGGTTTCTTTGACAGGCTCTTGTTCGGCAACTTCTTCTTCTTCCTCGTCGTGCTTTCTTTTGTTCTTGTTCTCTTCTTCCACTAATTCTTCAATCTTGTTTTCGATATCAGAGGCATCTTCTAAGTCATCCAAATCATAAACCTCTTCCTCATCCGGAGTTAAGTCATATTCATCACTATCATAATCATCTTCACTGTCTTCGTCACTGTCTTCATCGTCTGGGTGATCAACATAGTTACCAGACAAGTGGATAGGATAAGAACCAGTGACGACGAAGTAAACTTCTTCATCTGGTTGGATAGTGATGTCAACATTGAATTGATATTGACTTTTTGGAGAAAGAGTACAAATGACATACTCTTCATCTTCAATATCAAGATCTTCGTCATCAGAAACATCATCGGACTCTTCACCTGATTCTTCATCAGATTCTTCTTTAGCGGCCTTGCTCTTCTTGTCAGACTTTTCGGTCTCTTCTTCTTCAGATACTTCATCTAATTCATCAGATTCTTCATCTTCATCGTCTTCTTCGAAATCTTCATCGAATTCGTCGTCAAATGGAATCTTTCTCTTTAACATTCTCAAAGTAGATGGAGTTTCTTTATCGTCAGTAGACTCTGGATCAAGAGCAACAGAGGTGACTCTGATGGTTGTGGAAACATCCAATTCAACTGCAGCAGCTGGGGCAAATGGTTGAAGATCCAAGTTATAAGTAGCAATGGGAATTAAATTAGCCATTTTAAATAGTACTATTCAAAAGAAAAATTAAATAAGATGAGATGAGATACCAAATATTTCTTCACTCTTGCAAACTGACATTTGCACGACATTGCGGCCTCTTCATACTTGGGCTTTTTTCACCAGCATCTCACCCATGGATGTCTACAATATTTAGAGGTTTTTGACAGAATAGGATTAATAACGTGTTATCAGTGTATTAAATATACAAAAAGAAAAAATGAGTTAACCACTTCTTTTTCAAAATTTCATTAATATAAACAAAGCTAAAATTAAATTTAGAATTTTAACAAGTGTGGTCTATCACCATTCTTTAATGAGAATGAAGCAGATAAGTATTGTTTTAATAATGGGGTCTTCTTAATTTCAGATAATAAAGCAGTGTCAACAGACTTTTGGTCAGCAACTCTTTCAGCCTTAATTTCTTTCTTTGGAGCAGATTCGTCGAAGAATTCAGCTTCAGACTTCTTGGCTCTTGGAGTCTTTTCTCTGGCGAAGTATTCGACGTTGAATTTAGAAACATCGACACCGTCAACGTTGACTCTGGTGGAGGTGGCAATGACGTAACGAGAGTTAACTCTTCTTAATGGAACACCGTTGACTTTGAATGGACCAGAGACCAACAAGGTGTTGTCTTCCAAGTTCTTCAAGTAAACAACTCTCTTACCTCTGAATCTACCGGCCAACAAGATCAAGACAGTACCTGGAACCAAGGAGGCACGTAATTTTTGTGGACGAGAGGTCTTTCTGGCTTGCTTTGGAACTGGAACGTCCTCAGATTGGTACCATTTAGGAGCCTATAATAGTTAGTATAAATATTCAACAAATGGATTCGATCTATGATACAATAGAAAGTCTGAATCTTTGCATTTGGATTTGCTTATTCATTTCTGAAAATATCTGGTATTTCAATAAAATGAATAGAGTCTTATAAAACCTTTCAGGAATTTTTCACTTATATTTAAAACTTTTACAACAGTAAAGCTTCGACTTGTTTGGGATAACATGGAATACACGATCTCCGTGGATTCAACCACTATGAATGCAACTGATTCTTAACTATATCATTGTATCATTTATAATACTTTAAACATACGGATTGAGACATCTTTAATTTGTGATGATAAACTGAAGAAAAATTTTAAGAGTTGTAGTATTAAATTCTCACACTTAGTCAATCTCAAAAAATTTTCGCAGGTGACACAAAACCTTCAAAGTAGTGCCTATCGGAAAAGATCGAGCAAAAGCAGTCACACAGTCATGTGCGAAATCGCAGTTTTGCAGCCGGGGTCGGATTAGGCGACGATTAGGTAATTTGGTTACTAGGTCTGAAATAAGCACAGTATTTATTCAATTGTACAAAACATAATTACTAAATATTTTAGATTAATCAGTAAGTAACATTGACTGTCAAGCTTCCTTGGCTACCAGGCAATGTGATCTCTTCTTGTTTACCAACGAATGATGCTAACTCGATAGTGAAAGTGTCAACTTCGGATTTAGATCCAAAAGTGTGGTGTTCTCTCAAAACAACAATAAGCTTAGATTCTGGAGAACATTGGAAGGGAACTGATTCGTTCCATTTATGAAGACCTTCCTTCTTATCTAATTTAGCAGGTCTAGTTCTGAAGATAGTTCTCTCTCTGGTAGGAGTTTTCAAGAGGGTCTTGATTTCCAAACTCTTTGCAGAATAGCCAGCAGCACTGATAATATTCAATCTTCCAGCGGCAGCACTTGGTCCATTGATACTACTAGCAAAACTACTGTCAACAGTAGAATCTGGAGTACTACCACCTGTTTCAGATCTCTCTAATCCCAATCCATTGGGCCTTTGAGGAGGTGGTAAGTCTTCTTCGTGGACATTTGGCAAGGCATTCTTGATTGGAGTTTGGGGTGGGTGACTTCCTGATCTCAAGGATTGTAAATCACTGGCGTATTGAGATTTTGGAGGATCTTGTGATGATCTCTTGCTAGGACTACTTGGTACACTAGCTGTGTCACTCATGGAATCGTCTCCTACTCTAGTCGATGATCTGCTCATATCTTGAGTACTTGTAGGAGTAGAAGGCTCAGCACTTTCACCACTTCCATTACCGAACTTTTTCTTTCTCTTACCCTTACCGAATCCTTTAAGAATTGATCCACCTTTCAGTAAACCATCGACAGCAAATCCAGCAGCACCTCCAGCAACTCCACCAGCTACACCAGCAGCACCACCGACAACAGCACCGGCACCACCGACAACGTTACCTGCAACACCCTTCAAATCAATAGGGAATCCACCGGCAGCACCAACTGGAGGCCTGATATATTCTGGCTTGAAAATAGCTTTGAAGAAAACCTCACCTTGAGTGTCAAGTTTCACACTGAAAGGAGTGGAAGAATGAGGGTCAAGTCCCGATAAATCAACATTGGCTCTACCAAGTAATTCCGGAGAATGGGTTAAGTCCCAATCGTAAACTTCAACCAAAAATATCTGCCTGGATCTAGACAAAATTGGGAAATTGGCAGTTTCATTCCAAGTAGGATTCAAGTTCTTTCTCTTCTTGTCAGTTTTGTAAACCTCAACTCCATCTAACTTAAGAACAGCCATTGGATCAGATTTACCATTCAGGTCAACAGCAGAAAGGTTTTCTGCTCTTAGAATTTCCAATTGGATTCTACCGACGTCCAACACAGTATCGAATGGATCAAGCTTAACAGCAGTAGGAATATATTCCAATTGAATTTTAATAGTGTTTCTTTCGTCAACTCTGATATCAATAGGTTTACTATAACCTTGTTTTAAAAGATCAAGAGTGTTCAAGGTCTTTTCAGCAACAATATCCTTTTCATCTTTGACCTCAAATCTCTTAGAAACTCTGAAAACAGTGTTGGAGTTTGGCAAGTCTCTGACAAATGCTTCAGCAGAAGAAGCAACCTCCAAGTTTCTACTCTCAGCCTTTGGAGTTACACCGGATGGGAAGGCTTGGTCATCAAATAAAGTTTGAAGATACAAATCTGGTTTTTCAAATCTACCTTTCAAAACGTTTATGGATAATGTACCAGCTCTGTACTTGATCAAATCTTCCAAAGGTAATTCAACCTTTGGAGGCAGTGGTACGTCCTTCTCGTCAAGTTCGATGAATTCGTATTTGTCGGGATAGTCTTTAACCAATTGCTCTTCCTTCTTTCTTTTAGCGATTGCCTTCTCTTCCAAAGTCTTGAGATGTTTATCATAAGCCTTCTTATTCTTCAATTGTCTGTATGTAAACACTGGAATGTTTGGAACGAAAGACACAGAGTAAGATAAGTAACCCTTGTTGTCTCCATTGAACAAGACTGGTTGCTCGATGACTTCACTGGATCCATCATAACCCAAGAAATAACCCTTTTCATTCTTTCTGATAAATTCATTGACATGAATAGCACATGATCCCAAAGATCTATCTTGTTCGTCTTGTTCAGCATCCATAATACTCAATAACAAATGTTGATGCTCGTTGTCGATTGGGAAGAAGTAGACGCTATCAAATACAGGATTACAAGATTCAGCAATGGTCACAGTCTTAGCACGTAACTTTCCATTAACCATTACTTTAACGTAAGGATCGACTTCACCAACAGCTTCAAGATTCTTCAAATCTTTGGCACTTCTTACGTGTAATCTCAAACCACCAATTGGAGTACCAAAGTTAGATTCTGCCACAACAGTTTCATCGGTGATACCCAAAGCTTTCCAGTTTGCAGTGACTCTGATTCTTGGACTGATACCTCCCTCCTTAAGAGCAGGACATTTTATCCACTGTTGACCTCTAGAACTTTCGAAAATGATATCTTGCAAGTTAGCATCGAGACGGGCCACAATCGAATCACTAGCTGAATCCTTAACGAGAATTTCAATTTGGGTTTCAGATTGTTGGGTGACCAAAGATTCGAAGTTTTCATTCCAGCTTGGGGCATTGGTCTTTCTTAATCTTCTACATGTCTTGACTAATTCACCATCAACGTAAATTTCAGCGTATGGATTCAATAATCCAATAACAGAATCTGAAACATCCAAGTTATCAGCGCCAAGTAAGTTCAATTTCATGATACCAACCTCAGAGTCAGAATTTTCCTCCTTCGAACCATCATCCAAAACCACAGAATCCAAAACAGGGAAATACCTGAGATCAAATTCAACTTTACCAACAGTTTTTCCACTTTCGACAATGTTCTTAACCAAACCAGTTTGAACTTCCTTTTGTAACAAGTCTACCAATGGGACTTCAACTGATCCAATTAAAGTATCATCTGGTTGATCATCAGCGAAATTGTAGACATTGAAAGTCAAGAAGTTGTTATCTAAGGTGTTCACCAAAAGATACTTGGTTTCCAAAAAGACTGGATCATTAATTCCCTTCTTAACCTTAGTCTTTTCATCAACCGAGGCATTTCCAGAAAGTTTCAATTGAACGTAAGGATTGATACTGTTCTCCTTGGTATCAGCACCAGTTTTCAATTTAATACAACGCTTGACACTAACAGCAACACATCCGTTCGCATCATTTGATTGAGCAGCCATAATTTCTTCAACGTCGATATCCAAAGAGTTTGGAGCATATAACATTGGTCTCAAATTAGAGTGGATCAAATTTTTAACAAATGATGATAATCCAGGAATGAAGGTCATGATATCAAAACCGAAAGTATCACCTCCAACTGGCTTCAAGGCATAGTCAATTTCTGGAGCTTCCAAGAATTGGACAGAAACCATCTTGACATGGGGGAACTTCTCTGTCAATTTTAACTTGATGTTCATTCTACCAGTAAAAGACATGTCTTCAACCAAAATAGGTAATGACTTGGAGATGAAAGCCTTACCAACAGTGACACCCAAAGCAACCTTAGGGTTGATCTTTTTCTTGATTTCATTCTTGGTCATATCATCTGTATCATTTGGTGCAAAGGAAAATGCCCAGTCCATTTCAATGTGATCTTGACCTTTTCTGGTGTAAGATTTAATACTGTTAACCCTTGGAGCTTTTGATCCCAAAGTAAATTCATCCAAAGAAAGTTTCTCAATACCCATACCTGGAGCTTGGTCTTTTAAGACTTCGTTAGCGATAAACATAACTTGTTCGGATAATGCAGGCATGTAAATAACCCAAAATTTATCCAAGAAAGAGTTCAACCACTCCATTGTTTCCAATTCTTCTTCTAATCTATTAGAAGCGTGAATTCTGGTCATATCATCTCTGATATCACGGTTGAATCTTCTGAATTCAGATCTATAAACCGAATTGGCACCCAATAACACAATTAACAATGAAAAAAAACCTAATCCAATTCTAGCAACTAACCATGAAAAGAAGCAAGTACCAATCATGATAGCACTATTCCAATACCAGTCACCGTAGAAATGGTCAATGACATACAGTTCAATTTTCTTTAAAGTCTTCAATGACTTTTTCTTGTCCACTTCTTGGTCTGAATCCCAAGTTCCTACCTCTTTCCATGGGAAAGTTGTACTTTTTCTGATACTTGGTTTTTCAGACACTGGTGGCTTGGTAGTATTAGAACCATCCATTGGAGGTACTGGATTCGTTGACTTTTCATTCACTTCCTTATTATATTTCTTCACAGCTTCGACATTGGAAGCTGCTCCGTTAGGAACGTCTTTATTCTTCTATAAAAGAAACACGTTAGTATTGATGATCTTGTCTATGACCAAATTGAATTAGATCCGAAATTGCAAGTGAGAATTCTAAGACCAATTGCAATGTCTATGGACTCTTTTTCGCAAACATACCTCACCCATGATTGATTGAAGATCAATTCCTATATATATAGTTCAAAGGTTGAATTACTAGTGAAACTTATAAAAAGTTGGAAGATGAAACTATTACTTGAAAACAAAGGAGCAACGAAAATTCAGGTACCTCGCCGCATCGACCAACCTGGAATTTGTGTCTATTGTAAAAATTGAATGTGCGTGCGACCTATAGCAATCGATTGTTATACTTATAGGTAATTACAACAGAAGTATAAAATTAATCGGCGGGGTGCATATATCATTTGTCGTCTACAAGGATTTAAGTTTATTATAATTACACATTTACTTTTGTTTAGGATTTTAATTGAATTTTTGAAGAGGTTGCAATCAGCAAATTGTTTGTAGTGGCCGCAAAATTGCAATAACTGCAAATTAATAAAATCGCAAAAATCACAATTCTAACAAAGTGTGTGAAAAAGTGATGCGGGAAGAGACCGAGAAAAAAGAGTTGAAAAAGTCGAAGCGCTAAATAGTAAAAACTATCGTAACTTTATTACTTAGATATGTATTTATGAATTATATAACAGAATACAGGGTGATTTAAACAGCTTCTAAGACAACATCCTTGAAACCCTTGGAAAC
This sequence comes from Yamadazyma vaughaniae, assembly GCA_030569695.1. NCBI lineage: Eukaryota > Fungi > Ascomycota > Pichiomycetes > Serinales > Debaryomycetaceae > Yamadazyma > Yamadazyma vaughaniae. Next base: position 340,866 of record JAJMLO010000003.1, on the reverse strand, counting down.
CTTCTTACCTTTTTCTTCAGAAGAACCTTCACCGTGTAAGGCCATCAAAGAACCTAAATCGAATTTTGGTTGTTTCAATAATTTGACCTTTCTAATGTGAACGTTTTGCAAAGGATAGATGGTTTGAGTAGACTTTTCAATTTCTCTACCAATAACTTCTGGAATCAACTTAGAAGTTAATTGAGCCAAGGTAACGTTAGAGACTTCTCTTTGCATGATTTCAATCATCTTCTTTCTGATTTCTCTCAACTTAGAAGATTGAGCGTAAGTAGTCTTCTTGATTTGGTTTGGTTGTCTCTTGGTGAAAGCAATAGCGAAAACTCTCAAGACGTAGTCATCAGCAGTCTTAACAGTAACGTTAGCTTCAACCAAAGATTGCCACTTTCTAACCAAAGATCTTAATTTGTCAGAGGTGAAGTTTAAACCGTGGAAGTTGGTCAACAAGTTCTTACCTTGAACTTCGTCAACTCTTAATTTAACGTTTCTGTAAGAGTGGTCTTCAGAACCTTGTAAGTCAGCCAAAGAAACTTCGACAACTCTACCCTTTAATCCATCGGCAGCATTTTTTAAACCAGTGGACTTGTTGATTAAAGTCTTACCAACGTTTCTGTTTTCGAAAGTGGATGGAGCTTTAATGTCAAACCAGTCTTTTCTGGTGAATGGGTCGACGACCTTTTTCTTTAAACCCTTCTTACCTTTCGATAATCTCTTATTCTTACCAACAGCCATGTTTACTTGAAAGAAAAATAAATTTGAATTCAATATAAAATTTTCACTATACTCAATTTTTTCTGCTCAGCTCTGGCAAGCTCCTCACACAATTTTTTTTTCTGGCCAAGGCAAGACCCATTACTGCATAAAATTCGCGGTTTTTGTAGGATTTGGGTGACTGCTGAGAATGTGCGCATGATGAAGAGGGCAACAACCCTTGGGATTCTATGTGCAGTGTCAAAACGCACTGATTTGGAATTCAAACGTAAACAAACCAGCACTTACCGATCCTATTCATATTCCTATAATAACTTCAATATGGAAGACCAAGAACACGACGAACACGGAAATCAGTATGTACATTTGCAGCCATTAGCCAATGTGGCCAGAAGAGTCTTTTTCTTTTACTAACAAGTTGTCAGGGTGGCTTTGAAAGTGGGATTGATTGGTGATTCGCAAATTGGTAAGACCTCGTTGATGGTTAAATACGTGGAAGGGACCTTCGATGATGACTATATTCAAACATTGGGAATAAATTTCATGGACAAGAAAATACGAATAAGAAACACCATTATTACGTTTTCGATTTGGGATCTTGGAGGACAAAAGGAATTCATAAATATGTTACCTTTGGTGTCAAATGATGCGGTAGCCATGTTATTTATGTTTGATTTAACCCGGAAATCTACGTTGAATTCCATTAAAGAATGGTATAGACAAGTTCGGGGATTCAACAAAACTGCCATTCCATTTCTTGTAGGCACTAAATATGACGAGTTTATTGACTTACCACATCAAGACCAGATCGAAATAACACAACAGGCCAAAAAGTTTGCCAATGCTATGAAAGCCCCGGTCATCTTTTGCTCCACATCTCATTCGATCAACGTACAAAAGATTTTCAAAATCATATTGTCGAAAGCATTTGATTTAAAGTTGAATCTTGAGGAAATAACTAACGTTGGTGAACCGATTTTGATTTATAAGTAACATTGGTTCCAATTGCATTTCCATCATATGAGGCTAATTTGTAAGCTTTGTTTCATATCCCCTTACGACCTACTTAACCCAACTTCAGTTCTTATCAATTTTGTAATTTTGCATCTAATATTGTAGTATCAATAAATATTCGCGTCTTGACTAAATTTCACTATTCATACATGGTTCATCCAAGTAAATTACTCGGATATTGGTCTCTTCACCATGAAGATGAGGCACTGAATTCCACCAATGGTTCCAATTCATCTTCACCAAAGCCTAGTCCTAGGAAATCAAGACGATCAAATCTAGGAGGTACCAGTAACATGTACTTGAAGAGAAATGGTGATGGGTTGCAAGTACGCATTGGAGATTGTATTTCGGTGGTTCAAGAAAATGGAGAAAAGGACATAGGTCTAGTTGTTTCCATAGAAATCCATGGGGTAAAATCTTTATACCTAAAGATTTTTTGGTTCCACAAACCTCAAGAATTAAAGAACTTCAAGCAGTCTATTGATAAGAGTGAATTATTTCTTTCTCCGCTACAGGAAGAAATTTTGGCTGAAGATATTGAAGATAAAGTATCCGTATTGAGCTCACCAAAATACCGAAACATCGATGATGACTTAAAGACCAGTGTTTACTATTGTAAGAGAGCTAGTGATGAAGATGGCGAGTATATCAGTGATCTTTCTTTTGAGTCAGTGCTACAGATTTTGAAGAAAGGTTATATAACTTTGGCAAAGTACTTGAGAGAGATAACAACAAAACAGGATCAAACAGATATAGTGTCGGAAGATGATGCTGGTAACTCAATCCAAGAAATGGATGTCATTAATGATAATAATGTTGATAGGGCCACTGATGTGATTCCAATGGAATTAGCGGCATCCAATACCAATGGGGACCAGCCCAGTATACAGTCAAAAATCCATGAAGCACAAATATTTGAAGAGAATAACAAAAAGGTAACAGTAGCTGAAGAAAGCTCTCCGAAGGAACAGGATACACCCAAGCGAAAAAGAGGTAGACCCAGAAAAACAAAGACAGAAGAGGCGGAAGTAGCTGACTCACCTAAACGTCAAAGAGGAAGACCTAGAAAAGACTCAGCCAAATCCTCTCCTGCTACTGTCAAATCAGAGCAAGTGCTGCCGCGTAGGAGTTTAAGAGCTAGGTCAGAACGAAGAGTGATCTCATCAGAAAGTGAACGTGAAATGACAGATGAATGTCTGGACGAGGAATTCCAATCGGCGATCTCATCTCCTCAGAAGACGAAGGAAACTATCAGCAACTCCCCAAGGAAATTGAAGAGAACTTCAAGACCCTCCACTCCTAGAAAACCGAACCAGGACATGAGTTTATCTCCGTCACCCCAGAAGGTGAATTCTCCAAGCTCACATAAGAAAGAAGTAAACGAGTCGATGGAGTTCATGAAGAAGATCTTAGGGGGGAAAACTATCAGAATCAAAAATAATCTTACAATGCTTCAGCTTCCAAGCGTGAGAAAGACTAAACCGAAAGAAAGCGACTATATTCAACTTGATACTAGCTCACAAGCTTTTAAGGATTTGAAACAAAAGTTACACCTCTCTACAAAACTCGCTTCACTTCCTTGTCGTGAAGACGAATTCACTACTTTGTATCTTAATATTGAAACTTCGATAAGAGAGAAAACAGGATGTTGCTTATACGTGAGTGGTACTCCTGGTATTGGTAAAACTGCTACAATTCGAGAAGTGATGACTCAAATGAAAGAACTACAAGATTTGGGTGAAATTGATGATTTCAATTACATCGAGATAAACGCATTGAAGTTGATAAACCCAAACTATGCATATTCGACCCTTTGGTACAAAATAAGTGGCTTACTGGTAAGTCCATCAAATGCTGCCATGTTCTTGGATGCATATTTCCAAGAAGAGTCGGAGAACAAAAAGACTCTTGTAGTCATGATCGACGAATTGGACCAGTTAGCAACAAAAAAACAGAATGTCATGTATAATTTTTTTAATTGGCCAACATATGCCAACTCAAAGTTGATCGTGCTAGCGGTAGCTAATACCATGGACCTTCCTGAGAGAGTACTTTCAAATAAGATCTCATCGAGATTAGGTTTAAAGCGTATCCAGTTTATTGGCTACACATTTGAACAATTAGGAACAATTATTGAACATAGATTAGACATGCTTACAAGACAAAGTAAAGATAAAATTGTGATCGATGCAGATGCTATCAATTTTGCATCCAGAAAAGTTGCCAGTGTTAGTGGAGATGCCCGTAGAGCATTACAAATTTGCAGAAGAGCTGTTGAGATTGCTGAAACAGAGTACCACAATAACCAAAATAAAGGAGAGGCTCAAGAATCAGTGTCAGGATTACACGTGAAAATCCCTCATATAGCCCGAGCAATCAACGAAACCATCAATTCTCCCATAGCACAATACATCACAAGTTTATCTCTTGGTTCAAAATTGCTCCTTTGTGGATTATTACTAAGAATGAAGCGATCAGGATTATCAGAAAATCCTTTAGGAGATATAATTGATGAGATTAAACTCTTATTAACTATGAATACTTCAGCTAACTTCAGGTTGTTCAATGAAGTGATAGAATTTGATCAGGCTCTATTACAAGACAAGTTAATTAATAGAGAGGCGAAGGCAAACAATTTGAGGATTGAAAGTTTTCGATTCTTAATATTCGAATTGGTTGAAAATGGAATATTGAACGCTCAGGATATAAGAAGCGAGAGATACAAGCTCATATCTTTGAACGTTTCACAAGATGAGGTTTTAAGTAGTCTTAAGCGAGACGAAAGAGTTGCAGGGTTTTTGTGAGTAGACTAATAAATTGTTGCAAAAAAATCTTAATAAATGCGAACAAAACCTCATCGCTTTTTTTTGTTAGCGAAGATACACATCAAGATGAATAGCATAGATCCTACCGAATTTGTACAAGCTCCAGAAGGACAAAAATCATTAAAATTTTTAGATGAGAAGAGGCAAGCCCATTTTGAATTGGGAGTGACTATGGCCGTGCATAAATGGGAAGAATTAACCATTGCAGTAGACAATTCATGGGGTGGTCCAAACTCTGCTGACAAAAGAGATTGGATTTCAGGAGTTGTCATTGACTTATTTGAGGAGAAAGCTGTTGACATTCAATTGATCGAAGAAACTTTATTATATGCCATGTTGGATGAATTCGATACCCAAGTTGACAATGATTCTGCCCTTGAAATTGCCAACCTAGTGATGCAATTCTACAAGAGAGCATCGGTTGATGATTTTCAAGTTGTGGACGAACTTTATGAAAAATGGCAGGTAAAGCAACAAAATAGACAACTCAATAAGGTTCAGGTACAAGACGATCCAGAAAACCCTAGTAGCGATGATGAAGGAGATGATGACGTGGATCATGTTCATCAACCAGCAGACGATTCAATGGATATTGATAACAACCCTGTGGTAGATGATGATGGATTCACTTTAGTTCAAAATAAGAAGGGACATAGAAGACATTAAAGTAATGCGTTGGATTATGTAACATAGATAAGTCTATACTTTATAAAATAGGTTATTCAATTACTTATTGAATTTCTTGGAGTGTGAGTTCTTGACCGATTCAAGGAATTTAAGGATTGAAACGATGATACTGAATTATGTCTAGTAGTCCGTACAGGAAATTGTGGCTCTGCTTCTTCTCTTGGGGTATTCAACCCAGAAACAGGTGTTGAGCTTCTTACTTGTTGCAATCTCAAGTCACTAAGTCTTCTACTTAAACTTGCAGGTCTATCCATGGATGGAGTACCTGGCACAGCTTGGTTTTGAATTCCTATGATCTTCGAATTAAGCACATCCAAAAATGTTGATTCGGTTCTTATTTTAAATATCTTGATTGAGGTATGGGCCCAATGGTTAACCTTGGTCATTGATCTTTCAACATGGCTTAAAGCAATAGGAGTTTCAATAAGGGAATTTGACGAATCTTCTTCAGTCTGAAAGAGGCGTCCAAATGACATGACTGAGGACTTAATGTTCTGCATTATTCTGTTTTTGCCTCCTGTAGCCACCTCAACGCTCTCAAGGCAATTGTAGATATTACTCCACGGTAACGAAATATACCACCCAAGGGAAACAGCGGTCCACGAAAACTTTAAAGGCAATAGGGGAGATGAGGGTAAAAAATCCTCATTTATTTTCCCTCTGTTATCTTTTATTACCTTCTCGAAGTTCGAGTCCCCAATATGTTGCACTAAAGTAAATGCATCAAGTGAGTTGTTATTTTCGTTGGTCAAGAGTTGGTTCAACTCGAGTTTCAAATGGGGAATGATGATTATGATTATGATTCTCAAAGCACCAATACCTGCCCAAGTCTTATTTAAAGGAGCTTCTTTTTTTTGTTTCCCGATCGCTTTGGATGTCATTCCTGTGGGAGGACTGGGCCGTAAGGCTTTATCAATAGCTCTTGCTTCTGCTTCAAAATCATCTACAGATTCTAAATTGGTCTTGTCAGGTTCTAAACCTTCCATGTATGGTCTACCATCACCAAAGAAAACTGGCTTGCCATTATCATCCAAAGACTTCAGTTTTGGATCTTCTTCATCATTAATTGTCAAATTACTGGTGGATCTGTTCAATGGAGTATTATCGGTTGTACTAGCAACCGACGTCACTTCACTCTTTTCGTCTTCCGTTTGAGGCTCTGATTCATCTTCAATGGTTTTCAAAATCAATCGATTGTCTTCAAAGTACTCATTCTTAAAACTTTCAATGGTGTTGAAAGTATTGTCATATATTTTTTCACCTTTGAGAATTGAAAAAAGTAACATTCTGGAACACTTGGGGTCTCTTAAAGCAGCAATACACACGGATCTTATTAACAAAGCCAATAAGTCCGGATTGTAGGAAGCTTTTAAGAGAAAATCTCTATTCGAAAATCTCACTATCAAGTTCGTTAAAGAGGTAGACGCACTGTAAGACAATCCACTTCTAGGGTTTACGTTGTTCAATTTCTTTGAAGGATCGTCCGTTCCTGGAGTAGCATTAGATGACAACAAAGGCACAATATTATACAAGACTTCGATCAATGTGGTGGCTAAAAATGGATTTAGCGAATGAAATTGCTTGTTCGATGCATAGTTTCCTAAAACGGAGCAAAGCTGTACAACGATGAAGTCCCTAGTAGATATTTTTTGACTTTGATTGAAATTGAACGACGACAGAAAAGTGGATAAGTAGTCCGGATCATTGTCAAGAATACGGTCATGGAAAGCTTCTTGGTGTGATAAAAAAAGTAGAAAGCAGGATGCTAATCGAAGCACATTCTGATCCCTAGCATTGAAGAAGTATTGTTTGATATAGAACGTCAATAAGAAGCATATTTCTGAATAAAACTTTGGCCCGCAAAGTTGCTTGAATCTCGAATTACATTGGAACAATTCCCATAGTAGCATCATCACCTCCATAGTCCATATCTGAGGCGAAGAACTAAGTCTGTTGAGATTCAAGTTTATGGAAGATTCCATTTCTATCAATGAATTTTTTAAAAATTGCATCAAACTAGAGGTCAAGAACAACACTTCTTGATCTTTATGTAACCTTCCAAAATACGATCTTGCTAAATTATACGGCTTTGGATCCAATAAATCCAACTTCGTTAATTGTTGCAAGTCTGCTCTGGGTGGTAAGGGGTAGATTACCATAATCGTCAATAACTGAACGCAATACGTAACGTATAGATATCTTGAGAATTTCAAATCTTGGTTATGAAGCTGAAGCATATTTTCCTGTGGGCTCTGTCTTACAGCCCTACAAAGGACATTGATCAAGGAACAAACCAACGTCAAAATCTCAATTTTTGGCAATGAAGATACCAACAATGTCAAAAAAAGGGAACCGTTACCAACCACACGTGAAGGGTATACATATAACGAGGTCCCACACAAGGTCAAAATTAATTTGAGAACAGCTATTCTGTTCAGTTCGATAATCAAATCTGGAGCATTATACTTAGAAGTTACCCCTACACCAGGCTCCCACACACTATAGTAGACTTTTTCAGAAGAGGCCTTGCCGTTGGGGTTCATAGTGAACCCTTTATAATATAGTAGTTTAACAAGACATTTTATCAACTTGTCGGCCAAGATATTATCCTGGTCAACTTCCAGTGGAGTTGCAATTAAACCATCTACAAAAGCCAATGGTTCATAGCTTGATGAAAGGAAGAACCTCGATTCAATGGTTTTATACTCTTCTAGTTCGAACAAAAACGGTAGTAACTTCGTAAGGAATCTTAAACAATTGAGAAGATTTAGGGAATCGAATGATGCATCAGATTCCGAGATCCGAATAATTTGCTGGATCAAAACGTATACCAACAGAATGAAATTAGATTTGTTCTGATCTCTTATTGACTGAATATCCGAAGGAGTTAACAATTCAAATATTTCATTTGTGGTTGATGGTTTCTTCCAGAAAACTTGCCAGTATTCTAGATCCTGTAAATCGAATATCCTCCCTTGTCCTAATTGGAAAAAGTGGCTTTTGAATTCCACCTTCTCTTCTGCAGTTTTCATGTTTCTTACTCTCTGCAGTGGAAAGTTTTCACACAAAAGTCCCTATCACAGTCCCAGTATTAAAACAATTGGTCGCAAGGTTTTTGAGTGTTCCGAAATTTCTCAAATCAGAATAGAGATTACCATTACTGCTTTTGATGCTAAAATGTTGAATTAGATTAAATAATGGTAAATATATTTTTATAAATTAAATAAAATGTTTTATGCTATTAGTTGAGAATAGCTCTATAACTGTACCTCCTCATTCGATTTTCCGGGACTTTTTAAAGTCGTTTTCGTCTGAATCTCTCTTCCTTACTGCACCGGCAATAGGACCATATCCTATATCCACATGCATACCTGCTTCTTCTGGAGACTCGGCCTCTTCTTCTTCTAGATCGGCCAAATCATCTGCGTCTCCGATATTGTTGATTTTTATCCCTCCATTTTGGTTCTCCTCATTAGATATCCAACCTTTCGGTATTGTAACATCTCTCAAGTCTGTGTTCAATGAAGAATTCTCGAAGTCAAACCCCGGTAACTCTTCTTCAGCTGAATCTGAATCCATATGGAAAGAGGAACATTTGCTCATAGCTTGATAAATAGCTTCAATCGAATTGGGTACACTGGCGAGTAATTTAGAAGGATTAGAAGCGTTCTTGGAGGTTGATGATGGAGCCATAATAATTTCGGCAGTAGGAACAAATTCGGAATCGTTATTGAACACAGCTCGGAACAAATCACAGCTGGTAATTTGTAAATATAATGTATTTGATTCTTGCAAGGCGTGCAACAATATAGATTGATAAGGAAACTCGATTCCTTTGTTTGAAGGACTGCTCCAAATCAACACCAGGCTGTTCAAAACATAAATTTCAACTATATCCTGTAAGATATTTTGGACTTGTTGATCTAAAGTTAACGATACATGAGGATCTTTATCTTGAACTTGAATATGAAATTGGGAAGCACCTGCGTAAAGCACAAATTTGTCATCATCGTGGAGGGAAAACTTCTCTGGAGAAGAAGCTTGATATTCTGTGTAAGCTATCGTATTTTCATAGTTGGGCTTTTCATGAATGACCCTTGGTTGGGGACTCATCCCGATAAATTATTAACAGGACTTACTCGTGGAAGCACGAAAATTACAATTACGAGAATGCGATTTGCAAGGCCACATCTGCACATATGTCTGATAAATAAATATAACGTTGAAGATATATATGGTAATACTAATTAGGGGAAAATTTGCGGATAAACTTGTGGAACATTGGGTTATTGTTGTTTGAGTCACTGGTAAGTTCCTTTTCGATTCTCTCTTGTCTTTCATTTTCGATTCTGATTTGTTCCTCTCTTGAAGGTGGTAACTTCTCATTAATCAAATCTGCTCTCTTTGCATCTTCGAAACTGGTGATAGCCTCCTTCAACCCTTCACTACCATGCAAAAGAGAACCTTTTGGAAGTTGTCCACTATTTAAACTCTTCAAATGAGCAACATCTTCGGTTTGCTCTCTCAAAATTTGGTACATTCTGGAAACTCTACCAATGGCAATAACCTTGTTACGCAAAGCTTGTTTTCTCTCTTCATAAGTATCGAGTGATTGTTCATTATAGTTTGCTGAGGATGGTGGGGCTGCTGCAAAGGATGCAGGAGATTTGAAATCGACCGGAGATGAAGGTACAGACTCCGGGTTATAATTCAAGTCATGATCATTTGCGTCTTCACTCAATTCGTCTTCAGTACAAACATTCAAAATTGACACCAACATTTCGGTCACTTTTTCACCAACGAATGGTAATGACCAAGTAAAAACATCCATGAATTGAGGTAACCAATATGGATGGGGAGATGCGTTAAATTGTCTAATGTTCATGACATTGTTCTCATATTTTAATACTGCTGCTTTGTTGTTGTAATTGTCCAAATAATTAGGGGCACTAAACATGGTCAATAAAGAAGGAAATCCCATGGTTTTAGTTCTTTTGTACATCCTGTAGCCAGCATCTTGTGCCTCATGAGCTCTTATGATCGATAATAATCCTGTTCTTTCTAAAAACAGACACGATGCTTTATATGTGAAGGCATAAGAACAGCCTCGTACCGTGTTTCGGATAAAACTTTGATCCATATTATCTTCGTCGTAATCCTCAATCGGATCTGCCCATAACAAGTCACACATTAAACCTTTCGTAGGAGGTTCTCTGAATCTATCCAATTTGACGAGATCACTTAAAGATCTTAACTCAGGAGACAAACCTCCATGAACACAGAAGAATTGCTTATTCATGATTGCTGCCAATGGCAAAGCATTGAAGGATCTCAAGCTCTCCTCATACAAAGTTATCGAATATTTATGCAAACATTCATTTTTGAAAGTGAAATATTCTGTCAAATGTTTACACTCGTGGTTACCTCTCAACATAAACAATGTATCAGGGTAAGTCAACTTCAAAGAATATAAGTACAACAAACATTCAATCGAAAATGATCCTCTATCGACGTAATCCCCAAGAAATAAATACGAAGTATTGGCTGGATCACCACCTACTTCAAAAAGTTTCATCAAATCATAATATTGACCGTGAACATCACCACATACCGTAACTGGAGCAGGAACTTCCAATAAATTAGGCTCACTGGCCAAAAGATCAGTAGCATCAGATAAAATTCTGATTGCCTGGTCTTCTGTTAGCCTACCTTCACGGAAAAAAAGGTCCTTTAAGTATGCACAATTAGGCAATCCATTGGGTAAGAATACATCTGAGTCACTTGGACTGAAAGTACCTGGAGGAGTCACCGATTCAACTGCTCTCTGTTTGGTATTAATTCTGGTTCCTTCTTCCGTAACGTACAAACTGTAATCTTGATCATTGGAAGTTCTTTCTTTCATAGCCTTGATGGCATTATTTATTTGAGTTTGTTTACCCAGTCCTGACATATTATAAGATGTGTGGACGTATTGGGATTATATGATTCAACCACTGGTTTAGACAATTAATTAACCACAAGTTAATAGTAATGTTTTAATGACACTGGAATGGCTTCGGAACACGAAACTTTAATCGCAGTTCAGAATGATCGCGGTCCAGAATTTGGGCTATAATTTGGGCTGTAACTGAAGCCACTCAATATTGCGGTCGCGAGACGTTATGTAAATCAGATATATATTAAAAGAAAACAACAAAACAAATTATCACGCCTACGATTAAGTAGAGGTGTTGATATAAATGATCTCATTTTGGTTACTGAAACCATTAAATGAGGTCGATGCTACCGAAGTATAGGCACCAATTTTGGGGAAATAAATCCAATCGCCAACTTGCAATGGCTTGGAAAATTGAGATTTCTTACTGACACAATCCAAGCCGTCACAAGTTGGGCCCCACACAGAATAGTTGAAACAATGAAACTTGCCCTTTTCATCAGTATCATCATCCTCAACTTCTGCTTCAAGTTTAATTCCCTTTCTGAGACTAATTTCGTTATCCAAAGTATCGATCTGTTGACACTCAGAGTCGGCATCCAACAATAATGGTGTTGGATGTTGGTGATCGAACAAGATACAATTCAAATTTCCATAAACTCCATCGTTGATATAAATCATCGCTTTGATATCATCAGAGTTGGTTGGCAAATCTCTTTTAGCAATAATATGAGTTGCTAAAGTAAAGACATCGGCGACCATGAATCTTCCTGGTTCAGCGATGAATCTGATTTGATTGGTTTCAACGAAGTCATTTGGGAAAAACTCGCTCAAAGAATAATTAACCATTTGAGAGCTTTCTCCAAAGCTTTCTTGTTCGAAACCACCACCAATGTCTAAAATATCCACGTTCTGGAAACCCATATCAATTGCTCTATCAAAAATGACTCTTGAGTCCCGAATGGCAAGATGAATAGCATCAAAGTCTTTGGCACCGGATCCAACATGGAACGCAACACCTCTAACACTCAAACCTAATCTCTTGGCCAATGGCAAAAGTTGATTGATTGCAGTATCAACTGTACAACCAAATTTGGTAGACAACTGGCACTGTGCAGTGGAATCATCAGTTGCGATTCTAATCAAAACTCCACAAGTTGGATGATACTCAGCGAGTTTGTATAACTCATTGGTATTGTCGACCGTGGTCAAATTGACATTCTGAGTCTTGGCATATCTAATGTAAGAGTTATTCTTACATGGATTAGCATAAATGATTCTTTCAGAATCGATTCCTAACAGCAAAATGAATTCTATCTCACTCTTAGAAGCACAATCAAAGTTTACACCTTTCGCAGCCAAATATTTGACGACTTCAATATCGTTGTTGCACTTGACAGCATAATGGGGAGTAACTCTTGGTAAACGGAGCTTCCAAAGATCGATAGCTCTTCCGAGTTCAGCTAAATCGGCAACGAAAAATGCATCTTCATCGCCTGGTTCGCAACAGGTCTGATCAATTGATCTGAACTTGTTAATTAATACATTTTTGACAGAAACTGGTTTATTCTTGATGATATGAATATCATTTTCAAATCTAAACAGTTCATAATGTTCAATTTCAACAGATGGGGCCATACCTTGAAAAACGTGGTACTATACTTTTCTCTATTATAATTTTTATAAATTTTTTCACTAAGGGACTATTATCTTCTATATTTCAAAGCTCACACAAAAGTTGCGAGCCAAATTCAATTGAAGACGTCAAGCGGCAGCTCTCGTAGGATTTATATACGTAAAATGGAAGGAGTTAACTTTTAATAATAACTTTATGCAAAAGTTTCTAAATATGAAAAGTTCTAATAAAAAAAAATTTTCTGCCTTGTTTAATTATCGCAAAGGTGAGAAGCAACCAATTCTTGATTTAACAATCCACGACACCACGATTAAAAATGTCTCAGTTGCAATAGCCAAAACTGCTCATTGTTAACGATCCAATTACAAATCAATTAATGGCTCTTCGACTCTTTTAGGAACTTCTCTAGATGTTGAGTTATTAAATGACGTGGTTGGTGGAGGAGGCAAAGCATCTGAGGGATTTTGTGAGTTCTCGTAGGCGTCTGATTTTTCTGTATCATAGTTTGTTTCCACTTCTTCAATTGGAGGATATTTCGATCTTGTAGATTCCATTGATCCACCAGTTGAATTTCTAACTGGTACATTGGAAGGATACGACGGATATATTGGCTCGGAAGGGTATTTTGACCCTGAAATATTCTGGCTTATCTCCTCAACGGGTGGATACGTATTCATATTGCTAAAGCCTTCAGGATTTGTAGGAGAATCCAAGGGGTACGTGAACTTTGTGCTTGGATTTTCTGAAGTGCTAACATTAACATCATCATAGTTAGGTTCGCTTGCTTCATAAATTGGCTCCGAAGGAATAGGATAACTATGTGAGCCGGTGGCTTCTTGACCATACTGAGGAGACGAACCTTGTACAAAATTATATTGAGATGCTGTAATTGGGTATTGACCTCCAGTATTCTGAAACTGAGGTGTACCTGTTTCGTATTGAGGCATAGTGGGTTCGAATTGTGGACCCATATGTTGATATTGTTGACCAGTTGACTGCTGATCAATCGATTGCTGACCGGTTGGTTGTTGAGACTGTGGTTGCGATGCATAATTATAGCCTGCCTGCTTATAATAAGTTTCGTAACCGCCACCAGCGGATTGCTGGACTTTTGGAACTGAAGTGGAGGAATTGATTTGGTCCAGTCCATTGTACGAATATCTATTTGGCTGATCAACTCCTTCACTGGGATAAGGTGCGTAAAGGTTATGATTTCCATATGCCTGTGACAACTTCGATTCTAAGAATTGATCGTATAACTTTGTAATTGTTGATATTTTGTTATTCAATGCCACAAACTTTTCGTATCTCTCGATGGAATTTCTTAAGCTTCTGTTCAACTTGGGTTTTATTTGAACAACCTTCGAGTGTAGCTCATTCAAATCCTTATCATATAAAATGTTAGCTTGACGGCTCTTATCGTTTTTAAGCTGATTAACCAAAGTGACATATAAATTGATAGACTCTTCTTCATTCAGAGTAAGCTCTTCCACTTGTGACGTCCTATGCGCTTCTATATGCTGTATTGGGGTCATAGAGTTGCTCTGGGTGGTCTGTGGAGGTAGAGGTTGTGATGTCTGGGGAGATGAAACGGGGTCTGAAGCATATTTATCGAATGGGAATATGTTATTGTAGAACTCTGATCTTGGCTCCCCTGGAATGGACTTAGCTGGTTCTGGCTGCTGATATTGTTGTTGTTGCTTATATAATTGTTCTTGTGCTTGGAATTCTTTCAAACTGGCAGCAATGGCAGCTTTCATTTCGTCATCTTCCTCTTCATCATTACCTTGAGTTGGCTCAGAAACTTCTGCTGGAGGTAACAGAGATGGAGGAGGACCTGAAGGTGGATTAACCTCCACGCCACCAGACTCTTTAAGACTCAATTCTATGGCCTTCTTTAAATCATCGTCTTCTTCTTCGTTTGGTTGGTTGTGTGAATGTTTAGATTTTGATTCCTTATGCTTCTTCAATGATAAATTCGGGTTGTCATTCAACTTGTACTTCAGCTTGAAGTGGCAATTGTCACATACCCTTACTGGTTCCATGATACCTAGAGATGGCAATGGAATGAAATGTGAGGAATGTTCTTGACAAAACACTCCTCCACAAGATCTACAGTGATGTTTCCGGTTGATCATTGAAAATGGTTTGTAACAAATCATGCACTCTTCATTATCAACCCAATCTGCTGGAGCGTCTGTATCTATAAAAACCCCGTTCAAGTATTCTGATGTGTCTGTCTCAGGAAACTTATACCCTCTTCTAACAAGGTCATTGTAACAAGTCTCAACATAGCCCAATTGGATCTGATTTTTGAAAAAAATGGACCAATTCTTGATCAAGCCCAAAATCAAATTGCCCACTTGTAATTTAGCCTCGTTGGCAATGATTTTCCCTTCGTGAATGTTGTAATTCACTCTAAAGACGAACTCAACGAGATAATCCATGAACTCTTTGGAGCTTAATTCGACTAAGAAATGGTATCCTCCATTCTTAACACAAACATCAGTCAATTTCAAGGTGGATGATAATAAATTGGGGTTCTGATAAGTGTTCGTCAAACGCTTTTTCAAAGATCTCATGCACTGCTTAGGAGGGATCTTTTTACTCCTAATTATATCGGTGATCTCAAAGGCAATCGCCACATCAAATTCTCCGTTTGGAATGGATTCCAGAGTGGCTTCTTCGATCTTAGCATCCAACTCTTGGGTGTTGGTGTTGTTCCCAAACCAAGACATCGTTTAGATATAGATAAGTGATTTTGCCTTTAATAAATCGCACTGGTCAGGTTAATGATCTTAACCTAGGACACGACGGGAATTTTTAGGATACAGAAGTGAGCTAAGTGTACAGCCAACATATCATATAAATGATCAAAAAGATATCATGACTTATACATTGTGTTATATATATATACTATTAATACAATCAGTGGAAGAAAGCAAAAACAGCTGCTCCTCCCAATAATGTGGCAGACACGTACCAATACATATCATATTTAGATGGATTAAATTCTCTTATAGCAGTGGTTCTGTACTGGTTTTCTAAGCTTCTTTTGATTCTCTTTCTTAAACTGGTCTTGGTCTCTGAGGCTTTATCGGTAGGATTTAAAGCGTAAGTTGGTAACATCAAAGGAGGTCTGTAGGCCAAGTATAATGGTTGCATTAAGGAACCATCAAATTGATAAATTTGTAATTTATATCTTCCGTGATATGGATCAACAGATACTTGATAAGTCTTGAATAAAGTGGCTTGGACGTAACGACTGTAAAATGAGCTGTTTTCTGGGTCAGAATTCTCAACTCCGGTAGTACCACAAGGGTCACTTAATAATTGTCTACCATCAACTGCCAAAGGAGTCAATTTCAATGAACCATTGTTTAACAATTCATATTTACCGTGTTGCCAAATCAAAGTAGCAATGGCACAGGAATGGTTGGCAGGATCAGAAGTAACTCTATAAAGAGCTTCTTCATAATGACCGTCTTCAGTGAAGGAATATGATATACCTGGCAAGTCTGGCTCAATCAAAAGTTCATCGACTGGATCGAAAAAACCTGGTCCTGTAAAGACTGTATTAGATTTAGAGGACCAAGTACCCACCAATTCTTTCATATTGGGTTCGGCAATCGTGAGATTTATTAACCATGCAAGAATAACATATGTGAAGGAAAGCATTTTGATGTTTGATGACATTAGGAATCAGGTTGATGTCTAGTCAATAGCTTCAATAACAATTTTTTAGCAAATCTCAGTCGCACCTTCACATTTTTTGCAGGAAACATTCGTGTACTGCCTCTGTCGCGTTGCTTTATTTAGAAGGGCAGTGTTAATTTTCTGGATGCCAATAACTTTGTGTAAGTTTTCTTGGTTTTTGGGACCTGGTGAAATTAACTTTAGTTCCTGATGTGGGGCTGAAAGTATTATTGTTTTTTCCACTCGTGTAAAAGATTTACACTGCGTTGGGATCATGGCATGATCCACCAAGGTTGTCATCTATTCAACGGGATTTACATTGCAGAATCTGAAACAAGGCGGAATGATGCCAATCTCTTAGAGAATGGAACTTGCTAGATGGGCCAGATGCGTTAACCGAAAGAGTTAAATTAGTTACAAGCTGTTATTTATTTATTTTTTTTCGAAAAAGTATGCAGATATACACGAAAACCCTTTATGCAAATTTGTTGTTACAATGCTGAAAATTAGGCTGTTGATGGTAGTTTGAAAAAGCCTTAAAGTTAACTGGTGATTCTTCATCTGAAAGTGGAGTGTAGACTCCAAACTTACGATGGTCATCAAATATTGAATTGGAATCAGCACTTGATAATGATGTGTTTACACTTGATGCTGTATTGATACTAACTTGACTCATAGTATGTTGATGCGAGGTAATAATTTTTGGAACCGAATAATCATTATTAAATTTCTTTAACAATGAAGTATTTCCACCTGTAGATAATGGTACCGGCTTGTAAATGTAGTTTGTTGATGCTGTTGTTTCTGATATAGAGCTTGAATTGGATGGAGTTATACCGAGTGAAACTTCTGGAGAACCGGGAATACTAGTGCTATGACAGTAAGCTGGAGATGTTTGAGGTTTGCCATGACATTGTCCTGGTAATTGCACTGGGGATATTGGCGTGGTTGGAGTGGCCACAGCCGGCAATCTGAAAGGATCTTTGTAGGTAGCCATAACTTGGTTGAAGACGTAATTTGGACCTTTGCAGTCGAACAAATTGAGGAGAAAATCTGATGAATTAATAATTGCCTTTATCAAGTTTTTCTTGATAAACTTGTATTGATTATAATCCATTTTGGTTAAGAATTTTTCCATGGCTTTAGTTCCAGGTCTAGAAACTGGTTTAGAATCATCTTCAATAAAGAATTCGTCATTATCGTCGTTAGCATTAGTATTATAGGTTTCCATGTTTGGAACATTAATAGTTTGGAAGTAAACATTGTTAGGGTTTAAGCCGAAAACTTCGTTGACAAAGTCTACTATGACTTTAGATAAGTCGATCAAATCAACGTCAATCAAATCGTAAGAATATAATGAAACATAACTCAAGTACTCCTTGATTTTGAAGAATTCGTTATTTTTGTTTAAAATATTGAATTCATTGGACTTGATCAAAAATTCATCGATTGATGAATCATTGAACGACCACTCTAAAGTTTGCAAAATATGTATTTCCATTTGTTTGAACATGGATTGATCATATTTGCATTTAGCACCACATAATTTAACCAACTCGTGTAATTTAGGTAATCTGAATCTTTCAGTTGGTCCTAAATATTTACCACCAGATCCATAACCTAAGTCATTGATGGTCTTGACATCGGTCAACTTATCCAAGTTGGTCAAATTGAGGAAATGATTGTTACCTCCTTGAATTTTACTAGCTATCCATAAGCAAGTAGTTATGATTAATTGAGATTGGTCTAACAAAATAATTCTCTTAGAACAATATCTGTCAAATATCTTAACAGCTCTGAAAAAAACAAAAGGAATTATTTTTAATCTGACAGACATCTTCAATAAGAAATCTATTAACTTCAATCTTATAGAAGGAGTCAAGTATGGTTGTTGTTGATACAATTCCAAATTTGGTTTCGTAGAATTTAATGATTCTACTATTGAGTCGAATACTTCATTACTATATTCATCAACGGATTGATAGTGAATTTTCAATTCACTTTTGTATAATTTGTTGGAATAATCCAATTGGGTAATTTGAGGAATGGACATTTTAAATATGAAGTATTTGGATGCTTGAGTAGTAAAGATATCAAATTTAGACTATAATGAAAGAATTGAACCGTTGGAATTAAAGTAACTTAATGAATTGAAGAAATGAATTGAAGTAAAATGAATGAACGTTTAGGGCAAAAATAAGTGAACCTGAAGTAAAAAAGCTTGAAATAAAGATGGTGAATGCTTTTCAAGGTGTTCTATTATACACTTAATATCCAATTGAGATATGTTTGCCAAAAATCTTTGATTTCAACTTATCTGAAAAATCTGAAAAAAAATGAACTTTGAAGTATCCGGATTTTTTCAGTACTTTATAATTATAAATAAGTTAACGAATGAATGAAAAATGGTTATGTTGATTGACTATGGTCGATTAAACAATTAGGTTTTTTATTAAATTAAAAAAAAAAAACTACATTATCGGTCGTCTAAATTCGCACCAAATTGGGATTTTTTTTATTTTTTAATTTACGTAACATTTTTCTGACGACTCATTGACATTAGAGAGGCATTTGTCAATGAATATCCATTTGTATAGTTGAAGTTTGAAAACTTAATGCGATCAGTCGAATACATAGAGATCTTTTGTTATAAGGGAATGGTCGTTTGATTCAAATCAAAATGCCATTTGGTAGAGAATTGGAATAAGGCGTTTCGGCAATTGAATGTGTTAAGCTTTTCACCTTCAAACGTTAAATCAACCTACCCTCCACTAAACACGTATGATGTGAGGAAGTCCCCCTTTCGAGATACAGGGCAAGTTAAACCTAAAGTGGCACTACCGATTTGGCAGAATAAGGTTTTTTTTGGCGTTCGGGTAGAAGCTAATAAAAACTCGGTGTAATTGGAAAAAAATCCCAGCGATTCGCTCTGGCAAATTTTCACAATTCTCGACCCCAAGTATTTTCGCCTTTGTTATGGTTTTAGTCTTTTATGAATCGGTTTATAAAGTAGTAGAAGTACATTTGCCGATCTCTAGAGTAGTAGATGATACATATTACATTCTAAGATCTCTAATGAGGACTCTTTCGAGTTGACTCGAGTTATGCCCCTCCTATTAAAGCTCCCCCTTTTCCCCCTTTCTTTAATGTCTTGCAGCTCAGTTAGTGAAAATTTTTGATGAGTGTGTCCAATTCAAAATGGCCTCGGCTGACATTTAGGCATTTAGTCGAATCACCGCCCACAAAATGCAAATTGATTGTATAAACTGGAACCAAACATACTGCACAATGGGCAATGAGGAAATAAGGCAATTGGCCATTTTAACAATAAATATGGTCATAATGGCTGCTATTTATGTGAACTATTGTTTCTCGCAGGATAATAAAACGGTTTTTTTACATGTAGGTATTGTTAATTGTCTGCGACAAGAGTTTTGTTTCGCAACCTAAACTGGAGATTTGGTAAATGTCCACATTATTGGATGAGCTATTGACCAAAACAATAATGGTCTAAGTTAAAGTACTTGTTAGTAGACGGTCTAACTACTAAAGTATATAATACTATCAACATTTCTGATGGATAATGGCATACTCTTCAGCCCTCACAAGTCCATTCCAAACACCTGGTATGTGGTATGTGATTGAAAAACTACTCTCTAAATGGGAAAATTGTGAAAATATGCCATTCAAATGTTACACTCTTGTCTATGGCCAGGTTGGAGTACAACAACTAGCAACCTCAAACGGCATTTACATTCACATATAAAATTATCTCTGTTATCTATTGGTTGGTCCACTCGGTGAATAGGTTAAGCTCAAATTTAACCTCATTAGTTCGATCACGTATGTACCACCCCCTTAGAACCTACCAGGCCTGAAGGCATT
This sequence comes from Yamadazyma vaughaniae, assembly GCA_030569695.1. Taxonomy (NCBI): domain Eukaryota; kingdom Fungi; phylum Ascomycota; class Pichiomycetes; order Serinales; family Debaryomycetaceae; genus Yamadazyma; species Yamadazyma vaughaniae. Next base: position 320,480 of record JAJMLO010000003.1, on the reverse strand, counting down.
TGGTATCGATTTTTTTTTCATTTTTGTTGCGAATTCCTCCCCCTTCCGAAGGAGGGAGGTTGCACTTGTCGTCGAGGCTTTTGGTGTTTGCACGTCGGAGTTTTGGTGCCCGCTAAACTTAAGCGTCGCCGACGTATTTGGCGAGGCAGTGATGGCACTGCGACCAAATGTCGCCTAACTTCAATAGTGCGACATAAAGGAATGAAAATCAAAACAAACAGCTTTGTTCTACAAGAATGCAAGTTTATCCATTCTAGACTGAATCTCCAGATCTAATGCCATAATGATGCTTAACCTTGGTTTTTTCCCCGTGTACTATTAGACGGAGTTACAGTTGTGCATTATACATTTTACATACATATTCTAAAACTCTTACTTAGATTTAGACGATCCTTTGGAGTGTCAGAAATATGTACTAAAAATAATACTACGTATTCTTTTAAACCAGCATGAGAAGAAACGAGTTTTAGAGTATTGTAACAATTTTCATCGTGATTAGACTATTAATCTCTAGTAAAGCCCATTCAAGATTTCTATTGTATATTTACAAGGCTAGAACCTCTGTTTGATACATAATAGTGGTCTCATAATTATAACATTACAATTGGCTATTATGTTGTCCAATTAGAGCAATTGTTTTACTAGAAGAAGCAGATTATTGTGTGATTATTTTTTGGGGGCCATCCAACTTAGGCTTAAACATTCTCTTATACTTGACGTCAAAACCCCTAATGCCCTGTTTAACCATCTAAAGCCTATGTTTATTTTAAAAACACCTTAAGCCTAATGAGGTTATCTATTTATTTAGGCTACGCTTACTGATGTTCTGATGGTGCATCAGTGGTTTTTTTGTTATTTTGATTTTTCTATTGTTCATTTTTTTTTTTTATTTTTCGCGTCCATACAGCCAACGGCCAATTCTTAGGTAAAACACTTCATGTGCCTTAATTTTACGGTATGTGCCAACCGAATTAAACGGTTTCATGGTATAATGCCTAATTACTCAATTATGGAATGTAGGCTGGTCTAGGAATGCTTTTAGAGCATTTTAGTAAGTTTCCTAAACCCCCTAGACCCTCAAGTAATTGCAGGGTTTTTTTTTTGTTTTTAGATTGTCAATGATACTCGATCCTATTCACAAACCTTAACAAAAAGAGAGACAGGCTTCTAACAAATGCAAATCCTCAAAATCAGATGATCTACGTAAGCATAATCTTATCACTAATTAGGCAATAGGAAGACCCAAATTTGTAATTAGGGTAATGACGGAGATAATCCCGGCTTAGCTGATGGGAATTCCGGTCCGATGAATAAGGTATTCCGTGATATCAAGGCTAATCTATTGCAGTGTGTGTTTTTGGTTTACCGAGATCTCAATGTTGAGTCCGGAATTAGTGTGCAAAACAAGTGAGCGTCTAAATTGACTTATGTTTGAGAACGCGAATTGGCAATTTTCAGCCAAAAGCATACTAGAACAACAGTGGAGTGCGATGGATGTCACTAGAAATGTATTTTCCAAAGCTTATAATGGATTGTTTGGTCCAGGAAGCCCGTTAGTCAACGAACCCACTATTGACTACAACAATACCATCCACAGCTTTAAATCTCACACCCAAAATACCAATAATCCATCAATCGCGTTTGCGTCTTCGAACAATTATTGGGAAGACTCAGATGATGATTTAAATAATGACATGAATGCAATCTATAACCAGTTTAGTGAAAACTCCACGAAACTCTCACATGTTCCTGGATCTTTCACATCGTACAGTTCGGAAAACAATCTGGACAGGTTTGATCCTGAAAACCACCATAATAGATTGGGATTTAAACGGTCTTTAAGCTCAAAGTTTGACGATATTGGAAGAGACTTCCCACGAGACACACTCAAAAAAGTACCCATTGATTCCGTGTATAAAGATTTGGAATCTAAACCACAGAGACCATTCCGTGACCGGTATCTTTCAAATGACAGACTTGCATCCAACGATAAGTACGAATTTAGTAACAGAACATTCGATTTAGGAGAGCCAAACTACAATGTAGAGCCAATTAGCTCAAAGCTTTCCGGTAATAGAAGGCACACGCTATCTCATGATACTGGTTCAGGTTTGAGGCGACCTTATTCCGAAGAAAAGTCCAGTAGCTCAAGAGCTTATCCAGATTATCTCGATAATAAGTACCGACCCAATTCGTCCTTTGATCACAAATATCCCCCAAACCCAAAGTTGAGGACGCCTAGCAGAAAAACGTACTCGCTTGGTAACTCAGATCCTCTAAGACTTGGTTTGAGCGAGAATAGACTAAATACGCCAAACCACAAAATTGACCACTACTCCAACAAGGACTTCACGGTGTACTCAGATGCAAATGAAAGGCTTCAGAAACTTAAGGAACTCAATCAGATACAAAGGGGCATTGAAACAAAAATCAACACAAAGTTCAACCATCTTAATCTGAACCTTGGTGAATTCAAGAAGCTAAATAAGCTTAATGAAGAAGTATGCGAAAACAATAGAACACTCCAACAGCTCAGTGAGTTGGTGGAAATCAATGAAGATCCTGAATTGATAATCAAAGAAACGCAGAATCACAAGTACCAGCAATTGAGATCCGAATATCTAACAGAGCTTCAGAATCATCAAACCTTTTACCAAAATTATCTCAAACTATTCCAGAAATACAAGGGACTAAAGAATGATAAATACGGCAAGGTCATCGAGAAACTCAAACTCATTAGGGATACAAGTGATGAGGCTACTATTAAACTCATCTGCGACAATTTGCTTACGGATTTGAAGTAAAGTTAAAAACATCATATTAAAATTACATACTAAGGGAATTATAAAGCTAATAAAGCTCCAGCAGCCAAAGCAGCACCACCGGCAGCGTAACCAAATGGTTTGTTCATTTGGGCATTACCTTCGTAAGAAGTGACATTGGCAGTACATCCTCCGTCACAGCTAGTAATGGTAACAAGAGTGGTGTTAGCAGCCAAAGCAGCAGAAATAAAAGTAGCGATAGAAATGGTAAACTTCATGGTCTTGGTACTTCAAAAAATAAGTAAGATCCTTAAACAAAATGGAAGCTAACTTGCTTTTATAGGACATTATACAGTTGCCATGGGAAACCCTTGTACTAAGATAAGAGATAATAACTTCCCAAAATGGATGCGGGTCGTCCGTTTTAGGAAATGAAATAGTGCCTTATCACTTAAATGCGCATCTAATAGCTGAGGAGCACTGTCTTGTGCAGCTTACACTATGTAGACTAGGGATACGGTTTGTCGATATATTTGTATGCAACTATGGTATTGTGTAAACCGTAACTATGAATTTAATTTAATATCTCTAAAAACTTGGCTCAAAAATAAAGATCTCGTTCTCGTTCTCGTTTGTCTGCAAAAATCGATTCAAACAACTTGGTTGCTACTCATTACCGGAACAATAGAATGAGAATCGATATGGATCGATCCGTCGTCAATAAGACTTTCGTTGATACATTCATTAATAATGTGATCCCAGTCACTGAAAATCACGAAGTACAACTGGGTGAGCGATAAGATGAATAATGCTACCAACATACCAACCCAAAGACCAAGAAGGGCCATTTGAAGCTTGAAGGAGCAGAAAAAAGCAACTGGCAATGCAATGACATAATAGGCAAATAAGTTTAAGTAACCACCAATCTTCTGTCTTCCTTGACCTCTCAAGACTCCACTGGTCAAACATGACAAAGAATCGTTCACCTGGTAAAGGGCTCCAACAATTAATACTTTAGCAGCCAAATCAATGACTACAGGATCCTTACTGTATAATTTTGGTAAGGATGTTCTAAATGCAAATAAAATTGAACCGGTCAAAACACCTGATGCGAGAGCTACGAGAACTGTTGTTCTAGTAGCCACAATGGCAGCATTCTTTGATGCAGCACCAATAAACCATGCAATTCTTGTGGAAGCAGCGATTGACATTGCAAAGGGAATTTGGTATAATAACACACATGATGTGGAAACGATGGACTGAGCTGCCAAAACTTGAGTTCCAAATTGAGATGCAGTGAATGTAATGATCTCAAACGCTAACCACTCAGCTTCAACCATCAAAACACCTGGAACTGACAAATCCACCATCTTCTTCCACTTCTTGAAATAGACCTTATTGAATAAGGAGTGTTGTGGCCAGCATTGATAACCTCTAACAAAATAAATATATAAATACAACATGGTAAACATCAAATAGTTTGAAATCACAACTGATAATGGTGCTCCAACAAATCCCATTCCGATTCTTGAGTCCCAAACCAATACATAATTCAAAACAATGTTGATTGGTGCACAAACAGCTAACACATAAGTAGAAGCATGAAATACACCTTGACTTTGTAAGAAATGTTTACCATTCTCGAATAAGATGAACCCTGGTAAACCCAAGGACAATACTTTCAAGTACTGGGCAGCCAAATGGCATAATTTAGCTTGGTCTTCTCCTACAATTGCCAATAAAATAGGTTCTGCAAGGAAAAACCACAAGATAAACATTGGGACAAACAACATAAGAAGTAAATAGTTACATCTCATGAAATGTAACCCAACCTTCTTGTATTCCTTCCTTCCAAAACTCTGAGCACATAAAGTATCAAGACAAGTAGATACCCCCTGGATAATTGCATATCCGGAAATATTAGCAGTCATGGACGACAAACTAACAGCAGCCAATTCGTGAGATCCAAGCTTACCAACAGAAAATACTGAAGCAACTGTCAAGGAGTACTGTAATAAGAAGGTAATAATCAAAGGAATCGAATATTTCAATAAGACCTTTGTTTCAGTTTTAATGTTGGTCTCCGGCTCAGGTCCGACCTGGTTACCTTGCAAAATATCTTGAACGTCAAGACTTGAGTGTGATTTGACACTTCTTAAACCATGAATCCCATCTGCCGGAGTTCTTGAAGAAGTCTTACTCAAACTAAAAGAAGCAGGAATACTGTCAGCACCAACAGAAGCAATAGAAGCTCTCCGTTGAATAACATAGGAAACAATTTCGCTCTCTTCAATTTCGTGAACATCCAAAAGACTTTCTTCTTGTGGGACTCTTGACACGTCCCTGGTATAGAAGGGAATAGATTCACCTTCTGTACTATTCAAGAAAGGGGTATTTTCGTTCTTGGACATATATTATCAAACACAAAAAACCAAAAATAACGGTGTAGGTATAAATAATTTAAATATTCGGGGAGTTTCGTGATTTTATTATTATTACGATTCAGATAACAAAGGTGCAAGTGCGGGAGATCTTTTCACTACTGAATCAAGTAACAATTACCGTAAAAACTGTACTACCTACGTCAATTATAACTCCGGCTTTTGCTCAGTGTCCTCTTTCAACTAAGAGTCAATTGAAAACTTCAATAAAACGAAAGCTGGAAACTATTTGACTTGTGAGTTTCTTAAGGCACATGGTCTAACAATTGTTTATCAGAAGCGTGTTGCGCTTCTTAGCTTGCGATGCGCTCCTGCAATAACCATTACCATTTGACCGGATCCAAGCCTCCGCCTCTAAGAGCGTGAATTTGATGCTCATGGTTTTAATGTTGTTCAAAATTGGAGACTCGAAAGCACTTACTTTTGATTGTTTTTCCTATTTGGAGAGGTATTCCGTTTCAAGGCGGATGTGACTGTTGCAACCGTTTTGTTTTTCGTTATTGGTTTCGATCGCGGAATAACTCTGCTCACGTGAGACATGGAATATTTATATTCAAATCTAAATCTAAAAGTCAAGCTAAAACTTTCCGTTCAAAAGGTTCTTGATCATGTCTTTACCAGTGTAGTAAACTGTTCTGACAAAGGTTTCTAGGTCAAGAGTGGAGCTGATCACTTCTACGAAACCAAATGGCAACATGGCAGGAATCCAACCTTGTGCCAATTCAATAGCGTAAGAACCTTCGCCCATAGAAAATTGAGTCATACGGCCTCTCTTCATATGGTTACAGTCTCCTGGTAAAAATACGGAAGCTTCGATTTGATTGTCGTAACCGATCTTTTGGTTTCCAGAAAGAATGGTGAAGTAGTCATCAGCAAAGTGAACTCCAGAATGACCGTTAAGTCCCACTGCAGTACCGAAAAAGATGAGGTACTCAGAAACAGAAGCATGAAGAATGAACATATTTCCCATAGATCCTCCAGCATTGTTGAAGACCCATTCGTCCCAATTCAAATCATTGATGATCTCTTTTCCGTAGGTAGTTTGTAACTTTGGAACCAAATTAATCATGATCTCGGTAGCATTATTGTTTGGGTATTCAGTGATGGTTTCTCTTACCAATTCACCAATGACTTTGTAGTCAAACACATAATTGCTTGGGAGCCAAGTATCGTATAACTTATTCAAAATGGAATAAATAATAAGGGGAATTCCCACAAAATAGAACAACTTCATTTTTGGATTATCAAAAGAGTGGAAAGTCTTTGGTTTATATATTTTTTCATTTTCGAGAACGAGATTTCGAAGCTATACGAAGTAGCGATTTATACGATGTACGAGGGTCCGAATGTTTTTACCCAACTTTTGCAAAGTACAACGTGTATTGTAATCTGGAATCCGATGCTAGTTTATTACATCGAAGCTTTAGTTTTTAGTATTTAGGCATTCTCTAACTTGTAGAACATTGTCTCGTCAACAGAAACCCTGTTATCCGCATTCGATTGATTTCGATAATCAGAAATTATCTCAGACATGTCAATTACACATATTTTAGCATCTGATGCTTCGGATATCGAGAAGTATCTCCTGGTCAAGGTGTTATTTGCTGATTCGTCGATACAGGCTATCACAAAAAATCTAGAACTCTTGGCCTCTCCGGGTGATGAATTGTGGCAAGCAGCAGCTACACTTCTAATGATCAGAAGGAAGCTTGAAACTGGAGATTTGGTTGACGTTAACGATTTATTCAACCTGGTCAATAACGTGATCAGTCAATATTCATCAAGAAAGTCTCAGCAATCGTCCCAGTTGCTTAAAATCATTCGCTTTACCTATAATGACTGGTTCTTTGACTACCAATTATTGTTCAATGTCGTTAACAATAAGCATCGTATATTCGAGTTGGTCAAGAAGAAGGTTGTCCTCCTCACTAGCAAAGAATATTTGGATGTTGATTCATCCTTGAAGGAGGAATTGCTCATCAAGTTGATAGATTACTTGATAGTGTCAAACTATGACTTCAAAAAGGTAGAATTGATCAATTTTGTGAAGAGCTATATCGTGGACAATGATTTCAATATACCATTAACTTCAGAAACAGACAAGATATTCTCCATGTTTCCAAACAAACTGATCATACACTTCAAAGCATTCCAGTCATATTTAAATCAAGCTTCTACAGGCTTGTTGAAGCGTTTGGATAAGGATATATTAATTGACAATTTTGTTGAGAACAATTTGTTTGTGTTGTCCGGCTTCTACCTGTCGATCTATATTGCTCAATTGGAGAATCTTTTGGGAATTGAAGTGAAACATAGTACTATTACAAGGATGATTGTTAATAACAACTTGCCGTTGAACACAAAAATCGATCAAGTAAATGGAATTTTATTATTTCCTGATACAACAGCGGACAACATAAATAATACATTCACTATGGTTCAACAGATATCAAATAAGTTAACTACTTAAACCATAGTACGACCATTCTGAATTGACTTCTCTATTTAAGACTAATGTATTTTAACGATTTAGCTCCTGGTGAGTTTCATAGGAAGTAACCATCTATATTATTATAATTTTCAGTTTTAAGAGTAATCGAAGATGATATACACTTAAGTGATGCCCATGATTAAACAATTTCAATTATCTGGTTTACCTCTCATTTTTCTGTAAATGTCAATTTTGCAGCTTTTGCGATTTACATATTAATACAACAGATTTGGCAAGATACAAATTAAATATATTAAAATAGAAAGTAGTGTACTTACAACAAAAGCTGTCAATCTAGATAGTAATAGCACCAGAAATGCAAATGGATGTTTCGATAAATGTCTCTTTTTATTAATACAGTATATACAATTATTAGTAATACGATGAAAGAAGTGTAAATGCTAGAAATGATAGGCAGGGCCCTAATTATATACTCCTGATCCCAATTGCAACAAGGATTTAGCAACAGAAAAGGAATTTGGAGTAGCGAAATGCCTCAAAGGAGAAGAATTATTCTTTTTTAATGAGTCGTCGAACGATTGGTCATCAATGGTTTGGTCATTATCATCATTATTGTTGGCATTGATTGAGTCAGATTTGTGAGATGTAAGCTTTAATGGTGTCTTCAAAATCTTGTTAATTGATGGCAATGGTTCTTGTTGTGACGGAATTGACAACAAAGAGTTTGATGTAGATGCTAATGCAGATATAGGATCATTAAGACCTCTTGTGGCTAATGGTAATGATACTTTATTTTGCTGTTGTTCACCCAAGGTCAAGGGAATCTTCCCGGTATTATAGAATGTGCTCTCCTTTTTGATGGTGAATAGCTTCAAATTATTAGAATTCTTACTCATTATTAACGAAGTCAATGATTTCTGTGTCAAGTTAATGTTTACAGAATTTTCGAATGTCTTCTTAACAGGTAAATTCAGTTTCGTTGATACCAAACTTTTTGATTTAAGATTATTTGTCTTCAAATATCTTGAAAGTTTAGCACTTGGAGATAAATGCTTTGTTTTTTGGTTATTGATTAATTTTGTTGAAGAATTAGATGGTGACTTTATGAGATACTCAGATCCGTAGATCTTGAAATTGTCCTTCAGAGTGAGACGGTGTGATTGTTGTTGATTTAATTTGAAAATAGCCAACTTCAACTTGAATTTCAACTTGGATGCATAAATATCAGCATCGGAGCCATTAGCAGACGAAACATTGAAAGCTTCTTGATTTAATGAAGAAGTGGATGAAAGTAAGTTCAAAGATTTTGTTTTGAAAGAGTTGGACCGTGAACTATTAGTGGAATTGGAAGCCAGCTTGGAGGTGAAAGAGCGTGATTTTCTCATAGCCGCTAAGGAAAGCGACTTTGGAGTTGATCTTACTCCCAAAGAGTTTTGATCTAAAGAACTCAATGCTCTTCTATCAGTAACCATGGACATTAAGTTGAAAAGTATATGGATAAGAAAAAAACAATAAAACGAAGAAACGATATATATAAATATGATACACCCAAATTCAAAACACCAAATTTATGTCTCGCGTTATTTATGTTAAGATTGTTTTCATACATTCTCCAAACGAGCATACGGTTAAACCCAAATTTTCAGGCCCGTAACTTTGCCATTACCTAAATAGGACCAGAGACGTGGCGGGAAAGTATTTATAAAACTCCCATTTCTAGTCAAAAATCCATAGATGCATAAGGTTAGAAAATCCCCAGACACGGTATTATTGGTTACTCAGTTTGGTTGTCATCTGAACCCAAAACAATAATAACATCTATGATTCTCCCTGCATCACGTTCTAAACCGCACTACCATGCATGACTTGACCATACTTTGTCGCGTCTACATACACGTCATTTTGGGCTCCTGTCTGATCGAAGTGAGCATCTCCATCTGGTCCAACAAAAGGCAACGGCTTCGACTAAAATGCGTCTTTGTTTGTTTATTTTTGTTTTGGTTTCTTCCCAAAACACGCATAGTTTTCGCAGCCTTTTTTTACGAGAACAATCGCTCTGTTTATATAACACGGTAAAGATTATTTAGAGGCCTTTGCAGGAGAGTCCGTAAAATGTTGGCAAAAGAAAGAGGCTAAGCGTACGGTAACTGCACCTGTTCTTTGTCGTAACGTGTTAGCTGCAAGCCTCCAATTCTTTTTGTGGGTGATGTCAGACCGTGCTAAATAATATAATTAAAGCCAGTTTACACTTCAGGGGACATGGGTATACTATTGGCTGTCAATCCTAATCTTCCCATGCACAAACACATGTATAACCCTTGAAGAAAAAGCGATCTTACCAATCAAGGCAAAACCCAGATCCAAGTATGGGTGTAGGGGTGTGGTGTCTGGGGGTAGTCTCTGGTGAGTGCGTATCAGTCGCACCTTTGAAATTGAGGGGGAGTCATTTTCTTATCTCAAATCTACTTCTTATAACATGCTGATCAGATCTAAACTCTCATCCTTGAGAGAATACTTAACTCCTATCAACAACACATCGAACTTCAGTACCACGGGAGAAATATCACCTGACGAGTTTGTAAAAGCCGGTGATTATTTGGTGTACAGGTTTCCTACCTGGGAGTGGTCATCAGCACCAGCCAAGTTACAAAAATCCTATTTGCCTTCGGACAAACAGTTCCTCATTACTAGACATGTTCCCAGCATTCAAAGGGCCCAGACATATTTGGGGGTCGATACTAATCTTGATGAACAAGAAGAAGAGTTGGAAGATGGATGGGTAAAGTCACATAGGATTGCAGATACACAGAAAGCTGATAATGAAAATAACGATATTGATGAAGACAACGACAAGGCAAACGATACCACTAAAGGGGGTCAGAATATCGAAGATGATATTGATGATTTGATAGATGACACTGCTGAATTGGATATCAATACCGATGATTTCGAAGACTTATCTAAAGACAACCAGTCCAATGTCCGGAAATACGACTTATACATCACATATTCTACGAGTTACCGGGTTCCTAAGCTCTACTTGGTGGGATTCAATTCGAACGGGATTCCCTTATTGCCAGAGCAAATGTTTGAAGATATTTCATCCGATTACAGAGATAAGACGGCCACAATCGAAAAGTTACCCATGGGGTTCAACACCACTTCCGTGTCAATTCATCCCTGTAAACATGCTTCGGTTATGAGAGTCTTAATGGACCATGCCAAGAGAAGCAAGTTGAAAAATAAGTCAAACGATGAAGAACTAGTCTTGGATGAAGATGAGCAACCAGAAGAAGAAACAGGCGTAAGAGTTGACCAATACCTTATAATATTTCTTAAGTTCATTGCTAGTGTAACCCCTGGTATCGAATACGATTATACCATGGAAGTTTTATAATTAATAAGTAAATAGAATTCATTGTTCGAGATTTTCACGTTCTATAAATGTAGGTCCCTGAAAAGTGAGAAGCGAAAAATAACTTGAAACAGTATACATGGCAAAACAAGTAAAGAAACTGGAGAAGAACAAGTCAGCATCTCCAATTCTGGAGATGCCAATTCAAGAGATCAAGGAAAAGATCCAGCATCACGTTTCCCGTCCGGAAAACAATCAACAACAGAAAGTTTTGAAGAAGAAACTACATCAATCAAGAAGAGTAATATTTATTTTAGGTGCAGTGATTGGGTTATGTGGTGCTATATTCTTTTCCACATCGAGTGAAAACTTACTACTCAATGATTTGGATGGGTTTGTAAATTTTGATTCTTTCAGTGAATATCTTGGTGACTGGAAGGATATGATGCCTTCGGGATTCAACTCAATCATTTCGGATATGAAGGTTCCCGAAAGTGATAGGGAACAATTACATGGATCTGCCGAATCCTTCTCTGTTGGAAAGAGAATGTTGGCCAATGAAAAACTCCAGGCAAGAGATAATGTGGTGATGGTTCCAGGAGTTATTTCCACCGGACTCGAAAGTTGGGGGTTGTCTTCCGATGGAGACTGCCCATCTGTGAACCATTTTAGAAAGAGACTTTGGGGTTCATTTTACATGTTGAGGACAATGGTTTTAGACAAAACTTGTTGGTTGAAGCACATTATGTTGGATCCTGAAACCGGTTTGGACCCTCCAAATATAAGGGTCAGAGCTGCCCAGGGTTTTGATGCTGCTGATTTCTTTATTGCTGGATATTGGATTTGGAACAAAATCCTTCAGAACTTGGCTGTCATTGGCTATGGACCTAACAATATGTTGAGTGCCAGTTATGACTGGAGATTGGCGTATCTCGATTTAGAGAAACGTGATGGATATTTTTCGAAGTTGAAGCTTCAGATCGAGTTGAGTTATAAGCTCACAGGCGAGAAGAGTACTTTAATTGGACACTCAATGGGGTCTCAGGTGATTTTCTATTTCTTGAAGTGGGTAGAAGCCGAAGGAGAAAACTATGGAAATGGAGGTAAAGACTGGTGCAACAAATATGTTGCTTCGGTTGTCGATATCAGTGGGTCTGCTTTAGGTACACCAAAGACATTGACTGCTTTGATTTCAGGTGAAATGAAGGATACAGTGCAATTGAATGCTATGGCTGTTTACGGCTTAGAAAAATTTTTCAGCAGAAAGGAAAGGGTTGATCTTCTCAGAACGTTCGGAGGTGTTCCTTCTATGATACCCAAGGGTGGAGATATTATTTGGGGAAATTTAACACATTCTATAGATGACTCCAATAAGATTTCAGAAACCGGTCTGAAGAACGTTGAGGATCCAGGAATCAGGAATGATACCAGTTTTGGTACATTTATCAGATTGAAATCCCAAAAAATCGGTGACCGTAATCTCACATTGGCAGAGTCCATTGATTATTTATTAGATTACTCTCCTGATTGGTTTAGCAAGAGAGTTCAAGATGAGTATTCTTTCGGGATCGCTCACACTAAAGAAGAGTTGGAGAAGAACAACAATGATCATTCAAAATGGTCTAATCCTTTGGAAGCCAGCTTACCCAATGCTCCAGATATGAAATACTATTGTTTCTATGGAGTGGGAAATCCCACAGAAAGAGCATATGCGTATCGTGATGCTGAGGAGGGATCAAAACTCAATATCACTATCGATTCCGAAGCTCCAGACCCAGTGGTTTTTGGAGATGGAGATGGAACTGTCAGTCTTTTGACACATACAGCCTGTCACTTATGGCAGAGAGAAAACACCATTTACAATCCAGGAAAATTGAATGTAACTGTTGTTGAAATTAAGCACGAACCTGACAGATTTGATATCAGAGGGGGAGCTAAGACTGCCGAGCACGTCGATATCTTAGGCTCAGCCGAATTGAATGAATTGATTTTGAAGGTGGCTGCTGGTAAGGGAGATACAATTGGAAACAGATATATCAGTGACTTGAAAGATATGGTGTCGAAATTACCACTCAATTGAGCATATAGGGAATCTTTTATTTGAATGTATAATTTGTATGAAGCTGTCGTTGACCGTTTTATTTATATTTGTCGCGAGAGAATTTCAAAACCGATCAACACCCTTTCAACAATATGAGGTACGTCAACGAACTCTAGTTTTTTGTGTAGTATCTAGGTTTAGGCATCTACCAATTACTTTACTAAAAATAGTCACTAATTCAATTCTAGTGGAAGATTTGTAAGAGCTTCAAAATATCGTCATGTGTTTGGACAACCATCCAAGAAAGAACTTTGTTATGAGAACTTGAAAGTTACCAAAAACGCTTGGGACTCGGACATTATTCAGAGCAATGGTAAATATATTTCCTTGAACTGGGACTCCTCAGGTGGTGGAGCCTTCGCAATTATACCTGTTGAAGAAGTTGGAAAGGCCCCAGATTCAGTTTCGTTGTTCAGGGGTCATAAAGGTCCAGTGTTGGACACGGCCTTCAATCCTTTTAATCCTCAGCAAATTTTGAGTTGTTCTGATGATGGGAAAGTTTTGTTATGGGATATCCCAGAAGACTATTCGTTCCACAAGTATTTGGATGAAAATGATAACATCAAGGACGTTACTGAACCGGCCAAAGTGTTATCTGGTCATACCAGAAAAGTGGGTAAAGTTCAATTTCATCCATGTGCTGAAAATGTGTTTGCTTCTTCATCTGCCGATTACTCAGTTAAGATTTGGAATTTAGAGACCGGAAAAGCTGAGATCACTTTACAACATAAGGATTTGGTTACATCTTTTGCTTTCAACTACAATGGTACCTTATTAGCTACTACTTCTAGAGACAAGAAATTGAGGATTTGGGACATTCAATCTGGTAAGATTATATCTGAAGGTCCTGGTCATAATGGTGCCAAACCATCTAGAGTTATTTGGGTTGGAAACACTGACAGAATTATCACCACCGGATTTTCCAGATTATCTGACCGTCAAGTTGGTGTCTGGGACGTCAATGCCATTGACAAGGGTCCAATTGATGGATTTTTGGTGATTGACCAATCTTCTGGAGTTTTGATTCCTGTTTTTGATGATTCCAACTCTATCTTGTATTTAGCAGGTAAGGGAGATGGTAACATTCGTTATTATGAATTCGAGAACGACTACTTACACGACTTATCACAATACGCATCTACTGATCCTCAAAGAGGATTCGCTGCTGCTCCAAAGAGAAGTGTTAATGTCAAGGAGACCGAGATTTTGAAGTGTTTCAAGACCGTCAATGACCATTCAATTGAGCCATTGTCTTTCATTGTTCCAAGAAAGTCTGAATTATTCCAAAGCGATATCTATCCTGACTGCCCATCTGAGAAACCAGCATTGACTGCTGATGAATATTTCGCTGGGAAGGTCGTCAATGGTCCTGTATTGATGAGCATGGAATCTTTATACGAGGGTACCGCACCTTCTTTCCATGATTCTAAACCATCAATTAACATCAGTGAGGCTAAGGATAAAGCTAAAGAAGCCGAGGAAAAGGCAAAAGCAAAGAAAGTGGATGAAGCTCCTAAAAAGTCCTCTTTGGAGGAATTTGAGGAGACTAAGACCACATCTACTTCTGGTTCAAAGAGTGTGGATGAGACATTGAAGTCATCCTCCGAGGTTGATAATTTACTCAACAAAGTGAATGAAGGAAGTGATGTCGAAGAAGAAGTTTCAAGCGGAGTTAAGGACGATGAATGGGAGGAAGTCAAGAAGCCTGAAAACCTTTCTGATTCTAAATTAGTTGAACAAGTTAAAAGTGAACCTTCATCTACTGTGACCCCTGTTCCATCTTTGAAAACAGAAGCTTCGACTCCAACAGGAACCAAAGAATCCACCCCTAAAGTGGATGCCGTGAAGAAAGAAGTCGTCGAAGAAACTAAAGCTCCTGCTGTTAGTGAGACAAAGACAACTGAGAAACCTCAGACTACAACAAAGGAAACCATAACTGAAGCACCAAAGTCGGAGGCAAAGGCTCCTACCTTGAAAGCTACTATCGAAAGATTTGCATCTATAGTGGACAATTTAGAACAACAAGTCACAAAATTAACAGCTGCCGGTCTCGAGAAGGACGAGAGATTACGCTCTTTGGAAGAAAAGGTTAATGAATTACTCAAGAAATAGACTTCATTGATATTCTTTTGTATTATTTATCATTTAACATTACTCTTTATATGTCTGTATAAGTATAAAAATCATCAAAACTTCGAAACTATTGCACCTATTCTTTCTTCAAGTCGTAGAATTTCTTGAATATAAACGAGGTTAAGTTCATTGTGTCGAAAATGACCATTCCATCAAATGCTTCATATTTTTCTTTGCTTTCGTATTGGAGATTCAAAAGCTCATCTAAGGTGATAGACGCAAAAGCACCCGGAATACTTACTGATCCAGATGCTGCCTCTATGGTGAATTTACCCACCTCGTTACAACTGAACATGAAGTCCAATTTCGATGAGGTGTTGTATCTAGCACTCAAAGCTCCACCAAAGTCCATCACGACCTTTTGTTCCATTAACTTTTTGGCCGAATATTTATAAGACCCAAATTTAGGTAACCTGTTGGCTTTCTTTAATTCACGATGATAGAAGTATTGTTTACTGAAGATAGGAATAATATTAAACAATTTTTTGTCCTTTGGTTTCAGTTGAAGCTCAGAAAGTATTCTTTCCACATGAGCATTATAATCTGCATGCTGTCTTTTTAAGACCTTTTCCTTTTCAATCAACTTCTCATAAGTTTTGATAGAAATCTCCATTTGCGATTTCCTAGAAAGTCTCTGTTGGTGCTTAGTTTTAATATCGATGGCGATTTGATTCAAAATCTCTTGATAAGAGTTGTTTCTAGAGACCAATCCCATGAATTCCAATTGTAAAATAGTTTCCAAGGCTGTCTTCTTCAAGTCATGGTATGAAATACTTGTCAAATCACCCAATGATGTCTTGTGGTATGCTTTCTTCTTTTGCCCACCTATAAGATTGTTATCGGACTCTTGCTTTTCACTGTGAGTGATCTCTTCAAAGATTCTTTCATGCTCTGGAGTTATTCCTGCCACTAACAATTCTAATAACTCATTACCTTCTTGAACCCTTATGATGTATAAGATTGACCTTTTAACTTGAGTAAAGAGTGCATTACCCTTTGAATCAGCTATTGACTCCTCCTTGGTTGTTGGATTCAAGCTGAGAGTTAAGTTTCCTAATTCAGACAAAGAAACCAAATCAGTAGCCGAATTTACAGCTTCTTTTAATTGTACTGCAACAGAGTATAATTGGTCATCGGAACTAGGGGCAATAGTGTCAATATTGTTTTGAATTACCTTCTCGATTTGCGTCATATCTGTAACTTTCATGGTCAATTTAGGTCTCTCATGCTTTACAATATCATCGTAATCAGTTAATTGGTAAGAAGTCTCGAGATCACCAACGTCAATTAATCGGGAAATGATTGATTTGGTAAGATCTATTGAGCCTTGAATATATTCGTTCAAAGGTTTCAAGAAATTATCATTGAATGGCTTCAAAGCAAACACTTGCATGATGACTTTTCCTAAACCTTTCAAGTTATTCTTGCACTTTGCTTTGAAAGTTCCTGAGCTCAATGGTCCACTAGGCATAAGACCAAAGTGTTCAGGGTTTTGGAAGAGATTTATCACATAATGCTTGATAAAAATAACACCTGCCACGGACATATGTTGCAGTTCTGATCTATCAGGGTAAGTTAATTTGGACAACCTATATGCCTCAGCACAGACAACTCTTATATGAAGGGGAACCTTTTCGACAACCATATCTAAGATATTCAATGCAGATGTTGTAAATTCTCTCAAGTTCATCAAGTTTTCGACAAATTTACTTGACACTTCAGGATCTTTTATAGCTGAATGAGCTGTAGCTCTAGCATCTCTTTCACTGAAACCATGGATTCTCATGTCTCTATCAACTAGCGTGGAGTTGATGACCGAAGGATCAGATTCAAAGTCAAGCTCATCGTCATCCATCACTGACACGATGACCTTACCTAACAATGATTTTAAGTGTAACCTTTGATAGGTATGGCTATTGAAATGGAGTAAATAGTCGATCCAGAAACAACAGTTAGACTTGGTAATGTCAGTCAAGTTCGTACAATGGGTCTTCATATCACTTTCCATCAAGGAAAGAATGAATTTCATGAAGAAGAATTCTTCTCTTGAATGGTGGGTGATAGAAGAATCTTTTATAGGGAACATCAACACAATGTACTTCTGTAAGTTCCTGAATTCTTGAGTATCCTTGATATCCAATTCCATTCCTTCATGGAGTCTAACAAGATAGATAGGCTTTGTTTGGAGGAAGTAAAATAAAGACTGGTAGCATTCAATTCTTTCTCTGGAAGATTTGTTCAACTTCTCTAAGTCTTTAATGTTAACTTCTTCATCGATTGGCTTATTGTTGTTGAATTTGTTCTTGATAAAATCTTCAATAGATATTTTGTTTTTATCTAGCAAGCCCAACTTGATATCCAAATTCTCAATAAGAATCTCTAATTCTTCATTAGCCTTGGACCGCTCGATAATGTTGTCTTTAAGCTCTGCTAATTCCATTTCTTGTTCGAAATCTGTATTGTTATCGCTCAACAAATTGGCAAATCTTTTAATAATGGATAAGGGCGGATTTCTCATAGATATCAAGGATTGATAAGCCCGTTTAGCGAAGTTAGCTTTGATGTATGATTGAACCTTGATTAATCTGTCCATGTTTCTGAAATAATAGGCATCAATTGAATTGAGCTCATTTCTCAAACGTTTACCTCTAACAACAGATTGTAAGTCAATGATGCAGTCAATATTTTGGTAACAATCGTCTAACTTAACATCTCTTTGGAATCTGGAAAAAAGACCCCTAAACATAGATTGAACCTCTATAATATCCAGCTCAAAATAGTTCAAATAAGCATGGGCCCCATCAATTGATTTTCGAACAAAGTTTCCTCTAACTTTTGCAAAAAGCTCATTCATTGGAATATCTTCATGCATTAAGGTGATCAAGACATTATTACATAACCTGGTTCTGGCAACACCACCTCTTGCAACACTCTGTAATTGTGCAATTCTTTTATGACATTTACTTAAGATCAGGATTCTTGCACGATAATCGTTACGAAGGTTCTTACCCCGAATGAAAGCTTGTAACTGGATCAAACCACCACAATCGTTCAAATTGGTAATAGAATTGATGATTTTGTTTCTTTGATACAAAACACGCCTGAATATAGATTGCAATTCAATGATGGGTTCTTCTATGGAATCTTTGTTCTCCAAAATAGTCATGACTTTTGGATAGACTAATAGCATTTTCATTTGAGCCTGTAATTCAGAGATCGATTGTTCCCTGAGTAATAAGTCTCGTTGAATATTCTTCACCTTCTTTCTGACCAAGCTTCCACGTAAGACATTTTGAAGTTTCACAACAGTAGATTCATGAACATTGAAGTTATATGAAGTTTTGGTTCTTAACAATTTTGATCTCACAATGGCTTGAAGCTCGATCACTTCGAATTTGAACAAGAGAACTTCATCTCTATGCTTATGGATGGTTCTCATTCTGGTCATATGGCCTCTGATTATGGCATTAAATTGGGTCAATTCTTCATTGTAAGATCTCAACATGATTTTATCGACAAACATCTTATAACGGAATGCAGCCCCTCTAGATAAGGCCTGAAGCTTTACGACATTAGGCAAATGTCCTTCAATCTCTGGAGTATAATAATGGTGGGACCTGAAGTCTTCATTGTCGTCGTTCAGATGAGAAGGAGGGGTATAAAATTCATCTGTGTTCGAGCATTTTTGTGGAGTTTTAGGTTCATTTTGTTTGTCATTAAATGGATCCTCAATAAACTTCTTTGTGGACTTGGGTTTTTGCTCTTGGATATTGTCACTCAATGATTTTTTATTGATCTTTGATCTGGTAGGAGAATTTTCAATTACCTTGTTCATGTAGATACTATCAAAGGTGGTATCATCACTGCTATCAGCACTACCAAAGTTTGGCAACCCTGAGCCCACCAAAGATCTATTAGCAGTCCTAATATCTTCAGGGCTGAATTGGCATTTTCCCACCAAGCTTTCGATTTTGGGGAATTCTGCGTTCGACTTGTGCAACATGTATGACATAGCATGTACACAGAACCATACTTTAGGTACATTCTTGGCATCGTATAAGTCGGTGAGCTCAAATGTGAAAAGATCTGGTACACTCAAGAAATCCATTAACTTGAAGAATCTGTTGATATTCTCTGTATGCCTGAATTGTAACTTTGGATTGGTGAATACGGACTTTCTTGTGGGTAAAATAATATTAGCCAATTTAGCTAAAAGGATTCCATTTCTGACTTCAGATATTAATTTAGCTGGAGTGTGATCAATTGGCTCTCCTATGACCTTTTCCAACCAGTTTTTGATTGCTTCAATTCTGCATAAGTATTCATAGCCAGGGGAGTCAGTTGAAGTGCTATTACTGGGGGAGGAAAGATATGGCTTGTCAGAAGGTTGAGAAGAAAAGTCACTCTTTAATGATGGGATCTCAGTACTTCTTTTAATGGGAGTCTCGTAGGCTCCCAAGTTCCTTTTAATAGGAGAACCGGATCTGCTTGATGATGATGATGAGATATTTGTTGGTGTCTTGAATGAAGAAACTGTTACCGAAGGAGTTTCATATTTTGTCCTGAGCAAAGCATTCTTGGTGGGAGTGGAAACTGGATTAATGTCAAGTTGTCTTGCAAGTTCATCCAAGTCTTTTTCTGGATAGGAGTGTTTTGAAGGTAAATTTGGCTTCAAATTCTGCTTGAGCGAAGGCTGCAAAGGAGACTTGGAGGGACTGTTTAGTTCTAAATTTGCATCGTTAATGGAGTCCAAGTACCTCAACGCTACGTTTTTCACGGGAGATGACATTGATAGCAAAAATCAAAGAGCTGCAACTTGAAAGATTGAAATGTCTATATAAATAATACAGTCTGAGTCGTTGTATTAAATCTCACTGTGATGGTACATGAATTTTGCGACTTTTAACTGTTTTGAGTAAGAAGGTAAACAAGTATTTCGGCACATAAACAAACGAGATAATCGCATCTCAGTTACAGAAGTGTATGTAAAACACTCGAGGCTACGTAAGTCAGGCAGAATAACACTACCATGTCATTTTACACGGTATTCTAAAGTATATTACACTATTTTACAGGTCATGCTATAAATGCTGGGGTTTGTCCTGGATGCGAATAATTTGTGTCCAGAAGAACAAAGTCAGTATTTGGGTTCGTTGTATTTTTCTTCCAAAAATTGGGCTAATTCGCCAATTTTCTCTATTTCGGCACTTTGCTGTGGAACAACGTCTTTAAGTTCATTTAAAATCATCAAGTGAGTTTCATAGTCTTGGACAATTCCGTTAATTCGAGGAACCACATCTTCTGATTCCATCAAGTCTTTCGTAGCAGACTCTGGTTCAGGAGCTTCTTTACTTTCCAATTGCTCAAGGAACATCGTAACTTTCTGATCTACATCCTGTACCACATTAGTATACTTTTGATCGACTTCTTTTGGGAGGTTTTTACGTAGTTTCGTTACTTCTATCGTTTCTTGCTCAATGTTTTGGAGAATCTCTCGTAATTGGGCATTCAATTCTGAGTCAAACGGTTCTGTTTTTTCCTTTGGTTTCAAAGAAAGTAGCTCTGTTATAGATGTTGCACTTTTGCTGGACATATCTAGTCCATCCACCACCATCGCGTGTCGGGCCATTTCAAACACGTCCTTTAAGAAATCATGGAGAAGATTGGTAACTTTATTTTTCATTGGGTCATTATTAGTGGTGGGAAGATGGAGGTCAAGCTTGGATAATATTTCATTGAGAATCTGATTGTATATGAATCTCAAGTCTTGTTTGGTCAACTGCAACTTTTCATAGTTTTTACTAGTGTCCATCGTGTATATGTGTGTAGTGTAAGTAAACAATCTGTTTTGTATCGCACTCGCATCGTTTTGCAAATTATGAAAGTTGTGCACAAACCGGGTTTGCTGACATTGAGAGTGCGAACATTTCAACTCAACTTCGTTAGATATATCCTTGACAAGTCAAGACATCTAATTACCTATAATTTTGGAAAATGTCTGAGGCTCTTAGTGACGAATACACTCCTGGATTTGCCCCCTTTTTGGGGTTTGCAGGATGTGCTGCGGCCATGGTATTATCCTGCGTTGGAGCAGCCATTGGAACGGCCAAGTCCGGGATTGGTATTTCAGGGATTGGTACTTTCAAGCCTGAATTGATCATGAGATCGTTAATTCCTGTTGTTATGTCGGGTATTTTGGCAGTTTATGGATTGGTTGTGGCGGTATTGATTGCCGGAGGATTAGATCCATCTTCAAACTATAGTCTTTTCAAAGGGTTTATGCATTTAGCTTGTGGATTGTCGGTTGGTTTTGCTTGCTTAGCCTCTGGTTATTCGATTGGGATCGTTGGTGATGAAGGGGTAAGACAATTTATGCACCAACCAAGATTATTCGTTGGGATTGTGTTGATTTTGATTTTTGCTGAAGTTTTGGGATTATATGGTTTAATTATTGCCTTAATCTTGAACACCAAAGGTGCCGAATAAACAGAACATATGTAGACTTTATGTTGAATAGATAAAATAATGTTCTAGACATTAATGAATAAATACTACGTAACAAATTTAACGTAACACATATATCAGATTTAAACACAAAAGCTACATACTAACTACTTTCTTGGAGACAATTCCAAAGTTTCTTTCTTGATGGCCTTACCCAAGTCAGGATGAACATTCGAAAAATACTCAAACACCTTATCTTGAATAGGAGCATCAGCAGCAGAAACATGAACAGCAACATTGTGTGCTAAATGTTCTTGTTGGTTTGGATAGCGACCCATAACTTCGTACAAGTTTCTTGCTTGAACGAATTCTTCAGGTCCAGCCTTCCAGTGGAATGGGCAAGCAGCACCTTCCCAAACTTCTTGGTCTTCCTGAAGACTAAATTGTTTGAAGTCAATAGGACAATCAGAAGCCATGTAGTTAGGTTGGCTACCCAAATTACCATTAACAACCATACCACCATCTCTCATATGTGGATTGAACACTCTACCAGTAACAGGACAATTGACCGGAATCTGGGTATAGTTGGTACCCAATCTGTGTCTGTGAGTATCATTGTAAGAAAACAATCTTGATTGCAAAACAGGGTCTGCACTTGGCTCTTGATATGGCACAGTATGAGAAGGAGCAAAAGCTGCTTGTTCAACATCAGCAAAATAGTTCTTTGGGTTCTCATTCAATACCAACTTACCGAATCTTCTCATTGGGTAGTCCTTGTGTGGCCAGACCTTGGTCAAATCAAACACGGAAAATGGGGCTTGTTTGGCTTGTTCTTGAGTCATGGTTTGAATATAACATGTCCAAGATGGATTTTTACCAGCTTCAATGCTTCTGAACAAATCTTCCTGGGCAAAATCAGGATTGGAACCTGCTAATTGACCAGCTTCTTCATTGGTCAAGTTTCTAATACCCTGGTCAGAAATCATGTGTACTTGCACATAATGCCAGTCACCATTCTTGTTTGACCATTTGTAGGTGTGTCCAGAGTAACCGTTCATCTGTCTGTAACTAGCTGGTGTTCCTCTGTCTGAAAATAAGATAGATACTTGGTGGGCAGATTCAGGGTTACTGACCAAGTAGTCCCAAAACATATTAGCATCTTTCAAATGAGTTTCTGGGTTTCTCTTTTGAGTGTGAATAAAGTGTGGGAATTTAGATGGATCTCTAATGAAAAAAACTGGGGTGTTGTTGTAAACCCAGTCCAAGTTTCCTTCTTCGGTGTACAATTTGGTAGCAAATCCTCTTGGATCTCTTGCTGAGTCTGCAGAACCGGATTCTCCTCCAACAGTGGAGAATCTGGTAAACGTTCTCGTTTTTTTACCAACTGTATTCAAGAAAGCAGAGCTGCAAACATCGGAGATATCGTCCGTAACTTCAAAGTATCCATATGCTCCAGAACCTTTAGCATGGACCACTCTTTCTGGGATTCTTTCTCTGTCAAAATGTGCCAAAGAATCAATCAAGTTAAAATCTTGTAATAATAATGGACCATGTTTTCCGACTCTTTGGGTTGCAAAAGGTTCAGGAATTGGTTGTCCATTGGAGTTAGTGAATGTTGGGGCCATTTTTGAAATAATTTAATAGTAATAATGTTTGGAATATAAAACGAGAAGATTAGCAACGGTATTTATACTAGTCAATAATTATCCGATTATCCTAATATGTCTCACTGTTGGGTTGCAGCCATTGCATGATGTGCGTCTAGACTGCATTTTATTACTAGAGTTGCGAAAGAAGTATTACAAATCATCCACTTAGAGTTGAGCAATTATTAATTGTTTCAGTGGCTCTAGACTTTAACCATAATAGAATTGCGGAGTTTAAATGACCCACTACGTAATCTTAATATGGTGTTGAGAGGAGAAGTTAGGTGGTGAAAAATGGGGAGACAGGGAACGGGGAAATTGAGTGTCTGGAAAAACTGGTCTGATAATTTTTTGGTCTCACTATTTTCAAGCAACCATAGGAATGATAACGCAGCAATCATATATAGGAGTATCGGAATTCAACAATAGCAGCCTCGTTAATATGTAGATTTGCAAGATTTTAGCCAGTTTTATTTATATTCGGAGTTTAACTAATTTTACATAGGTTTTAAATTTGTCTAATTATACTTTCTAATCAGTTTCCATTTTATCGTCAGTCTTAGAAACGGTTGAATTGCCATTGGCTCCAATAACCACTTTACCTTCATCATCAATATATTGATGTTTATTTTCTTCCAAGTATTGGACAGATCTATCGGCGTCAAGAAACAACATGTATCCTTTCTTTATGTCACTCAACTCCACAGTATTATTTCTTCTCTTTAAGGCAATTTGTTGAGAAACGGAAAGTAAGTTTGAGGCATATCTTAAACTGGTTTCTTGTCCAATCTTTGTCAATAAAGCCAAGGCATCCCCGGTTAATTCGATTTCCTCTTCTTGTGATCTGATCGACAAAATTGTTTTGATTTCGTCAGAACTGTAACTTGAGGTGTGAATGATGATTGATCTATCCAACAAATCGAGAGGTAAACCATGAGGAGATTTGTAGTTGGTACCCCTGGTGGTAGACATACCTCTGTTGGTAGCCATTATGACAATTGGAGCAAATTCGTCTTCCAATGCCCTATTTATGAATGAAAAACATTCAATGTCCAACATATGGACTTCATCGATGAATAAAACTCCTGGAACAATCTCAGCTTTACCTTCTTCTTTCCATTCGGCAACCTTTGTGTTAATTTGATCTCTAACCTCGCTTCTAATTTCACCAGTGTCACCTGAAAATAAAGCCAAAAACCCTTGTTGTCTGGAGTTAATTACGTCAATCTCATGTAAGGAAACAGTGTGGACGACTTCTTTTCTCTTCTGCAATTCTCCTTCTGGACATTGAACAAATTTAGTGTCTGGTCCCATAGCATCATAATCCCTAGCTCTAGTGAAGGACTTTCCTAATTTGGTGATTTTACCAGATGACTTATCAATCGATACAATGTCACCGGCCAAAATTTTCTCTTTGGTTAAACTTTCAATCATCTTATTACCTAATTCATAAATGGTTTCCATATCAGTGGTTTTGATGGTCAATTTTCCTTGCTTGTGGCCTCCAGTGATCGATCTATCAATTTGGATTTCAACAACTTCTCCCTCAATGATCTCGGTTTCTTCTTTAATTCTAATTCCAATTGACTTACGGAAAGCTTGGGTCAAAGACTCAGTTTTGGACAAGTCCAACGAGAAAATCTCGGAACCAGCAATAGCTGTGAAAGGAACTTCATCTCCTAAACTTTGAGACAACCCAGTGGCAATAGCAGTCTTACCTGTTGATGGAGGTCCAGCTATCAATACAGCTCTACCTGCGATCTTTCCGGCCTGGATCATTTTTAAAACCACACCTGCGGCTTTTCTGGCCTTCAATTGTCCAACCATTCCTTGACCAGACTCCTTAGGCTTGAGGTTTTCATCCAATCCTAAACCAGAAATGTGGGAGTGTGCGGCAATTAAGGTAACGCCATTCAAGTCCTTAGTTTCAACTTTTGTTGATATAGTAGATGCCTATACAAAATGATTAGTATGCGAGTGGAAGGAAAAGTTGGAAAGCTTCAGACAAAAGACACTCATAAACAATATGATATATCGAGAAAGAAGTCCACCTGTTGATGAGTAACGTACCATTTCTATTAGATGACTTTTCGTTGAAGTTGATTAAGTTTTTGAGATGAAAAATATTATCAACTTTTCGTGTGCGAATAAGTGCGAAGTACAATTATAATACTTAAATTGTGTGTATGGAATTATATAGAAAAACTGAATATGTAGTGGAAGAATTAACAGGAATATCTGAAGAATGGATTCTGTTTATCAGTCAAGTCAAGGAACTCTATGTTTTCAATTTTCTCTGTCTCTGGCTTCTTATCACGAATTTTATTCTCAATTATGTACGCAATCCAAATAGCTACAAAAGTAACAAATTGGAAAACACCACACACTGCAATTGTTTTCTTTGCAGTACCATATTCAGGAGCTTCTTGTGCTTTGAAGACTACACTTCCAATCAAGTTACCAACGCAATAACCGATCAAAACAATTACATTCGTGATATATTTCTTAGTAGTACCCAAAACGTTTGAGGCAACACATGATAAAATACAAATAAAGGAGACTGGAGCAACGAAATTCAAGTTGAAACCAGCAAACTTGACTGTGGCATTTGTTGCAAGTGTTAACATAAGCATACCGGCAGTGGAAATAGCTTGAGCCACCAGGGCCCATAAGAATCTCGACTCGTAGATAAGATTCATGGCTGAAATAAGAATACACCCCCCAAGTTCCACAGAACCAGATGCCATTTGTAGAAGCAAAGTCTGGTTTGTACTGTAACCTAATTGTTCATGAAGAAGGATACTACCAAAGTTTGTAAGACCACCATTTGGAATGTTCCCAATAAGAACAAAAATGAAGAATAACCAGGTTTTGTAGTCTAACAATGCCTCGATCAATTGGTATTTCTTGAAATGCTTATTACCAAAACCTTGTTGATTACGACGGTTTCTGTGAACAATCAACATTTTATCTTCATCGGACAAAAACCAGGCCTTGGCAGGAGAATCTGGTAAATGAACAAGAATTACAAATCCAAGGAATATGGTTAAGACACCGGTGATGATAAACACCAACTTCCATGGAGGAATAGAAAAGCTGTCTTGGTGAATGGACAATCCATAAGCAATACCAGATCCAATGATATATCCCATCCCATTAAACGCAAACCATATAGTAATTCTGAAGAATGTCTGATCATGAGTGTACCATTGAGAAGTGATAAAAGTAAATGCTGGAGTGACAGAACTTTCAAGAGCCCCTAATATGGTTCTCAAGGTAACAAAGCCCTCAAAGTTCTTTGGAACCGAATGTAAACACAAAATGACTCCCCAAAGAATAATGAATGTTGACACGGCTTTTGCAACGGGGAACTTTTGCAACAAATACGACGCAGGTAATTCGAATACCAAATACCCCAAATAAAAAGCAGACCCGGTCCAAGAATATTCCTGACCAACCATATTCAATTCTTCTCTTAAACCAAGAATACTGGCGAAGGAGTTTGAAAGTTTATCCATAAACTGGAAACAGTATAGCATGCACATCAATGGAAGAAGGAAAGCATCAATTTTTCTGACCAATTGTCTTTCTCTTTTTGGCGATAATTCGACATTTTCATCTGCCAATCCTAACTTAATAATCTCATCTCCATCATCAACTTTGATTACTTTTCCATGCAAGGTAACTTTTTGTTCCAAACTCTCCAACGATTGGACATCCACTTCTGGTGATTTCTTTTCGACAGCTCTTTCAGACATGAAATAAATTATAACAATAATGTGTCGAACCAGTAATGTGTCTCCTATAAATAGCTGAAAACACCTTCCACTGATATGTCATGGGATCGACCTGACCATTTTAAGGGACAATGACAGCACCTCTTATCGACGTTTCTCCAGATCCAGTAATATCCCACAATAATTGCATTGTTGCTCGAATTTCTACCTTACTATAATGATTCAAATCGAGAATCGAATCAGTTTTAATACGCTATACTTAAGCTTTCTATTATGATGTTGTATTGGCTTGAGCAGAACGCTTATCCACTGGTCCTTATCAGTAAGGAGTGTATAGAGATGTTGTCAACCAAGATCTCACTTGGACTGACATATTTTTATTTAGGGGATGCGTAATCGAGTTCTGGTTATTACATAAAGAATACCAATGTGTTAAGAAACCATAGAGTTGCAGAATAAAGGATTGAGTGTTGCTATGGCTTCTTGGTAAAATACGCAGTTTGACATTTGCGGACCCAATAGATTTTAGACGGATCGACATTAGATACGACGCGGCTAAACGTTTACGGCTGCAGTTTCCGATGCCACACATCGGACCAATTCACCTCGATTGTATACTTCGAGTACGAAAATCCGTTTACATTCCCATCCAAGAAATTTATTTGAATCCACAGCTGCATACGGAGATTGATAAAGCGATACTCTAGAATTCATCTTTTGTAGGCTTCGTAGGAGTCCCCCATCTGAAAATCGCAGATTTTGCAGCACTTTAAAGACAGCAAATTATGTCCATTTTTGGCCAGACTCAGGAATTAGTCGTTGATGTAAACTTAATCTTTAATATACGGAGTAGGTTATGAATCTACAGTTATGTAATTTTATCACAAAACTCAAGAGACGTATTATCCACTTAGCTTTTAATATACTATATAATCTATTTCTACACGGATACACTCTAACAGGAATATCTAAAGAATGGGTTTTGCTTGTCAGTTAAGTCAAGGAATTCAATATTCTCGATCTTTTCTGGTTCAGGCTTCTTGTCACGGATCATATTTTCAACACGGTAGACGGCCCAAATGACAAGTAAACTGATGAATTGAAGAATACCACAAACAGCAATAGTCTTCTTTGCAGTACCATATTCAGGTGCTTCTTCAGCTTTGAAAACAACACTTCCAATCAAGTTACCAACACAGTAACCAATCAAAACTACCACATTGGTGGTATATTTCTTAGTAGTACCCAAAACGTTTGAGGCAACACATGATAAAATACAAATAAAGGAGACTGGAGCAACGAAATTCAAGTTGAAACCAGCAAACTTGACTGTGGCATTTGTTGCAAGTGTTAACATAAGCATACCTGCAGTAGCAATGGCCTGGGCCACCAGGGCCCATAAGAATCTGGATTCATAAAAGATGTTCATAGATGAGATAAGAATACATCCTCCGAGTTCTACAGCACCAGATGCCATTTGTAAAAGTAAGGTTTGGTTGGTACTGTATCCCATCTGTTCGTGAAGAAGAATACTTCCAAAGTTGGTGATACCACCATTTGGAATGTTTCCAATAAGAACAAAAATGAAGAATAACCAGGTCTTGTAATCAGTAAAGGTCTCAATGAACTGTTCTTTCTTGAAGTGTCTGTTACCGAAACCTTGTTGATTACGACGGTTTCTGTGGACAATAAACATTTTATCTTCGTCAGTCAAGAACCAGGCTTTGGCCGGGGAATCTGGTAAGTGAGCAAGAATCACAAATCCAAGGAAGATAGTCAATACACCGGTGATGATGAAAACCAATTTCCATGGTGGCATGGAAAAACTATCTTGGTGAATGGACAATCCATAAGCAATACCAGAACCCATGATATAACCTAAACCATTAAATGCAAACCAAATGGTAATTCTGAAGAAAGTTTGGTCGGCAGTGTACCATTGAGAAGTAATGAAAGTGAAAGCTGGAGTAACAGCACTTTCAAGAGCTCCCAAAATAGTTCTCAAAGCAATAAATCCAGCCGCATTGTTAGGAGTTGAGTGCAAGCAAAGCACAACACCCCAAACAACAATAAAAGTTCCAACAGCTTTTGCAACTGGAAATTTTTGCAAACAGTAAGAGGCAGGTAATTCGAAAACCAAATAACCCAAGTAAAAGGCCGAACCAGTCCAAGAATATTCTTGACCAACCATGTTCAACTCTTCTCTCAAACCAAGAATACTGGCGAAGGAGTTTGAAAGTTTATCCATAAATTGGAAACAGTATAACATACACATGATGGGAAGTAAAAAGATATCGATTTTTCTAACCAACTGTCTTTCACGTTCCGGAGTTAATTCGACATTTTCATCTGCCAATCCTAACTTAATAATCTCATCACCATCGTCAACCTTAATAACTTTACCATTAACGGTAACCTTTTTCTCCAAGCTCTCTAATGACTGCACATCAACCTGTGGATGTGACTTCTTTTCAGTCATACTATTTTGTGACATTGTTAAAATTATTGAAAGAAATTGTGGATATTAGTTGAATTTATATGGGAGGTAAATCGCCCCACTGTTGCGGCCCGATTCGAGTTTATCTTATCAGTGCAAGCTCGAAAGAGCGGAACTAAAGGAAAAATCTCGGTTGCAGAACGACAATAGTGGAGTCAATTAACTCCTGGTTATAAGCCTCCACAAAGATTTACACTCCAGAATATATTGGCAATACGATAGCAATATTTACCGTAAGTAAATGGTTCTTCTTCTTATCAATGTGGTAATTGTAAGCGTTTTTTTTCGCATAGTTCCGGTTGATTTTGCTTATCGGCGTCACTTGAAGCACGCAAACCATGCAGGAAAACCCCTGCGCAAATCAAATTGCAGGATTGTATTTAGGTGGCATTCGAGAATGCCACAACTATGTGGAACTGAATAGATGGGGGTGCAACATTGAATCATCAATTGCTGATGAGTTCCTCTTGTAAACTCAAAGTTCGAAGTTTATTTCTGGCATACCAGCGTAACAAGATGATGAGTTTGACAGGTTTTTGGCGCTGCCGATCTGGAAAAAACCCAGTAGGTTCGCGTGCCAAGATAGTGGAGGCGGTTATCTTGGTGGAGGCCAGAAGATCGGCGAATGAAATCCATTGCGACGAAAATCTACCGGTTTTATCTCTAGTGACTCCGAAATGCAACAAAAGACTCTGAGAATTTCAAAAAATCACCGAGAGGCTCAGAATGTCACCTAGAGACTCTGAAATTTGACTCTACGTTATTCCCGATAAATGAGCTTCTCTAATTACATTCTAAACTATAATTTCGATTCAGTAGTGATGGGACCCTCTTCGTACATATTATTCAAGATTTCAGCAAAATACTTTTTGGCAAATGGTCTCTTAACCTTCATGGTTGGAGTTACCACTTCACGCTCTAAAGTCAATGGCTCGAATTCGACGTAGGCATTCTTGATCTTTTGGAACTCTTTGATTCCTCCAACAGCTTTGTTGATGGTCAATAATAGCAATTTACGATTCTGCTTATCGTTGAACACCTTCAAGAGCTCCGAATCAGGAAGGCTTGAGAGTTCCTTAAAGGGAATTTTGCAGTGTTTCACTAAAAAGTCAATTTGAGCTTCTTTTGAAATACCGAGCACTCCGACTAAGTAACTTTTCATTGGGTCACCATGCACAAAGATTTGCGTCAATATGGAATTAGTAGATTGGTACTTGTTTTCAATACTTTCGGGTGCAATAAATTCACCTTGGGCGAGTTTAAAGAAGTTTTTGACTCTGTCAATGATAGTGATTTTGCCGTTTCTCTCATCAACCTGGACAATATCTCCCGAGTAAAACCAGCCTTGTTCATCATGGCATTCCTCGGTTCCCTTTGGATTTTTGTAGTAAGCCTTGAAATTTTGATTTCCTCTAATTAATAATTCACCTCTTGGTCCACCTTTATCTTTCAAAGTATAATTCATTTCTGGTATTTCTCTGATTCTAATTTCAGTACTAAGTGCTGTTGCTCCCAGACTACCTGGTTCCATTTCAAAAGGTTGCGTCAAACAGAACCCTGCAAATGTTTCAGTACTACCATACCCTTGGGAAATTCCCACTTGGAAAGCTGCCTTCAAGAACTTGACGGTCTCAGGGTCAATAGGAGCAGACCCAGTGATGATCAACTGCAAGTTGTCAAACCCAAACAATGATCTAAGCTTGTTACTAATCAACCTATCGTAAATGAAATGTTTACCTTCATTACCATCAGCCAGGGTCTGTTGAGAGATTTTGTAGTCAAACGCCTTCTTGAAAAGGTTTCTCTTGAACTCAGAAATATGTGGATTATCAATGGTGTTATTCTTGATAATAGCCTCAAACTTATTCAATACTCTTGGAACCAAAGATATCTTTGAAGGTTTAGCAAGTTTCAAGTCGTCAACTAAAGTCAATGGGGTATAGTTCATTCTTGGTAGGACAAGATGACCACCAGTGGCAAGAGTCGTAAGAGCAGTTTCTCTCTCAAAGATATGGGCATATGGCAAGAAAGAAAAACCATCCGGAGTAGCCAGATGTTGAGGGAGAAGAAAAGCCAAAGACGAAGAAGCATTCCCATGAGTAAGACATACACCTTTAGGGTTAGCACCGGTAGTACCACTACTGAAACTAATTGTATACATAGTTGAACGATTTGGAGGCAAATGGCTCAAAGGAAACAATTCTCCCAATCCAATAACCTGGTAAAAATCAAGAAGCTTGATGTTTACCTGGTCAGCAAGCCTAACCAAGTGTTGATCTTCAGCAAATAAAGGATCCATAGAAACGATCGTGATCAAGCTACCCAATTTTTCAGGAAACCGGGATTTCAAGCTGATGAGCACTTTAATATGTTGTTTGGAGCAAATGATCAACGGAGACTGAGTCAATTCCAAGATATACTCAGATGTATTCTCCCCCAAGGTATCATACAACGAGGTGTTCGAAATGGAATAACTGGAGCACGCCAAGTCAGAAACAATCCACTCAAATCTGTTACTAGAATAGAAAGTGACAATAAAAGAATGGTTGTTGTGATCATACGTCTTATAATCACGAAGATGGTTGTCTATTTTCTTGTGACTTTCAAACTTATCAGATTGCTTGAATGGATTATTCTGCAACTGATATATAATACCTGAGGCCAACTTGTCTTTCATTTGTCTAGTCTCATCAAATGAAATTGACACATAATAATCTTCAGACTTGTTGTTTTCATAGTCATAAGGTCTATACTTAAGACACGGTGAAGAACCAACCTGGGAAGCAATATCTTCAAAAATGTTATGGATCGTATCAAAACCTTCCAATACGAACTTCTTGGTCTTGGAAGGACAGATTGAATTTCTGTAAATAGGAGAGAATCCTGGTTCTTCCGTCGATGGAATTGGAACGGATTTAAAAATAGTATTATCCAAAGGAAACAATCTTTCAAAGAGTTTCAAAGTAGGTTCATTGTTCACGTTTTCAAGAATATAGTCAGATTCAGCAGGTGCCAACATGATGAACAGTTACAGTGAAAAGAAAAAATAATATTTCGGAGGGTAGCTTAAGGTTTTATATCCGAACGCAAGGGCTCTGGGCTCTTTACCCCACAATTTCGCATTCCTTGCATGGATTTCTGAATCAGGCCAAAACGCTTTTAATTTTTGCAATTAAACAACCATTAAACTTTGTATATTATTTATAGAACTTATTAGACTTATATGATACTATTTCAGGGATAAAAAGAACTTCAATCCACTTGAGTAATCTGTTTTTGACATCATCAAATCAAATATTTCGAGCTTGTCCTGAATTGTTCCGTCGGTTGACGCGAAATACTCTTCAAACTCGGCACCGGTTGTAAGTTTCCGGTAGCTATGTTTGCTTGCTTCAGCATCGCCAAATAATTTACAGGCGTATTCCCAATTCCAAAGTTGGATGTCATTGTAAGATCTGGTTTCTCCATTAATGGCTCTCTCAATAGTATATCCCTCATTATTCATAATAAAAATTTGGGGGAGGGTTACGTTGAAGCGCAAAAACGTAGATAATTCCTGCACTGTCATCTGGGCCGATCCATCACCTTCGAATAATAACACTCTCCTGTCATTAATTCCAAGATCTCTCAATGCCAAACAAACCCCAAGAGTTGCAGGTAACGCATATCCAATGGAGGCATAGTAGGAGTTGTAGATCAAACGACAATTCCGTTTGAGAGTTAAATCAGGTAAGCCGAAGCTGAAAGACGAAACTTCAGACAATATGATGTCATTTGGACGGATATTTTGGTTGACAAAATTAAATAATTGGTCTTGACTGAGCCTTTTGCTGCTATCAACGCTTTCTGGTAAAACGATTTTTGTGGTGGATTGATATTTCAGAACATTGTCGATGGGTTTAAATTTCGAGGTATCAAGTTTGGCACCAATTGTTCTGATCAAATCATCAAATGAGAATAGTCTGATACCATTCTTTGTGTTTTTAATGTACACAAACTCCTCGTTAAACCGAACATAGTCTGGGTGTATGAAGATTGTGTTCTTGATTTGGTTGTACCAGTCTTTGCTTCCATACAATCCATTGGTTTCGAAATTCGTGTAACCAAAAACCACCAACAAGTCTGTATCATTACAGAAGCTTTGAATGACATCTTTATTAGCACTCGGGAAAACACCAACAAAGTTGTCCAACGTTTCATCCATGTATTTTCCTATTCTGGAAGAGTATAGTTTGATAAACTTATTCTCTTTAACCTTATCGACGAGAGAAGTGAAACTTTCATGGGCATGGAACTTGTGCACCAAGTCATCACACTCAAATGAAGGAGAATTAGATTCATAAATAGCATCCAATATTCTATCAGCCAAATCATTGAGCTTTGTGCTAGCTTCCAAGTGGTCGGAATCATACTCAAGAAAAGTGAGAGGCTCCTCCAATCTGGTTGCTGGAACCTTAATGTCGGGCAAGTCGGAAGGAATGTATAAGTATCCAGGACGGGATTCCCTCAATACTGCCCTTATAACATTGTCGATTTTATCAAAGTTCTCATCATTGAATAAACCGTCATACGTTAACGATTCAGTACATATAGAAACTGGATCGCTCATCTTACTAAACACATGACAATCAGGTTTAGTGAGTGCATCCTTTGATTGCACCAAATGGTGCCAGTTTTGGAAATTCAACACATCAGCCTTGTCATTATTACTCTCCTTAAATGTAGCCACACTTCCTACTATATGCAATATAGGAACAAACTCTGAAAAAGCACTTGAAATCCCATTCAAAGCAGACAATTCACCAACCCCTAAGGTGGTGATCATAACAGCAAAAGTCCCAAGAATCTTGGCATATCCATCACTACAGTATGCAGCATTTAATTCATTACAATTACCTACAAATTTGACACCTTGATCTGTAACTGATTCTTTGTACAAGTATTCCATCAAATTAAGATTGTAGTCCCCCGGCACCCCGAAGATAGACTTCAACTTAGGATTAGTTTGAATAATTCTTAAGAACACATATTCTCCCAAAGGGATAGTTTCAGACGAAGTCATAATTGGTGATTCAAATAACCAGAACTTAGGGCATATTTATAATTTGGCAATGCCCTACCGCTTAACTACGGGAAATCGCGGCAAAAGGTTATTGACGGATATTTGAGGTCCTTTTTCGTAATTTTAATACGAATCTCTTTGTATCCGGTCCAAGGTGTGGTGCATGTAGTGCACGAGGCGTCAGTTTTAGATGAATAAATAATAGGTATTTGCTATTTCGCCCATCGATATCAGATGGTTATTTTGTTTTCAAGGGTCTTATTGGCCAGACAACAATAGAATAACACTAAGGTAAGTTTAGACGGATGCAGATAACAGATCCAACAATTGACATGTGGTGAAATTAGTGAGTATTCAGGGGTTTTCAGGGGCTAAGTCTGCCGGTGGACCCAAAAATAGAGATCCAGAATCAACAAGAACAATAATGTTGCAATAAATCCGGCTGCCACAGCACGCAGTTGATCCGCACTCGGTGAGAGGTTCTTCTCATTCCCGTTCGTGCACGCCATTATGGTTTTTTGCAGCACTGGCATTCGCAGCCATTTGTACTCACACGCAGGTGAACCATGTCCCCCACTTACTACCCAAATGCCACCCCTCTGCTAATGCGTGCCGGTCGCACAGGACCGTCACGGGATGTGGGGGACAGTGGTGCTGATGTCTCCAAACAATCTGACGTTAACGTGGGGAAACCATCCATACAATTAAACGTTCGGGAACCCGGTGAAAAACAACGAAAAAGGTTCCGAGTAATATTGAAGTTCCATCATATTTAAGCCATCTCCCCCATAATGTTCGTTGGAGCATACAATTTATCACAGAATGACTAAAGCCTATACCTGGTGGAAAGATGCCACCATTTACCAAATCTGGCCTGCCTCTTTTAAAGATTCTAATGGTGATGGAGTAGGTGATATTCCTGGAATTATCGAGAAGTTGGACTATGTCAAACATTTAGGCGTTGACATCATCTGGTTGTCTCCAATGTACGATTCTCCCCAGGACGATATGGGGTATGATATTTCTGACTATAATGCCATTTACCCAAAGTATGGAACCATGCAAGATATGGACAATTTAATTGAAGGATGTCATTCTCGTGGAATGAAGATCATTTTAGATTTAGTGATAAACCATTCTTCAAGTGAGCACGAATGGTTCAAGGAAAGCAGGTCCTCTAAAACAAACCCTAAAAGAGATTGGTATGTATGGAAACCAGCTAAGTATGATTCTGATGGTAACAGACGTCCCCCAAATAACTGGAAGTCTTGTTTCTCCCAGGAAGCTTGGGAATGGGATGAAGCCACCCAGGAATATTACTTACATTTGTTTGCCAAATCTCAGCCTGATTTAAACTGGGAAAGTGAAGCTTGCAGACAAGCTATTTATGATACGGCCTTGAAGTATTGGTTTGAGAAGGGTGTGGATGGATTCAGAATTGATACTGCTGGTTATTTGTCTAAGAAACAAGACTTTGCTGATGCTCCAATTGTATTCCCAGACCAATTTCTTCAACCTCCAAATAAGCTGATTAAGAATGGACCAAGGATCCATGAGTTCCATAAGGAAATGTTTGAAAAAGTCACTTCCCATTACGATGTAATGACAGTGGGTGAGGTGGGTCATTGTGCCAGAGAAGATGCTTTAAAGTATGTGAGTGCAAAGGAGAAGGAAATGAATATGATGTTCATGTTTGATGTTGTACATTTGGGAACTAAAAATAGTAGATTTGACAATGATGGATTCGCCTTGAAGGAATTCAAAGATGCAGTTCAAAGTCAGTGTGATTTTATTAAAGGAACAGATGCATGGTCTACAGTGTTCATTGAAAATCATGATCTGCCTAGATGTGTTTGTAGATTTGGATCTACCAAGACTTTAAAGGAAACTTTCAAATCGTCCAAATTGGTTGCTATGTTACAGACTACTTTGACTGGTACATTATTCATTTACCAGGGACAAGAGACATCTATGACCAATATACCTAAGTCTTGGGATGTTGCTGAGTACAAGGACATTGAAACCATCAATGCTTACAGCGAACTTCTTAAGGACCCAACTATTGTCGATCCAGAATCTGATGCTAATGTAAAGAGCTTTAAGAATGCCATTGCTCAACTTGCTAGAGACAATGCCAGAACCCCAGTTCAATGGTCATCTGATGCTTACGGAGGATTTTCAACTGTAGAACCATGGATGAGAGTCAATGACAACTATAAGGAATTCAATGTTGAAACTCAATTGAAAGACCCCGAGTCAGTCTTCAACTTTTACAGAAAGTCATTGGAATTAAGAAAGCAGTATAAAGATTTGTCGATTTATGGAGATTTTGAAATTTTGGATTACGATAACGACAAGACTTTTACTTATGTCAAATCCAGTCAGAATGATAATCGTAAATTGTACGTCGTATTGAATTTCTCCGACGATTCTATTGACTTTACCCCATTGATTAAAGGGTCGTTCAATTTGGTCAACACAAATGCAGATGTAAATGAGAAAGTCTTATCACCATGGGAAGGACGTGTTTATCTTGTAGAATATATATAAAATATATACAGTTAGATTTCTATGTTATCTATACCATCCACTGCATTTATAAGACGTTCTCGATTGTATTTGCCAGCAATCCATTCAAGAGATTTCACATCATATTCAACAAATGTATAGTTTAACGAGTTACCGAAGTTGAAATTGAAATCATCAATCTTGGCACTGGAGCCAAAGCGAAGCCTTTCACAATCTTCCACTATAATGGTAGTATTAGTGTGGGTAATAATTAATGAATCTGTGATTTTGTGGAGTCTTAATTGGTGACACAGGAGTAGTAATATGCAATTATGTAAATCTGTAAGTGAAATTGTTCCATCTATCTCAATTTTTAGCACCGATTTACTTCCATGTAGTATATTGGCAGAGGAACTGCAATGATCATTGATTATAACGCATCTTTCAAAACCATCAAGTAGAAGGTGTCCGATATTTTCTGAAAGTTCGAATTTTTCTTCCACCATATCTTGTTTGTAAGGCTTCGCTTCGAATTTAGTCATCACTGGTATTATCTGAGCTTTCTCCACTATTATAGGATCTCCTTTGAACCGAAATGTTCGGGAGCTGAAAGATGTTGCCTTGGCTTGTACCAATTTATCTAGATTATCCACAATGGTAAGATATTTTTGTTTGTGGTAATTTGTCAATTCTGCTGATGCCTGATGGAGATGAGAATCCAATTGCGAAAGTTCCTCTTTTAAGCTGGGGATATCTTCAATTGAACTAGCAAGTAGGATACCATCCTTTATATCTAAACAGAAATTAGGGTCTGATACTTTGAAAAGGGGTGTCTCTTATGATACATACTTTTGGCAAGTGCCTCTATCTCATTCATAATACTTGAAAATTCTACTTCGCGATCTCCATATCTTATCTAATCCGTTACAAATTATGACTATAAATAATTTACTGTGTCTTGGTAATTCTTGTCCTTCCCACCAAGTGGTCAGCAATATCTCTTGTCTTAGCCCAAGAGATCTTCTTAGGCATTCTTTTGCCTAATTCGGTCTCGAAATCGTACAAGTATCTTATAGAAGTAAATCTAACATGCGACGATTTGATACCCAAAACGGCAGCAGTTGAAGTAATTGCCTTATCTTCATACTGGAAACCAATATCATATTTGAATGGTGCAATTTTATCCGTATTCTCTTCGATGAACTGAACAGCTCTGATGGCAAATCTAGCAGCTCTAGTTCTGTCAATTGGTGATGGTAATCCACCTTGTTGAACATGACCTGGTATAGCTGTTTTGGTATCGAATTCTCCTCCAGATTCTTCGTTGATGATATCAGCTAATACTTGCGTGGTTAATGTCTTGGATGCATTGGAACTCTTCAAAA
The DNA here is from genome assembly GCA_030569695.1 of Yamadazyma vaughaniae. Lineage (NCBI taxonomy): Eukaryota > Fungi > Ascomycota > Pichiomycetes > Serinales > Debaryomycetaceae > Yamadazyma > Yamadazyma vaughaniae. The sequence goes on along the minus strand of JAJMLO010000003.1, from coordinate 281,957 downwards.
TCAATTTACCAGCCTTGGCCAAACCCTTTTCACTTGCAAAAGACTCTTTCAAAGATCTAATATCTAATTCCAATTGATTCAATTCCACTCCCTCTTCAGGAACATAAGAAGCTTGGGCTCCAGTAGTCAATGCGGCGTAAGTGGCAATGTAACCTGAGTTACCTCCTTGAACCTCGATAACGAAAGCTCTGTCTCTTGTAGCCGATGCAGATTGCTTAATAACATCACAGTAATCAGTTAAAGCATTCAAACAAGTATCTGCACCTAAAGAGTACTCAGTACCAGGAACGTTATTAGAAATGGTGGCAGGAATCAATACCATTGGTATTCTAAATGCAGGATATGATATTCTAGCCTTTTCCAATTCGTTTAATGAAACAAATGCTTCGAAACCTCCGACTAATATTAATCCATCAAATTTATATTTTTCAAAGTAATAGGCAATCATTCCAATATCAGTTTCATGTGGAGTGTTTCTGTTGGTACCAATTTCTGACCCACCAATGGAATTCCATCCTTCTATTTGCAACCAATCAATCAGTCTTACCGATTCATGTCTGGCCAATCCAGAGAAACCATTATGTATAGCATATGGAGTATGACCTTGAGACATACAGTAGGTGGCCATGGCATAAACAGCACTGTTCATACCTCCAGCAGGAGCTCCAACATTAATGATGGCAATTCTCTTCCTCTTTTCGACAGGTAATTCTGGTTCGTTGTGGTCAGCAGAGTTCATGTACATGAAGTTTTGAAGATGCTCAACAAATTCAGAATCTCTTAAGCTCATGGCCTTTTCGAAATCTTTTTCCTCAATTGCAGTAGCGACGGACTTGGTAATCTTGACAGCCTCAACAAGAGACTTTCTGACAATCTTGTTTTCTTCCACAGCAATCAATGGAGATGGGGTGTCAGGAGTACATTCCAAAACTGCCTCAACAGCTTCGACACCTTGTAAAGTAGCAAGAATACGGTCAAATGCCACAGCTGTACCACCTCTTTGAACATGCCCCAAGGTTGTCACTCTGGTATCTAAACCTAAAACATCAACCAAGACATCCTTCACTTCCTCACAGGAGATAGGTTTTAAGTCAACAGTTATAGCACCTTCAGCAACAATGACAATAGTCTTTCTTTTACCTCTACCCCTATGCTTTGAAACAATTTGGCACATTTGATCCTTCCAATCTTGTGAAGAAGCCGGCTTTTCGGGAATCATAATATAATCAGCACCAGTGGCAATACCAGCCATCAATGCCAACCATCCACAATGTCTTCCCATAACTTCAACCACAAAGGCTCTCGAATGCGAATTGGCAGTGGCATCGATATAGTCAATAGCTTGACAAATTCTAGCTAACGAAGAGTAAGCACCAATGGTTGCATCTGTGGTGGCCATATCATTATCAATGGAACCAACAGTTCCACAAATATTCAAATGTCTGTAAGTATTATATTGGTTTTCGGTGATTTCATTGGTGTCCTTCAATTCCTTAATCAATGAAGGCCATTCGGCTCTGAAAACGTCAGCCCCGGTCAATGAACCATCTCCTCCACAGACAATCAACGCATCAATTCCAGCCTCAATTAAGTTCTTACAAGCTGTCAATCTACCGGGTCTTTGTCTGAATTCCAAACATCTGGCAGTTCCAATATTAGTACCACCATCACTCAAATACCCTCTGACATCTTCCCATTGCATTTCCTTGATGTAATTTGCACCTCCTTTGACTAAACCCTCATATCCTTCCATCACAGCAAATGCCTTACAACCTCTGTAAATGGCAGCTCTGATAATAGATCTAACATTAGCATTCATACCTGGAGCATCTCCTCCAGACGTCATGACAGCAATGTTTCTTCTCTTCGCATTATAAGGCAGTTGAGCAGCCATGTTTGTGGTCGAAACAGAGTGGGACATACTGCTAGAAGTGGTCAATGGTTCATTTGGAGTGAGTTTTTCAGCCTTTGGAATACTTGATAATGGGTTTTGAGCAGAGGTAAATCCAATTAATGAACCCAATGGATCAACAGTGAAACATTCATTTGGAAATAATTCGTTGGGCAGAATCTGAATAGGTCTTTTCCAAGCATGAAGATTCTTGATCAAATCATTCAAGTTGAGACATTGTAAAATAAACGTCGATTCAAAAGCTCTAACATCTCCGGTAGCAGCCATTTTCCCTAAGGTTTCAGTGGTTTCAGCGATTTCTTTCACACTCGGAGCATTTTCAGCATCAACAAACACCTTTATGGTGACGGTACCGTTAGAGGAAACCAATACGATGGACTCATCAGTTCTGGAATGAACCCCGAATCCAATACAGCCAGTATAGAAGTTGACTGTGTCGTGCAACACGGTTTTGTCAGGCACACGAAAGTAAAGGGATGACAACCCATTGATTAATGGAATCGTCATATTCTATCTGATACTTTAACTTTTGGCAAAAAAAAACTAAAATCCAATTGCTTGATTAAAACTGACTGGGAGTATCTTTTTATAACCGGTCCTGAATTTTGGGAAATCATCACCTGCTGATTTGCGCACATTTTCTATTTCTTGTTTGCGGACAACTGTGGTGCGGCGCGTGGGTCGACGTGGGCCCAAAGCTAGCCATATTTGGGAAATACTGACGTTATTCGCACCGGAAAAATTGCCAATGCTACAGGAATCATCATCATATGATGTAATATCTGTAAAATAGAATAATGCATTGCATTGAATTCCACGATTTAACCACTTGAATGCCGGAGAATTTTCTTCCCATCACGTCACCTCAAGGATGTTCATCTTATACCGTCTCTCAAATCGTAAAACTGGTATTAACCAGGATACTGGCAATTTATCTGTTTGCATACTCTTATTTACAACCCTCATCCAACGCGCGCAATCACAATTTACCCTCACTGTGACAGAATTGCCGCCACCAATCGCGGTAAACGCTGCGGTAAAGTGCAGAACGTACCCGTTCCCAGTTCTCAAAATTTTCACGAAATTTTTTGATGGGGAAAAAGAGCATAGATTTCGACACTTGAAAAAAAAGATCTCAGCCAATAGAACATAATGTCTGAACAATCTAGTCCTGCAGCAGTCCCATTGGGCAACATCACCAAGTTGAATGTTCCAACCTTGCCAAGTGCCAGTGTCCAAGAAACTAACGGACCTTTGAACCCATTTTTCCAATACATAAACGATGTCTACACCACCATCAGTGAACACAGAAAATCTTTAGATTTGGTTAACCCAGGAACCATCGAAAACATCAACAAGGAAGTCAGCCGTGACGTCTTTTTAAACCAGTACTTCTTCACTGGTTTAAGAGCTGACTTGAACAAGGCCTTCAGCATCTCTCCAGTCTTCCAAACTTCCCACACTTTATCCATTGGTTCTAATGTTTTACCACCTTACGCTTTTTCTGCTTTGTACTTCGGTGATAACACCTTGATGCAAGGTAACATCGACAATGACTTATCTTTCAGTGGAAGAGTTAACTACGCCTGGGACCCAAGTAACATTTCTAAATTGACTTTACAATTAGCCAATGGTCAACCAGCCATGGTTCAATTAGAACAAGACTACCAAGCCAATGACTTTTCCATTAACTTTAAGACCTTGAACCCATCCATCTTAAATGATGGTGCTTCTGGTTTGGCCGTTGCTTCTTTGTTGCAATCTTTGACCAAGAAGTTGTCTGTTGGTATTGAAGCTAGTTACAGTAAGCAACCTGGTGCTCCAGTTGCTGAAAGTGCTCTTTCATATTACGCCAGATACAACAGTGGTAACTGGATTTTTTCCGGTCAATTATTAGCCCAAGGTGCTTTAATTGCTTCTTTCTGGAGAAAGGTTACCGACAAGGTTGAAGCTGGTGTTGAAACTCAAGTTACTGCTTCCATGAAGCCAATCACCGATAACTTGATGGGTACTCCAATTGGATTTGAACCAGTTATTGATGGTCAAACCACTGTCGGTGCCAAATATGAATACAGACAATCTATTTACAGAGGTCAAATAGACTCCACCGGTAAAGTTGGTGTTTTCATGGAAAAGAAGATCTTACCAACTATTGGTGTTGTATTCTCTGGAGAAATTGACCACTCTAAGAATGCTTCTAAAATAGGTGTTGGTTTGCAATTTGAATCTGCTGGTGACGAAAAGATTATGATGATGCAGCAAGGATTGGTTGACGTTAATGGTAACCCAGTTCCAGGTGCCCCACAAATCGCCTAATCTCATTTATTTAAATAGTTTATAGCCATTTACCAACTACATTTGTATATATAAATCGTTTCAGATTAAGATTCCGTAAATATCATTATTAGCTCTACATTACCATCCAAAAAGCCTCGAGGCAAGGCCTTTTTGTGGAGGATTCTCGGAAACTATATGTGTTGATAGTGGCTTCTTTTCACTCAACATCTTATAAACTTGGTCTGAATTCAATCCAGCAGACTTTGGTTTTTCTTTATAACTGTTCGACTTCTTTTGAGACTGAGAATACCGATTGGGTATGTATTCATTCCTCATAGAGCTCGTAGTACGCAAAGGTCTGGATTGTTGAATTGTTGGTAGCCTTTGCGATCTTATTGATCGAACATCATCTGATTTTTCACTCAAAATCAGAGAAAGATCCCTTTGCGTGATGGACTTGTAAATCTGCTTATACGTGGTATTCAAATCATTGTTCCGTGACGAACCATTAGGTGGATTGTACAAACTGTAAGAGGAACGTGAATTTGATATTTGTTTACCATTCATACCATCTGTAGTATTAACAGCTGGTTCCATCCAATTCGACTCAGATGTGTATAGTTCACTTCTTGATGACCTTCGAGACCTAATGTTATGCATCTTGTTGTACTCAGAAAGTGAAGTGGATGGGAAATCATCTTTAATCGCTTTATTGTAATTCGAGTGGGTGTCAAATGAAGCATCTACTTTTCGATAATTAGATGGTGCGTGGATAAACGAGGAAGATCTCGATATAGGTCTCGACTTTGAATAGGTAAATGATTTAGAAACTGACATGGATTCTTCGTATTCATCTAAAAGAGAGTCCATGGAAGAGTCTGACTTGTTATCGCTTTGCTTGGGTCCAGCGGGAGCATACGGTATCAGGGGACGTTTCGACATAGGACTGCTTAGCAAATGTGAGCTTGTCTGACCTTTAGTAAGATCAGCAATGCTGAAACTTGCAATAGCACTCGATATAGATTTATTGGAATTGTCTCTGGGTATTATGTTCGATAAATGATGCAATTCAGCATTTAATTGAGGAGGCTTCAATGGAGATAATTGAGAAGGCTTCAATGGAGATTCAAGTTGAGGATTGCTTATCACATGACAGTTTTGATGTGGTGATAGAGGTGCTGAAGGAGGAGATTCAGGAATTTGACTCGAAATTTGAGCTAAATCAAAATCGATTGATCTCTCAGTGGGTATGATGGGAATTGGTTGTTCTGGGGTCTCTGGTATTTTAAGGCTATGATCACCAGAGTTGTTGCTTGATACAGGTGATTTGACACCCACAGCAAGATTTCTGTATTGAACCACCTTGTCCAAAGTCTTCTCCAACATTTCAATGATAGCTGGATCATTCGTGTTAATAAATATTTTCCAGTATCTTTCAGGATTGACAAGTGGTAGAATAAATTGGTTAAATGCAATTCGGAGTATCTTGAGCTTTGGGAGCAATGGATATATAAATGTTTGACCACATGACAAATAAGAAACGTCTCCATTGTGAAGTTGAAATATTTCAAACTGTCCATGTCCCAACAATCTTCCGGATGTTAATGAAGTTGTATCATCTGTTTCATCGATATCCTCATCAAAAACAAGAATCCTGGAATTAGCAAACTTAAATAAAGACAATTTCTCGTCTACATGACTTTTTGACTTTTGTTGTTGATCATTAGATGGTTCATTTATGGTCGCCTGGGAGTTGGACTTTAAATTTCCTTTTAATTCGTTGATAAATATACCATCATTCATTGTATCATCACTTTTCTTATATCTCATAATAGCCTGTTTTCTAGGGCTAACAGGGACCCGTGGACTTACTTCTAAATTGGTGGCTGGCATAAGCGAAGGTGCATCTAGCTCTGGAGGCCTTATTTCTATGTTGACTTCTTCTTTGGGTCTTAGTGGACTACTTAACAGCTCTTTGGCCTTCTTTTTCTTGTTTTTATTCTTTCGCCTTCTAGCTTGAGATTTGGATTCTTTGGTGTTACTTTTAGCTTTGATATCAACTTGATCTGTTGTTTTACTGGTATGATTGTTGGATTGGCTACTGATCTGTTCCTGGTTTGTTGCTACCTGGCTCATTTCTGGTTAGCGTTTACAAAAACGTTGGTAATCTAGCACGGTAATTGTAGTTGTTGTTTGTTACTATCCGGTTGGGAAAACCTAATGCTGCACAAAATCCAATAGCTTATGTATAGTGGTTTTGTTGTTTATGGCCGCGACTTTTTTATGTGGAGTTGCATGAGATAATCAACAGTTCCAGCTGAGCATGAAATATAATGTATATGGATTAAGGCTAATCTACAAAATATATAAAATTTAGGTTCGGTTTAAGCACCCAACACATGAGCTTCTCTATTATATGATTGTGGAGGAGGAGCACTGGTAGATGTGGAAACTGCTACTGCTTCTGTATCTTGACTGAAGAACGGCAGATATGAGACGGTTCTTATATCTATAGCAGTCTCTTCACTGACGAAATCAACAATTCCTTCTAACAATCGTTTGAGTGGGACCTTTTGTTCGATGAAAAGGATTACCTTCAGAGGAGGGTAAAGGATGTTCAATTTACCATAAGCCAACAAGTACCCACTGGAGATTCCTGCTAAGTGTCCGAAGAAGGAAGAACCAGGAAGGATAATAGTAACAAGAAGCAAACTGAGGAATGGTGAAAACTTGGTTGGAAGGGCAATCTCTAGCCCATTGAAATTTCTTCTAAGGACCGGTCTGAATTCATGTTCTTTTACACTGTAGTAGGTTACAAACAGAAACACTATTCCAGATAATCCAATTACATGGGTGTGTCTATACAACACCATTCCAAGTACACAAAATTGCAAGGCAGCAGATACTGCCAAAACATTAAGGGTTACTCCAGTATGAACTGTACCATGGACTCTTTCAAAATGGTACATTGGGGTTGCTAAAGCCAAAATATTCAATAGCCAATGTATAAATCCATTGTGGTAAAGAACGTAGAAGGAAAGTTTATTCAAATCAAGTCTGAATGGGGCGTACGGATCCAAGCCAAAAATGTGCTTCAATTTACCATTGAATAATGAATCGACTATAAGCAAAATTAAAGTGAATGGTATAATTCCAACCGTAAGAGCCGGATAATCTCTTAGTTGGAAGTTATCGGGAACGTATTTAGCTAACGGGTTTGACATCTATCGATAAAAATGTTTTTTTTATTTGGACGCGAATTTAGTTCATCTCATTTCAAAATCGATTATTGCAACTCTGAATCAATTTTAGCCTTGAAGTCGTTCAAAAGCTGTAACTTTTTCTGGTTCTTCTCCTGTAAGGTTTCTATCTTTTCTACCCTCTGATCCACTGTTTCGGTTATTCCAGGAATTTCACTCAAATATTGTTTGATGTTATCTAATTTGAGTCGTATTCCTCCAATTTGGTTATCGAAATCTTTAGCCAGTAGCTTTCCCGAATGTAAGTCATGAAGAACAACAAATAGATCAGGCAAGAGTTCTTGTTGGTGTAATTTTTTTAATGGATCTTCTAATGGAGTTGCACCGAGTGAGCTCAAATCAACATCCATTGCAACAGGAGATTGTTCATCTCCATTTGTCTGGCTTGTAGTCTTATCCACAGTAGAAGTAAGTGGAGAATCAAACCTTTGAGGAGCTGGAGCTCCGGAAGTAGGCGAATTGAAGTCAAAAGTACCTTTTGGAGACAGCATGATAATCGATAATTTGCTGGAACAAATTGAAAATGCGAAACGTCCCAAATATATTTATATATTGACATACCAAATGGATCAGCTATTATCATTTATAGCATGTTGCTTGCCATGTGTTCCTGATTTTTCATCTCCATACCTAACAATTCAGAATAAAAAATATAAAATCATAAAGCTTCTAGGAGAAGGAGGATTTTCTTACGTTTATTTAGTGTCTGATAAATCCAATAATAATTCCTTATATGCTTTGAAGAGAATTAGATGTCCATATGGATCCAACGATGAAGCATACAAAAATGCCATAAAAGAAATCAAGAACCATCACCGGTTTACTTATGCCAAGACACCTTATATCATCCAATCGATTGAGGAGGCTATCATCCCAGAAAAAGATGGATCAAGAACCATTTGCATCTTACTTCCGTATTTCGAGAAGTCTCTTCAAGATATAATCAATTACAATGTTTTGAACAACAAATCAATGGAGGAACAGGAAATCTTAAGAATCTTTATTGGTGTTTGTAGAGGACTACAAGTGATGCATAAATACAAGAAAATCACCAGAAATAATGGAAATAATTCAACTGCGGACCTGGAAGAAGAAGCCGATTTGCTCTTGCCTGAGGACAGTGACGAAGAGGACGGCATCAATGGAAGTACTACAGGACTCGAGATGGAAGAACTCGTGCCTTTCGCCCATAGAGATCTCAAACCAGCAAATGTCATGCTTTCTGCTGAAGGATTGCCGGTTCTTGTTGATTTGGGGTCCACTTCCAAGGCTAGATTGTCTATAAAGACCAGACAACAAGCCTTAACTTTAACTGATTTTGCTCTGGAACATTGTACTTTACCATACCGTGCGCCTGAGTTGATTGACGTGGAAACAAATACAGAGATTACAGAGAAAACGGATATCTGGTCTTTGGGTTGTGTTCTTTACAGTTGCTGCTTTGGTTACTCGCCTTTTGAAAAATTAGAGCTCGAACAGGGTGCAAATCTAACAGTAGCTATTTCAAGTGCCAGATACTCAATTCCATCGGATACTAAGGGATATAGCCCGGAGCTCATCAAAATAATAGAGTCATGCTTGGTGCTTGATAGTAAAAGTAGACCTAATATCGATGAGATTTTAGAGACCAGTCTTGAATTGCAGAGACGTTGTTAATGCACCCACGCGAAAAAATTCATGAGCTCCAATTGACAGATCAATAATAATTGAATAATTTCACACTCATTGATGATATAGAATTTCTATACGGCATGACATTGACTAGATATCAAAGAGGGGACGAAATGGAAGGTTGGAATGACTGTCCTCCAATTATGTTACAAGGTAACAATAGTACCTCTACTCTTGGAAGCAAGAAAATTGGGAAAGACTCAACACCAGACTTATCAACAATACCGTGTGATACAGAAGTAGATATTGATGCGATCATATCTGATTTTTTAAAGCTTCCAAACACATTGAATGACCGTCTCCATACCCAAATCAGTGATAAACTAGTTTCTGCATCGACTAACATGACTATGGATAATAAACGGTTTGTATATAGTCTTTTGCAACAAGTCAAGATTGTGTCAATAAGTAAAGCTGAACTCAAAAATCAGATTGTTGAGTATATGATGGTCAATAGTGGAGTCAGCTCTTGGTGTGCTCCTTTGAAAAAGTTGGTAGATAGTTTAGACAGAGCTTGAAAAGTATGGAAGAGCCAATGATTATTTAATAAAATGAAAGCGTGTGTTGTATTTATATAAATTATGATACATAAGAAATAAGAATAATGCACTTCATGCAAGTGGTAAGAGAGCTTACATCTTTTTTCTCTTTCCGATTTGGGCTTGGAAACCAGTTTTAATTGAGGAAACGGATCTGGTAGAACCACAGGCGTTACAACTCAAAAAGTGCAATCTATTAGCAGATTCTCTCTTCAAAACAGTATTCATGGACTTACATGTCTTACATGTAACGTATTCAATGATATATCTTCTCAAAATAGATTCCATTTGTTTAGGTTGAAATTTACCTCTCAAAACTAATCTCTTTTCACCATCGATAGAACCGGAAGTACCCAATTCAGCAAATAAATACTGTATCAAATGCTCAGGATTTCTTTGTAATACACTGGAAATTTCTTGTACGTTGGCAAATAAGGTCTTTTTACTACCTTCTCTTTGACATATTGGAGGAGGAATTCTGAACTTGGATCCGGTTCTGGCACCAGCTAATTCAGGGTTATTTTCCTTTAAGATGTTGAAAAATCTCGATAACAAGTCTTCATATGGTAATCCACCTAATTCTTGAGCAGAGATGGTTTGTTCTTCTTCTGGTTGTATTGGAGTTGGAGTTTCTTCGATACCAGCTTGTTCCAATTGTTGTTCGAAATCGAGAACGTCTGCTGGTTTGGCTGCCTTCTTTTTCTTTTTCTTCAACGTTAAATCACCTAATTCGGCACTTAAATCGTCGGCACCTGGAGTGGCCTCTTTGCTTTCGCCTTCAGCTGGCTTTTTAGACTTTTTCTTCTTTTTCAATCCTGAAAACATATCGTCAACCTCGCTGGCTGGGGCTGGAGAGCCTTCTGCTGAAGCACTAGCACTGTCTTCAACAGGCTTAGATTTCTTCTTTTTCTTCTTCAAACTTGGATCAAATCCTAAATCACTCATGATGGCAAAGTAATTAAATTGGCTTGATTTCTATGTTAAACTGTGTGATAAAAATGGCCGTTCTCAATTTTTTCAAGGAAAAAATTTCATGGCGTTAGCACACGACTTTACTCTCGTCTTGTATTTAATTACCTGCCAAACTTACATTATGAAAATGACTTTAAAGTAAATGACTCTATTTATGATACAATTTATAGACTTGCTAGATGTAAGTTTGATGACGGATTGATGTCCTCCGGATTATACTGCCAATTTTTCGGTCTTTTCTTCAAGGCCGGTTTCCTTGGATTCTTGAGCTCCGCTACTGGCATCCTTCTCAGCCTTCTGTGCTTCCTTCTCGGCTTCTCTACTTTCATTTCCTGGTTTATATGTAATCTTAGATTCTTCTTCACCTTCTTCCACTTTGAAATCTTCGTCCACGGAGTACTTCTTCAAGAACCACTGCTCTATCTCTTCTTTATCGTTACTCTCGGCCTCAAACATCACATCACGACCAGCTTCGTTCTTGAGGAGTACGTCACCTTCGTATTTATCGGCCAATAACTTGAGAACTTCTAAGTGGCCATTGAACGCTGCCCAGTGTAACGATGTGTTACCGCTCTCATTTGGGGTATTTACCAATGTTTTAGCATCTTCCTTGGATATGATTGACAACAAGTAGTCTACCACTTCTAAGTGGCCATTGGCAGCTGCCATATGAATAGGAGTGCTCAAAGTGTGTTCGTCTTTGATCTTGAGCAATAAGCTTGGAGATATTTCATCAAAGATCTCTTTCAAGGTCTCTATGTCTCCACCTCTGGCATCATACAAGACAGCGTCCATTTCTTCTTGGTTGAGTTCTACGATTTCTTTGCCTGACATCTTATCTGACTATTGGGAAAAAACTTTGGGTTGTTCAAAAAGTTAAACTTTGGAGAAGGAAGTGTAAAGCTATTACTGATTAAATGAATCTACAAATTGAGATGCCCTAAAAACTTTTGTGCAGATCAATGCGAACTGATGAGGGTACATTAGAGCATGGTATTTTCATTGTGATACTTGGAACAGCTTGAAAAGGTAAAATTACGTCATATATATATGAATTGAAAAGGAATTAAGTCTCTATGTTCCTACAAAATTCGTTGGTATATTTCTCTTAAAAAAAATTCAGTAAAGCTTTCTAATTTTGCAATCAACTATAGATTTATGAGAAAATGCGAAAACTACCAACTGTGAATTAATGGCAAATCATCATGGATACAAAGATTGAAGAGATTCATGCAGATAATGCTCTGGGGAAATCTGCACAATCAACACACCGTCCCAAGAAGAACCCATTTGAAGTACTGCTGAGGAAGAAGACGGTACGAAGAGATCCAAAGGAAGTATATGGAGATGAATTCGGAAAGGGCCTTCACAAACCACAACATAATAGAGGTAGTCCATTAGACAAACTATTCAGTGAGCTCGAAATTAAACTTGATGGTGATTTAGACTCGATTTCAATTTCGACCTTAGCATCTCGATTTGATATCTCCAAGGATAATGAATTTGAGATAAGATTCACTGTCATTTCCAAGCTTCTCGAGTATCTAGTGAAAATTCAACTGCTATCTACAAAAGAAACACATCCAGATAAAAATCTTATTAGCATTTCATTACATGATATCAAAATATTTAGTAAATTGATTAACTTGATAATAATTCACGGTGTTTACCCAGCTATAAGCACTTTCAAGATTGGTATACCTCTAGGTAAAAGAAGACTCAAAGATTTTGCCAAGGCGAAGAAGCCAATCACAATTGCTTCTATACTTTCAGATACATCTGCCAAAACATACACTGACAGATTTGCTAAACAAGAACAATTATTGAAGCTATTGTACTCCAAGTTCAAGACAATATTCGAAGAAGAGGGCGATGTGAGAGATTTACTAGTGAAGGGAACGGGATACTCTGATTTTTTAACAATCTCGATCACTTTGATCACTTGTCCGTATTTTCACAATGAAATGAGATCACAATATGTGTCTGACTTTGAAGGTCTTGTTTGTAAACTACCAGGCACGTTTGAATTGTTCCAGACATATTCTTTATTTTTAACTACTCAATCCCCTCCATACTTTAAGCAATTTGTGATGAAGCAGCTCCAAAGATTGCATTTTGATGCTCCAAGAAAGGACGGTTTACTCACCCTCGTAGAATTTGTCTTGGGGCTTCGGGACAATGAAGATATCAATATTGAAAAATTTGAAAATGTTGCTAACGTTGTTTTGGCTAAACCAAAAGATATTTCCACAGTGAATTATTTTACCAGCATTGGGAGTCAGATGTACGATTTGCTCGTGAATATAAACAGACCAAATGTAACTAGCTGCATAAGCTATGTTTTAGAGAAATTGTGGATGCGTAATGCGTTGGTGGTGAATGATTTCTTCTTGAGACGATTGAAATCCAACTTGGTTCCTGATGTTCAATTAGCAACAGAGGATGGTATTATCATTAATGAGAAAGACTTTAATAATGCCATTAATGTTTTAATCTCATTGAGTCACAAAGGATTGACTGCAGATTTCAACTTATATCTTTTCGATCAAATCTTATTGCCTTTATGGGGTTATTATATTTTCCTTAAGAAGCAGAAAAAGCCAGTTGAAATTGTTCAAAATATTATTGTCAGCTACTTCATATCAGTAAGTCAAAGTGACGATGAAAACAATAATATCTATGGTTTAGATTCGATTGCCAAAACCGTAGTCTACTCAGGTGAGAACTGGGAGTTTGCATGGGGCCCAAATTCACTTCCTCAAATAGTTGTAAATAAACCGGAAGTGTTAAAGGCCAAGGAGAATAAAGTAAATGAATACTTCACTAGTTTGGATGTTGCATGTGATGCATTCGTGGACTTGTTGAAGAATTTGGATGAATTATTTGTAACGAAGATTTTCAAGCGTCTTTTACAAAGATGGTTGAAAATGGAGAATGAAAAAAATTTGCTAGAGGATGAAAATCCTTTTATGACCTTGATTGATTTAAGATTGATCGAGTCTATTGGTAATCAATTCAAAGAAGATATAGCAAAAACTCCAATCGAAATTCTCGAGATAATGGAAGAGTTTTTGCTTATAGGTAGTTCCTCCAAACAAGAGTCCTTATCTGATCTTAAGGTAGTTGACTCGGATGAGGCTGACTCCGATGACGAGGACGAAGATGAAGAAACAGTTTTAAATGCAGAGGCTATGTCGGTACTTCTCGAACTACTTTCAGCGGTTTTAACTGAAGTATCAGAGCAAGACTTGACTGATGAGGTTAGAACGAAGTTGAAAAATATTTTAAAGAAACTCAAAATTTTACTCAAGTCAGAAGATGTTTTGATAAAACAAAACTTGAAATCAATCGAGTCGTTGTCCAAACGGGTCGAAGAGCTTCTTTCAGGAGACATACCAGTGACTTCCCTCAAGGAATTACACAAAAAGTCACTTGAACGAGCTATTGTTAGCTTGAATGATCCTTTAGTGCCTGTAAGAGCCCACGGACTTTACATTTTGAAAAAGCTTATTCAAGCCAAAAGTGAAGTGGTCTCTATAAGTTTTGCGATCAACTTATATCTCGTTCAATTGAAAGATCCTGAACCTTTTATTTATTTAAATGTTATTAAGGGATTAGAAAGCTTAATTGAAATTGAGCCAACTTCTATCACCAAGGAGTTGATGGACATTTATATTGATAAGAATGGAAGTTCGGATGTCGATGAAAGATTGAGAATCGGTGAAGTATTTTTAAGATTCATCCAAACCTCTGGTAAGCTTTTCCAGGGAGAAATCTCCGATCTCATAGTAAGTGGAATGATTAGTATGTTGCGGAGGTCCGAAGATGAACTGAAGGACCAAGATATGAGAATTAGGATGTCTTCAATGTCTTTGTTAGGAACTTGCTGCAGAATAAATCCTTTGGGGTTGTTGACGCATTTGAATGATGCATTGGACTGTGCCATAGGTATTTTACAATTAGAGAAAGGCGAAGACTTGGCCGTTATGAGACGTGCTGCCGTTGTATTGATACATGATTTGATCCTTGGGACTTCCGAAACCGAAAGTTTGCCGTTTCCTGAAGAATATAGAAGTAAAGTCTTAAATGTCTTGAATTACATTGCGGAAACTGACACTGATCTTTTAACCAGAGAGCAAGCCATCACCGTCGTTCTGGATATTGATGAACTCACCAAATTAGCATACGAAAGCTTAGAACAATAATTACAAATATATATATATATTATTTTATTACCCTTAAAATTTATATAAACATGAAAGCTTTTGAGCAGTTTAATCAACTTCTTCCATAGCAGATTCAACTGGTTCATCAGCAGTGGTAGAAGCAGTGGTGGTAGCACCAACTTCAGCTTCAACTTCTTCTTCATCGATGTTCAAACCTAAAGAGATCAATCTGTTGATTCTAGAAGCGAAAGAAGATGGTTCTTCTAAAGAGAAACCGGAAGTCAACAAGGCAGTTTCGTATAACAAGGTAGTCAAATCCTTGACAGTCTTATCTTCAGCACCGTCAGCTTCAACCTTCTTCTTTAATTCCTTGATGATAGCAGACTTTGGAGAAATTTCAAAGGTCTTCTTGGAGGACATGTAAGAAGACATGGAAGTATCTCTCAAAGCTTGAGCCTTCATGATTCTTTCCATATTAGCAGACCAACCGAATTGACCGGTTCTGATAGCAGCTGGAGCGTCAACCAATTTGTGAGACACAACAACCTTTTCGACTTGTTCACCCAAGACATCCTTCAAGGCCTTGGTTAATGGTTCAAATTCCTTGATTTCTTCTTCTCTGGTCTTCTTTTCTTCTTCGGTTTCTTCTAATTCGAAGTCCTTGGTGATGTCAACCAATTTCTTGTCTTCGAATTCCTTCAATTGAGTCATGGCGTATTCATCAATTGGGTCAACCAAGAACAAAACTTCGAATTCCTTGGCCTTCAAAGCTTCCAAGAATGGAGATTTTTCAACAGCCTTGATAGATTCACCAGTGATGTAGTAGATGTTCTTTTGGTGCTCTGGCATTCTAGTGACGTAGTCAGTCAAAGAAGTCAATTCTTCAGATGACTTGGTAGAGTTGAATCTCAACAATTTAGACAAAGCAGCTCTGTTTTGTTGGTCTTCATGGATACCCAATTTGATGTTCTTGGAGAAAGCACTGTAGAACTTGTCGAATTGTTCAGAGTCTTCAGCAATTTCGTTGAAGGTTTCGATCAATTTCTTGACAATGTTCTTCTTGATGACCTTCAAAATCTTGTTTTGTTGCAAGACTTCTCTGGACAAGTTCAATGGTAAGTCTTCAGAGTCTACAACACCCTTTACGAAACTTAACCATTCTGGGATTAAGTCTTCGGCTTCATCGGTGATGAAAACACGTCTGACGTACAACTTGATGTTGTTCTTCTTCTTCTTGTTTTCGAAAGCATCAAATGGAGGTCTCTTTGGAATGAACAAAATAGCCTTGAATTCTAATTGACCTTCAACAGAAAAGTGCTTGACAGCCAATGGGTCTTCCCAGTCGTTAGAAATAGACTTGTAGAAAGCGTTGTACTCATCCTTGGTGACTTCGGATGGGTTTCTGGTCCACAATGGCTTAGTCTTGTTTAATTCTTCGGTTTCAGTGACTTGTTCCTTGACGGTCTTCTTCTTTTCTTCCTTCTTTTCTTCGTCATCCTCAACTTCTTCTAATTTAGGCTTCTTGTCATCTTCATCCTTAGATTCTTCTTCTTCGTCGGCTGGAACTTCCTTTTCAACTTCCTTGGTGACAACCAATTCAATTGGGTAAGAAACGAATTCAGAGTGTCTTTTGACAACTTCCTTGATTCTCTTTTCTTCCAAGTATTCCAATTGATCATCCTTCAAGAACAATCTGATGACGGTACCTCTAGTCAACTTTTCATTGGAGTCATCTTCGGTAACGGTAAACTTACCACCAGCATTGGATTCCCAAATGTATTGTTCGTCGTCATTGTGCTTGGAGATAACTTGAACATGGTCGGCAACCAAGAACAAAGAGTAGAAACCAACACCGAATTGACCAATCATGGTAACATCAGCACCAGCGGAAAGAGCTTCCATGAAAGCTTTAGTACCAGACTTAGCAATAGTACCCAAGTTGTTGATCATATCAGCCTTGGTCAAACCAATACCGGAATCTCTAATTTCCAAAACCTTTTGGTCTGGCTTTGGAGTGATTCTAATGAACAACTTTGGTTCAGATTCTAACTTGGAAGGGTCAGAGAGAGCTTCATATCTGATCTTGTCCAAAGCATCAGAAGCATTGGAGATCAATTCTCTTAAGAAAATTTCCTTGTTAGAATAAACGGTGTTGATGATCAAAGACATCAACTGAGTAATCTCAGCGGTGAATTCGTGGGTTTCAACTTTTCCAGACATTTTGATTAAGTTGTCGATTTCAGTGATGAAAGTTTTTGGGAATCGGATAGGTTTTATACCTCATTGCGCATAGCTGCAAATTCGTCGAGCTCACTGGAGCAGAAGCTTCCATTAACTTCCATGGGGCAAGTCGCGCACGCACCTGTTTTTCATTTGCAACCAAAACCAGTTTTGCAGTAATGTCTATTGCAGGTAGATATGTTCTATAATACAATCTATTTACAACTGAACCTCTTCCACCTCTGTACCACAGTCGATACATCTTTTTCTTACAAAATTCATATCATCTTTTATGAACGGAATTGCATCTGCCCAATCGTGTACATGTTTATCGTTAAGCGACTTTCCGTCACGAAGCTTTCTAGTAAATTCTTCAGCCCGAGTCTTTCTTCTCATTTCCTTTAATTTGTCCTTATATTTTTTATCCTTTCTCTTGAGCCTCATTTCCTCTCGTTTCTCCCATTCTTTGTCTAAGTTTTCCAATGATCCCCACTTTTTAACGGCAAATTCTTCGACTTGGTACCGGAGAAATAGCTGCATTCTGGAATAACCATGTGGATTGGGCTTTTCTATACGACAAAGTAGATTAGTGTCTTGAAGTTCCGGTTCTGTAAGTAAGTAATCTTCTTTGCATTCGGTCTTTGTGAGCAATGAATATTTTTCCGGTTTTTCTTTGGTACATCTTCTGCATACACCAGTCTGCTTGAAATTGTCATAAAGATTAGGATCGATTTCTAGCGAGCCACATTCGAAACATTTGGGTGCCTGGGAAATGTCCAATGGTGGAGGTAAATCTCTAACAAGATGTTCCCGTTTTTGTTTTTCTTTCCATTCTTCAAGAGCCTTGTTGGTGTCTTCATTGTCATTTCCCGTATCTTCCATAAATCCTCCATAGGTGTCTGTCATGGTTGAAAAGTCATAGTCAATATAGTCCCTTTTCTTGGTAACTTGTTCCAATGTCGTTGTGTCTTTTTTCTTAAGTTGCTCCTTCATACCTGGTGTTAGAATCACGGTTTCCGGCTTGTAAGAGCTAGCATCCTTATTATTCTGTTGTAGCCTTTTTTGTATTTCAAGAGCCTTCTTCCTATTGTCTTCAATACGCTTCCTTTGTTCAGGAGTAAGATCGATCTTTTGTCTTTTGAAAGGCAGAATATCCAAACCAGTGGTAGCAGCTGTAGGTGTTGTACTAGGAGTCGGCTCGTTACCTGCAACTTTGATACTGGGATCTATTTGAGACACCACTGATGCGTCACGAAGACCCTTCTTTTGAAGTCTTTCGAGAGCCCTTCTTCTATTGGCTTCCTAATGATATTAGTAAAATGCATGAAATTATTAGAGTAAAACAACACATACTATTCGTTGTCGTTGAGCATCTGAAAGTGTTCCTTTAGTGGACATCTCCGAAATGGTTGCTGCTTAAAAGTGTGGTTTTCTAATCTGATTTCGCGATTTCAGACTTGTGCAACGACTGCAAAAATAAAATATTTAAGGTGCTGTGAAAATATATCGTGGCTCTGTAGATCGAGTACCTGAACAGTATAATGTAGTTGTGGAATTTTACGACATGAAGATGCACGTTATTAACGTATCGGAAGAAGAAAAATTTTTATCCGGGAATTTTAGGATCCACCACAATCGTGCTCCTGCAATTATTTTGCTCATGTTTGGTTATATTATTGCTTTTGCCATCATTCAAGGTTGTAACTTGTCGAATTGCTTAACTACAAGCAAGAGAACCCAGGGCAGTAATTACCGTTAATTTATCAGGACTCTCTTCGCAACAGTAAAAAATTGTATTGTATTGGTTGATTAAACTTTATTAAGATAAAACAAATTTCGCAACCGAAGCCACCACAGTTTAAACCCACACAAATGTAATCAGATTGCACAATTCTGGGCTTATATTTTTACTGCAAAAGCTCAAGATCATTGTGAAATATTTAAACACTAAATTATCCTCTAAACTTGAATAGATTAATCTCTTTTAGTTCTGTTAACTTTTAGCTTCCACAATGACTCAAAGTGTGGATCAGATCGAGGTAGTTAATGATTCAAGAATCTCACATGAAGTTCATGATGGTAAGAACTCAGATAAATCTATTGACCAAGTGTCTGTTGAATCAAAATACTCTAGTGATGAAAGTATAGATGACAAAAATCCGTTCTTGGAACCAAAGATTGCCGAGTACTACAGGACAGTATATGAGGGATCAAAGTATGAATGTAGACATGAGTTTGATCCTAACTATAAATGGACTGCTGAAGAAGAGAAAAAGTTGGTGAGAAAACTTGACTTCAGAGTTGCCTTAACTTCTTGTATTTTGTTTGTGGCTTTGCAGGTTGACAGAGGTAATTTGAGTCAAGCTGTCTCAGATAATATGTTAGATGATTTGAACATGACTACCAATGATTACAATTTGGGTAACACCTTATTTTTGGTAGCGTTCTTGCTTGCAGAGATTCCAATGTCGTTGGCATCTAAGAAATTAGGCCCTGATGTATTTATTCCTTGGCAAATCATTGGTTTCAGTGTTATTGCAGCCATGCAATTCTTCTTAGCAAACAGAGCCGGTTTCCTTGTTTGCAGAGTCTTATTGGGTTGGGTTGAAGGTTCATTGATTGCTGATTTGGTGATTTGGCTCTCTTACTTTTATAAGTCAGGAGAGTTACCTATCAGACTATCATGGTTTTGGACGACATTATCGTTGGTTAAAATTGGTACTTCCCTTTTGGCTTTTGGTCTCTTAAGAATGAGAGGTATCCATGGATATGCTGGTTGGAGATGGTTGTTCTTAGTTGAGGGATGTTTTACCTTTTTGATTGGTCTTGCTTCGTTCTATTTAATGGTTCCATCTGCTGTCCAAACCAAAAACAAATGGCATCCAAAGGGATGGTTTAGTGATCATGAAATCAAGATCGTTGTTAATCGGGTTTTGAGAGACGATCCTTCTAAAGGTGATATGAACAATAGACAAGCTGTTGATTTGAAGGGTTTCTGGAAATCTCTTACCGATTATGATGTTTGGCCAATTTATGCTATCGGTTTAATGGCTTATACCAGTTCGGCTACTACAAGTGCTTATTTGACATTGACATTGAAACAAGTTGGATTTTCGACTTTTAATGTTAACTTGTTGACCATTCCTGCTGAAGTTATCCATATTATTATTTTGCTCTTGATTACATGGGTCAGTGAACGAATCAACGACAGATCTTTATTCATTTTAATACTTCCTTTTTGGAATTTGCCTGTTTTGGGTGCCCTAGCATGGTGGCGAGGAACAAATACAGATGTTTGGGGTACTTGGATATTATATACGGTACTTTTAGGTCAACCGTATATTCATGCTATTTGTGTTTCTTGGGTTTCGAGAAACTCTAATAGTATTAGAACCAGATCACTCTCAGCTGCCATTTATAACATGGCAGTGCAATTGGGAAATATCTATGCTAACAATATTTATAGAGCAGATGATGCTCCACTTTATAGAAGAGGAAACCGAAATCTCTTCATCTTGACGTTGGCTTTAATCCCGCTTTTCATTTTGGTTAAAGTTTATTATGTTTGGAGAAACAAGTCAAAAGAGAAAATTTGGAGCACCATGTCAATTGACGAAAGAGAACAGTATCTCTATGAGAATAAAGACTTGGGTAATAAGAGATTAGATTTTAGATTTGCTCACTAGCCTGTTAAACAAGGATTTATATATTCTAAAATATAAGTAAAACTCATTAATTCTTTCAATCATACCATTTCATTAATCATAACAATAAAAAATGGTAGAGTTACGTCAATCCTTGTTTAAAATCTTTTCAGCAAAATTTGGCAAGACAAAAGATGCTTCATGGATTTGTTTAGTGTAATATTTCAAATTCTTTTCAACAAATTCATCATCCCATTCAAATCTTGCTGGCTTTCTAACATTGGCATTGGCGTCCTTAGAACAAACCATGAATCCAATAGAACCAGATGGATAGGTTGGGATCATAGTGTAAGCGTACTCAGCGACTGGGAAGATTTCTTTACAGTCCTTCTTTAATTGAGAGATAATTGGCATGTGTAAAAAGAGGTTTTCAGCTTGAGTAGTGATAACACCCTTCTCAGTCAAAGCATCTTTCAAAAGTTGGAAGTATGGCTTTTGGAATAAAGACTCAGCTGGACCTTCTGGATCAGAAGAATCAGTGATAATAACATCAAATTGGTTCTTGTATTCGTCCAAAAACTTGAAACCGTCACCAATGTGAAGCTTGACTCTTGGATCATCATATGACTTGGACATTTCCGGCAAGTACTTCTTGGAAACTTGAATAACAGTTTCATCGATGTCGCACAACCAAGCTTCTTCAATAGAAGAGTGCTTCAAGATTTCTCTCAAGACTCCACCATCACCACCTCCAATAACCAAAGCCTTCTTTGGGTTTGGGTGGGAGTTCAAGGCCAAATGAGCAATCATTTCTTGGTAAGCAAATTCGTCTCTTTCAGTGACTTGGATACAGTTATCCAAAACTAAGACATTACCGTAATCAGTGGATTTGAAAACTAAAACGTCTTGGTACTTGGATTGTTCAACATGTAAAACCTTTTCAACTCTTAAAGACATGGCTTGTCCAGGCCACATGGTGTTGGAGATTTCAGCAAACCATCCATCTTTAATGGAAGGGTGGGTCAATTCTTGGGCCATTTTTATAATAAAACGTACTAGAAATGAAAAATTTTCAAATAATGGTTGTAAAAATTTTTAAATTTTTCTGGTCTTTATCGGTTCCAGAAGTGGAAGTAAGCGAACAAAGTATTCTGTATTTGACAGTTTGGTTAAAGTCGGAAATACGCTCTAATTCCTACGTAGGGAATCGGGATGATATAGATCTGAAAAGGATTTGTGACTTCAAAGTGAAGCTAAGTGGCAATTGATGGAATACTACTGTAACCACGTTTGCGTGAAGTGAGACATCGATAAGCAACGAATATAAATTACTGTATTAATAGTTGCTTGTTTCTGAATATCACTTTTAGGAAGAAGAGAATAAAATATAGGTAGTATGCTAAGTGGCAAGCAAATGACCAAGATGGCTGCTATATAATGGTCTTAATAGTAAGCAGTGAATAACTCACTCAACCAAATCCTTGCACGTAAGCACTAACTAAATCGAAAAATTCGAGCACATGAGAAACTCAGGTGCTAAATATAACTAACACCCATTAATCAATTACTTTGTCTGCTAAACGACTGTTTGAAGCCTTAAATCATACCAGATACATTGGGGGACCTGAAAGAGTAATCAGTAGTTCAGTTCCTCGTTTACCAATCTCTTACCCCACTAGAATTGAAGTATTTTCGATGTAAGTGGATCCATTATGAAAAGCATGGAGAAACTTCTCGAATTCAAATTTCCTATACCCAGATACAATCTATACCCGATGACTTACACGTAAAAATATTTTGAAGCAGTCTATGTTAACAGAACCTGCTGATGCTTCAATCTCTATCCTGGAATTCTGCACTTCCCCAAAAGTCTGAGAATCGGCAACTTGTCCGAGCGGTTAAGGAGAAAGACTTGAAATCTTTTGGGCTCTGCCCGCGCAGGTTCGAATCCTGCAGTTGTCGTCCATTTTTTTTTTGGTGATGTCTGTTTGTGTGCGAAGATGCAAATGTTCTAATTTACATATGAATCTACAATGTTCGGATTAGAGAAATATGTTGATCTTTCCGAGTTGAACTCAATTAACTTGTACGGACCTTGGGTATGGTATTTGGTGGCGATTTACTTGTCTTTGCCACTTCTTGGATATATTGTTTTGCCATTCCTTTTTAGTAATGGTGTAAGGGGAACCAAACCAAGTATAATAATTTACGTGTTGGGAGATCTTGGGCATTCTCCTCGAATGTGTTACCACGCAAGATCCTTTTCAGAACTTGAATACAGTGTCACTTTGTGTGGATATCTAGAATCTGAACTTGCTCCCGACTTAACCGATGATCCTAACATTGACATTTATCCGATTCCAGTGGTTAAGAATAGTAGAAGGCTTCCATTCGTGATTTTTGCTGCACAAAAGATGGTGTTGCAAGTATATTACTTATTCCAGCTGCTTTTTGCCATGAGAGGAAGTCATTATATCATGATCCAAAATCCACCATCTATTCCTATCTTGGTAGTTGTAATCTTATTCAATAAGTTGTTTAGCAATTCCAAGCTTATTATCGATTGGCACAACTTGAATTACTCGATCTTGAATTTGCGGTTTCAGAATGAGAAGCATATATTGGTTAGAATATTGAAGAGTTATGAACGAATTCTCGGGAAATTTGCTGACTTGAACTTGACAGTTACAAAGAGCATGAAAGCGTTCTTGGTGAATGAATTTGGGTTTGACTCAAAGAAAATACGAGTTTTGTACGATAGACCCGGGGATCAATTTCTTACTTTAGAAGATCTGGAATTTAGTGAGGATGAAATAAAGCTGCATGAAGTTTTTAAGGACACAGATTTGAAAGATCGTAAAGTGATAATAAGCTCAACATCATTTACACCGGATGAGGATTTCGAGATTTTATTAGATGCATTAAAGCTATATGAGGAATCAAAAACTGCGGAACCAATATTATTGATAGTGACAGGTAAAGGACCATTGAAAGATCAGTTCACTCAATCGATCAAGGCCCACAATTTCCTGTCCAAGGTGATCATAAAATCAGCATGGCTAGCCATTGAAGACTATCCTTTGATCATTTCTGCTGCTGATGTTGGAATCTCTTTGCATACGTCTTCAAGTGGTCTTGATTTACCTATGAAAATTCTCGACTTTTTTGGTTGTGGTATACCTGTAATTTCCCTTAACTTCCCTAGTATAGCTGAGTTGGTGAAGGACAAGATAAACGGATTGATAACACACCCTGAAGAGAATGACGAAGTCCATGAGTTATGCAGACTCATTCAACTATTTTTGAGTGACAAGGAGTTAGCAGCCACATTGAAGCTGGGCGCTACGAAAGAGAGCCAGTTACGATGGAAATCAAATTGGTCAAAGACCGTTGGTGAGTTGTTCGTATATACATAAATATTCTATTTCATACACATATTGTACAGGTTTTCATAATACTGGATGTACTCCATTATTGTTACAGTAATCATTCAAGAGACATTTGAACTTATTATCAAGAATATTATCCCACTCTTCGAATGCTGCATACCGAGTAGCAGAAGCGGATACATTATCCATAGCTTTGTGGTACCCCAATTCTTTTCTCAAGTACTTGAACAAGTTGATAGCTCTAGTTAAATTGTTAGAAGTCAACAATTCTTCCAAATATGAAATGAAAGCGTTAACATCATCATCATGGGGCCCTTCTTGAGAGATAGATTCTAAGATCCAGCCGTCTATCATTTTCGTAAAGTCTCCAAAAAAGTAACGCTTATTTAAAAACATTGGTGGATGGCGGAGCAACCTCTGTCTTTCAACCCAAGATGCAGTAATTGGTTCAAGAATTGCTCTATTATTTACGTCAACATTTTCAAACTTCTGTTTGAGGTTTACAGGTTCAAGCTTCTGGCGCTTCCTCTCTTGCATCTCTTCAAGAACTTCTTCTCGAACTGAAGAGGGTAGCTCATTGAGAACCGAGCTGTCATAAGAACCATCTACTTCATTTGTAACATACGCCTGTTGCTTTTGAGGCGAACCTGTTCTGGATCTTGTCTTAGACTTTTTGGGTGATTCAATGACTCTAACATATTTTGGCTCATGTCCATTACCAGATGGTAGAAGTTGTTGCAAGTAGATCTTGTCCCCTTTTTTAGGACTAGAATTAGATGGAATCATACCTCTTCTTGTCATTTCATCTTTAATTTCTTTCCTTATTGACCAAGGGAGTGAATTGAAAACCTCCCAGTCCAAGTCTATGCTGCCTTCTAAAGGATCTTTAAAGTTGGATGTATCAATTATAAAGTTTTCCCTTTTAGCCTTGGCTCGCGTTATGGCACCTGTAGGAAGTTTCAGTTGTTTGGACTTAGCAGCTTCATCTGAATCTTCAAGCTTGGAAATAGTAACAGCCACTCCTCTAAGTTCACTAGGAGGAATGTTAAGAATCCTGGTTAAAGCTTTGAGTTCAGCCGAAATGATCCCAGTGTCATTTGAAGGTATGCCTAGCTTAGACGATTTATTGAAAAAGTCACACATACCCATACCAAGAAACTTTGGTGGGTTTACAGGAGCATCAGGTCTTCGTTTAGCTAATCTCAAAGTTACTTGTGAACCAACTAAACCTAATGTTTTTAGCCTTGTACTTACTTCCTGTGCCATTTGACCCATGAACGTTTCTATCTCACGCATATCATCGAATCGAATTCCGAAATTAACATCCACAGAAACGGACTTCCTACCTAGAAGTGCAACGCTACTACTTTTATTCAAATCGATAGATGTAGGATCAATACCCCTTGCGAAATCATATAACTTCTTACCGGTCTTTGGGCCAAATAAATTCATTAATCTGTAATCTGGGACTACTTTGATATCGGCTACAATAGGGTCACGATTTAGATGGAATTCTCTTTGGAACTTTTCAACCAAAGCATAACCTACTCCTGGGAGATCACGTATAGATATTTTATCCAAGAATTGGGGAATATTATCTTGTAATATGAAATATCCATTGGGTTTAGCTTTACGCAAAGACAACTTTGCTAAAAGAACATTGAAGCCAATTCCAATACTCACGTTACATCCTGTGATCCTGTAAATCTCTTGTTTCATTTCCTTACAAAAATCTTCTAGTTGTTGAGAGGACATGTTTTTAGTAAAGGAAGAAATATCCAAAAGAGCTTCATCCACCAGTACAGGATATATCAGATCGAATTCTTCTGATTTAGATAGTAGAAAGTTGTAGAATTCTGATGCGTACTTTTCGTACAAATCAAACTCATAATCAATAATTTTGATATCAGGACATAAACGTCTTGCAGATCTAATCCACATACCATTTTTTACGCCAAATTTCCGTGCCACATAGTTACAGCTAGCAACATCTGAAGTGTTGTTCCCATGTGATACCACAACAGGGTCTTTGTTCATATCAATGTCGTTATGTTTTTGGGCTGATGCGGTTGCAAAAAAGCAGTCAAAGTCGATATGCATTATCATTCTGTGTGAATTATCAGATATGCGTTTTGAAGAGACAGATGCAACTCGTTTCAAGAAATTTGCCCTAAGGTCAGCCTTCCAGGAACTGAGATGATGTAACCTGGAGTTTGCAAAAAAATGTGGAAGGAAATCAGGGTGTTTTGCAGTCATTGGTAGTGTTTTACCTAAAGCACCATCATCATTAGTCTTTCGGTGCTCGTTGAGTTCTACCACATCTCTACTTTCATCCCCTCCCTCCAAATTTTCTAATTCGTATTCATTCTCAAGAATATTGTCCTCGTCTTCTTCAAAAATATCCTCATTATTGTACTGTTGAACTGCAAACGTCTCTTGCGGTTTGAATGTTAATCGTTGTTGATCATACTGAACCTCACTGAACAACCTATACTGTTTCCAATCCAAGAGTTTCTTAGCTGCAATTGAGTCAACAATCCACTGCGCTTTAACTACTCTGCAGTTCTTGAAAATCTGCTCTTTACGTGGAGTCAAACGATCACACACAATGTGAGTTGCAGCAGATTTATTGTTAAGAAAAGCCAAGAATTTCCCTCCATGGATTATTACTAATCTGTGGATTTCTGGTAATGAAGGAACCGTGTGTCCATTAACGTGTATCGTACAGTTCCTGAAGATTGGTTCTTGATACGTGATTTCACCAAGATATTCCCGACGTTCAATGTCCCACTTCTTATAAGCTTCATCTGCTTGTTGCTGCTTCAAGTGCTTATTTCGAAAGTATACCCCGTACTCTCCAAATCCATGTTTGGGTCCCACTTCATCATTCTGGTCCAGATCCAGATCTGATGCTAACGCGCTATCATAAGCATTGATCGGTGGTGAAATCTCGAGCTGATTATCAGAAACTTCGTTTCTTGTAGACGTCCCAGGCACAGAAGACTCAGGTATTACATTCAGCTGAGCCTCTAGTATATCATTTAATGTGTCTGAAAAAGGGTCGGAGCTTTGTTGGGAGCTTTTTGGAGTCGAATTAGCAGCCACTTGAGGCTGTTTCGTTTGAGACTGTGAATCATGTTGGCTGATGGATGAAACATGAGATAGGAACTGGCTGTTATCAAGAGACTTCAAAAAGCTCCTGTATTGAGAGGATTCTACGCCTTCATGCTCCATTCGTGATCATTCTATTTGTTATCAGCTTTCTAATAATAGAGAAGGCTTAAAATTAAAATTCTAACCTATTCGTGACCCAACCATTAAAAGCAAACAATCGCACTTCGCGGTTCCAGAAAAATTGTTCGACTTCACAAAACAACATAAATAATTGAATTCGACAAGTTACAACCGCTTGGAAATTTTCGATTTGTTGGAGTAATTAAGTATAATGGTATGTTGAGATCAGGTTTCTGTATCCAGAACACAATCTATCGTCTTTTTGTTGGTGTGATCTGAACCTTTTATGACTGAATCACTATATCTTTTGTAGATCAACCAGTTTATGACGTGTTGTTAGTAAGTTACTAATTGTTTAAGGCTGAAAAATTATCTGAACAGCAAATTGCTGAATTCAAAGAAGCTTTCTCTTTGTTTGACAAAGACAGCGACGGAAAAATCACCACCAAAGAATTAGGTACTGTGATGAGATCTTTAGGACAAAACCCTTCCGAAAGTGAGTTAACTGATATGATAAACGAAGTTGATATAAACAGCGATGGATCGATTGACTTCCCAGAATTTTTAACCATGATGGCCAGAAAAATGAAGGATACCGACTCTGAAGCTGAGATTGCTGAAGCTTTCAAGGTCTTTGACAGAAATGGAGATGGAAAAATTTCTGCTGCTGAATTAAGACATGTTTTGACTTCTATTGGAGAAAAACTATCCGATGCTGATGTTGACCAAATGATAAGAGAAGCTGATACCAATAACGATGGTGAAATTGACATCCAGGAATTCACCAAATTGTTATCTGCTAACTAGATTTACGCTGCTATTACTCACCATTCTTGATATATAATTTTGATTAATTTGAATTGTTGACAATTTGTGTTTATTAAATAACTATTTACCTCTTTAATGAGTTGAATCTGCTCAATCTAGCAGATGATCTTGACCTAAATACTTGAGATGGAGTTGATGAAACTCTTTTTGTAGGATAAACTCTTCTGTCATTGGAAACATGGTAAAAGCTTTCTGTATCATTACCTTCCTCTTCATCTTCTTCGAAAATTGCACTTTCATGGTCAAGGGTAATTTCACTAAGATCTCTGTTAACCATATATCTCAATGCATTAAACCAAACATTGTGTCTTCTTCTATTTTGACAAGTGAATTTAATGGATCTGGATTGAGAATGTACAATAATACTCTTGTGATACAAGCCAGTTGGTAATGGATTGTTGTCATCAACACTTTCTACCTTTACAATTGCAGCAGCTTTAACCTTAGCTGGAGTTGGATTAGACAAAGAAGGATTGACTGTTGACCAGTAAAGCGTTAATGAGTATGGGTGAACCCAGAAGTATCTTTCGTGTCTATTCTCTCCAATACCTGAGAATGGACCAAGCTTTCTGTGATATTTGTAGACAAATTCACCAATAACCACTTGTGTAATAGCTGGAATCATTGACTTATCTGTAAGTGATACATTTGTAGCCATAGAAAGAATTCCAGTTGTATTAACAGTATCAGCGAGACTATGAGCGTTAGAATGGATTGACAAGTTTGATCTAGACATACGAGGTGGATTCATTTTACCCATGGGTGACATAGGATAAGATCCTGTGACTGATCCCCTCACACTTGGTGTAACATACTTAGCCACCAGTGCAATCTCTGGGCTTTGTTGAGGAGATGATTCGGACTCAACATCACTGGTAATTGTAGGTGGCACTAAGATGTCGTCTTCGTGTACAAATCCACGTTTTTCAGCATATTTCTTGAACACTTCATCCGTAACTTTCTCAATATTCAATCCTTCGTTTCTCAACAACTTACTATAGTAAGAAGCTGGGATAGCAGTCACCTTTTGCGAGTCAGGTTCTCTCATGGCCGTAGTTGGTATGAATGAAGTACTTGGTAAGACGAGGTATCCAAGAGATTTACCAACAAGACTAAACTGTTGACTGTCACTTAAAACAGCATTTGATTTTTGAAGGTCTTCAAGTTCTTGTTTTGAGATTGTGACCAATCCGAACTTGCTAGCAGTGTCTTGAATCTGATCACCTGTGATGTTTTCAATTTGGGATCTTTTAAGCTGTTCATATTCTTGGCGACTCAAAACGTAAAGACCCAACTCTGACAGTCTTTGCATAATAGACTCTTTAGAAATGGTCTGCTCTTTTTGAGAAAGATCATATATTTTGGAATCACGTTCTGCAATGTCTTGTTTGAATTGAACTAACTCGTGGTCTGGTATCATGACCAATGAATTGTCTTTCAAATATGCTTCCACGTCTTGTTGGTCGGGTTTCTTGCCTAATAAATTAACGTATTCAGTCTCCTTGAGTACAACCATTCCAACTCTAGATGCACTTAATGATAATTCTTCTTCATCTAAAAGGAACGAGTCTTCAGCATCAACAAAGTTATTATCATCACTGTATATAGATCCATCCCTGGATATTCTTCTGTTTGCTCTAGCTTCTTTGATTGAAGAAGCAATATTAGTGGAAGGTGTATTGTCAATACTTCTTTGTTTACTTTCTTCAAATGAGCTATTCAACTTTTCGAATTCCACCAATGGCAAAAGCTTAATACCTTGTTCAGAGAGCAACTTTCCGATTGAGCTCTTCTTTTCATCAGTTCCATTTATCAAATCATCGACAGTTCCAGATTGACATGCAATAGATAGTTTCTCATACTCTTCTATATCCACCAATTTCTTATTCATCTTTTCAGCTTTAGATTCAATTGGTTCAGCAGCATCTTTTCTCAAGTCGTTCAAATCAGGAATTGGAATAATGTACATATTTTGCTGATCAGCCTTATCCAACAAGTATTGCAAGCTAGGTGATTCATATTCTTCTTTGTTAACAACCACGTTACCAGTCTCTTTTGCCCTATCGACCAATGATTTAGCAGCTTCATCCTTCAACTGCTGTATTTGTTCAAATGGGACTACTTCAAGACCGTTTTCAGTTGCTCTAGATTTTATCATGTCTAACGAAGGCATGTTAGCTTTGAATACCAAATCCTCGTATTCAAGATTTCCCAAAAGCTTCATATTAGCTTCTTCAGCCCTTGCGGGTAATGATTTTTTACTTGCAAGAACAAGTTCATCATATGCTGCCTTAGGAACCACAACTTGAGCTAATGATTCAGCCTTTTCAGTTAAATGTTCGATACTTGGGTTGCTCACTATTTTGGTCAATTGCTCGAAGTCAGATTTAGAGACTACCACCATATTGGACTTTGCAGCTTTTGTCAGTAAAGATTCACTAGCTGATTCTTTAAGTGCTTCCAATTCACTAGATGGTAATAATTGAGATTGGAACCTTTGTGCATGCTCTTTAAGCTGGTTCAAGCCTGGTGCTAACAATGAATCATACTCAGTGGTGTCAAGAAGTTTCATATTCTCTTTTGAAGCTTTGGCAGATAAAGGTTCCTTATCTGATTGTTGGAGTCTAGCTAATTCAGTAGCTGCAATTAAACCAAAGCCAACTTTTCTTGCGTGTTCATGGAGCCTGTCTAACGAAGGCGAGTTCAATGACTTCAATATATCTTGATGTTCTTCATTAGAAACCAATTGAAAACCACTGTTTTTCGCTTTGGCTTCCAAAGGCTCATCTAAGGCTTCCTGCATTTTTGATAATTCTTCCTTTTCAACAATGGAGAAACCATTCTCATCTGCTAGGTCTTCAAGAGGTTTTGAAGCTCTGGCTTTGAGAGCTCCCAACTCCTCGTTGGAGATTAAAGCATAATCCATACCAGAAGACTTTTTGCTGAGGAATTCTAAAGATGGCTCGTTAACTGTGGATTTCATAGTAGATAACTCTTCAAGAATTGTTTCATACTCTTTTGTGTCAACCAATGTTTTCAGAATGGCAGAAGCTTTCAATTCAATTGGCTCATCTGCAATAGCTTTGATTTTATCGAAATCGCTTTGTGACACAAAGGTGTGGTTCTTCTTCTGTGCATGTTCTTTCAAATACTCTAAAGGTGGGTCATCTTCTAGTATTTTATATTGTTCATACTTTTCAGTAGGAACCAAAGTTTGTTTATGAACAGACGCTTTCAATCTAATATAATCAATATCCGGACTAGAGATTTGATTTTGCAATTCATTATAAGCAGTATCTGTCAATACAGTCTTACTTTCTGTTCTTGCATGTTCTTCAAGGGTCTTTGATTTGTGATCTTTCAATTCTTTTAATTCTTCCAAACCCAATATACCGAACCCAAATGCAGCAGCCTTTGATGCTATTCTATCATGACTTGGATTCTCGGCTTTCTCGACTAAATCTGCATACTCATTTTTAGGTATTACTTTCATATCTACCTTCAGAGCAGATTCTTCTAAGCTTTCATTGGCTTTTGATTCTAACTTGAGAAGTTCGTTAGACTCGATGATCTTATAATCTTTGGAAGAGGCAGAAAAAGCCAACTCCTCTAAGGTAGGAGAGTCAACTTTTCTGAGTAGAGTATCATATTCTGATTTTTCAACTGGGATCATACCGTGTTCTTCAGCAATTTCGGACAATTCCTTCTTACTTTGGAGCTCTAACTTTTCATATTCATCTTTCTGAATCACTACCGATCCATGATCTATAGCTTTTTTCTTGATATGCTCAAGGGTAGGTTGGTCATTTGTTTTCTTAAGCGAGGATAAAGATGCAGTTGAGAGAACAGATAATCCTAATATCGCTCCGAGTTTTGAGACGTCTTCAATTGAAGGTGAATTGGACAATTTGTATAGTTGTTGATATTCGTTTTTACCAATAACTTTGTAACCGAGCACATCAGCCTTTTCCTCGAGGAAATCAAGGGAAGGATCGTCCAATTTCTTTCTTAACATTTCATAATCGACTTTATCAACAGTTACCATACCATTGGAAATAGCATGACTCTCTATAACTTCCTTTGTTGGCAGTAATAAGCTTTCGTAGTCTCCTTCAGTGATAATAACAGACTTATGAGCAAGGGCTTTATCCTTTAAATAGTTCAAATCTGGAGCTTCTGATTTCTGCTTCATGTTTTCATACTCTTTAGCATCAACAACGACCTTTCCTAAATTCTCAGCGTGATCAGCAATATAATCGAGAGATGGAGAACTTAATTTCTTCTTCAACTCCAGTAATTCCTTTTCTTTAATTAGAACAAAGTTTAGAATAGCAGCTTTTTCCTTGAGGTGATCTTCTGTAGGACTGTTTAATATTTTCTGTTGCTCTTCAAATGTTTTGGAATCCACCACAACATGATTCAAAGATTGTGACTTTTCTTTTATGAAATCAAGAGTTGGACTAGCAAGACCGCTTACCATTTGGTCGTACTTTTGGGATTCAACAACTGTCAAGTTCATTTTTTCAGATGAACTTTTGATAAACTCTGCAGAAGGGTTTTTTATAGTTTGTCTCATTTGCTCATAGTCAGTAGTTGGAATTACCACCATTCCAGCGTCTCCTGCCTTTTCTTCCAAATGTTCTTTAGATGGAGAGGAAATCATGGAAGACAAATTATTGTACTCATCATTGGATAGAATGATATGATCATGTTCCTTAACATGCAGCTTCAAATACAGAAGTTCTGGGTTTCTCAAGGAATCCTTCAATTCCTCGAATTCTGATTTATTTACAATCACGTTACCATTAGATTCGGCATGTTTGGTGATTTCCGACTCAGTCGGAGAATCTGCTTTTCTGGTTAAATCTTTGAGTACAGAAACACCAATCAAGGACATACCCATTGATGTCGCATGTTTGGCAATGAAATCTTTTGGAGGAGAGTTCATATGCTTTGTCAATTTATTATAATCATCATCTGTGATTATAAGGCTGTTGTAAACCTTTGCCTTATTTTGAAGATATTCTAAGGAAGGATTCTTCAAATCATACCTCAAAGAAGACAATTCCTCTGTCAGAATCAATGTGGAATCTAATTTCTTGGCTTTCTCAGCCAAGTATTCCTTAGTTGGATTATCAATGGCATCATTGATCTGGTCGTACTTATACGTAGGTATAGCAGTCATACTCAATGAAGTGGCGATTTTCACTACTCTATCAGTGGTAAAGTCATTCGCATCGGTAAGTAGTCTCTTATGTTGTTCTTCAGATAAGGTAACTAAACCTCTAACTCTTGCTTTTTCCTCTATGTATTGTTTAGAGGGGCTTTCTATGGAGTTCTTCAAAGACTTAAGTTCTTCATTCGCAATCAAGGAGCATTTATAGCGGGATGCAAGAGATTCAACAGTTTCCTTTTGAGGGTTAACTAACTCCTCATGCTCCTTTTTGGTGATAACAGCAAGATCTTTTTCGTTAGCCTTTTCGGTTATATGGCGAATTGTAGGTTCAAGTGCAAGGCTCCTAATATTTTTGAGTTCCTTTAGATCAATCACTTCTAATCCATATGCTTGAGCTTTGTCTTCAAGATGGTCTCTCAGTGGTTCTTCTGCGATTTTCTTAATCTGCTCGAGATCGGTGCTATCTATAACCAGGTGACCATGCAAACTAGCAAAATGGCGGACTTGCTCCAAAGAAGGATTATTTGCAGAAACCGTGAGGTCTTCTAACTCACGAGTACTGATCACAGATTGCTTCAAGCTACTGGCCTTTTCTCTAATATGGTCGAGATCTGGATTTTCAGCATTCTTCTTGAGGTTTGACAATGCTTCCTTACTCAAAATTGACAAACCAAGAGTACTGGCTACTGTTGCAATATGGTGTTCATCAGGTTGGTGTGCTTTAGTCTTGAGTTCTTCATGATCTTGATTTGCTAATAGCACCATATTATTATTACTAGCATGAGATCTCAATTCTTCAACTGTTGGTTCGTTTGAAACCCTCAATAATTCCTTGTGGGTCTTATCTTCCAACACAGTGTAACCAAGTCTTTCTGCTTTCGCTTGTATATGGTCCAAGCTTGGCTGCTCTGCTTTTGCTGAAATTTCATTAAGGTCTAACTCAGGTACAACAGAATGGCCAAGCAACTTCGATTTATCCTTTAAATAGTCGATAGAAGGATTTTTGATATTTTCTATTAATTCTTCATGTTCCTTTATTGGCAATGTAACAAGCCCATATGTAGCAGCTGTCTCTTTTACCTTTTCTTCCGAAGGAGTTTCAGCCTGTTTGGTTAATAACTTATGTGCGGCACTTCCAACTGCTATAAGTCCAGCAGCCTTAGCTACCTTTTGAATATGAGATTCATCGGGACTATGAGAAAGTTTCTTCAATTCTTCATATTCTTCCAATTTCACAGGAATCATTGAATACTTCTTGCATGCCACGGCAATGTGGTCAACATCTGGATTATTTGCCATGTTTTCAAGACCCGAATACTTGCCCTGGTCAATAACAACATATCCAATTTTCTCCGCCGAAATACTCAACTCTTTAACAGTTGGCTCATTTACCTTTCTGAGTAATTCTGAGTGTTCGGCATCTTTTATTAAAACAAAACCACGATTGGATGCTTTGTCCTCAAGGTATTTTTCTGAAGGTGTATCTAAAGAGTCTTTCAATTGTCTTAATTCCCCATCGAGAATAGTAGTATATCCTACAGCAGCTGCCTTTTCTGATAAATAGTCCAAACTTGGAGACAGAATCTTGGTTAACAATTCGTCGTGTTCAGTCTTCAGCAAAATATTGTATTTCTTTGAAGACGCAACTCTACTAATGTGTTCAACATCTGGATCGTGTGCCATCTTATGAAGGTTTTTATACTCTTCGTCAGAGACTAATACATGACCATGAACTAATGCCTTAGATTTGACATGGTCCAAGGAAGGGCTCTCGGCAAGGGATGTTAGATTCTCCAACTTTGAGACCAGTAACAACGAAAATCCTTGCTTCTTAGCTTTGGTGGTGATAAATTCAAGAGAAGGATTTGATTCGATGCCCTTTAAACTTTCTAATTCCATCTGGGAAATAAGTTGAAGTCCCTTGTTGTGAGCCTTTGTTTCCAACTCTTCTAAGTCTGGATCATGTGCTGATTGGTAAAGGGAAGTATACTCTTTCTTATTCATTGTCACCAAACCAAGGTTCTCCGCGTGGACCTTTACCTGATTAAGTGTTGGATCCTTAGCCGATTTGGTCAAATCATCCAACTGCTTGGTCTCCACTATAGAATACCCTAAGAATTTTGCCTTCGACGAGAGCTCTTCTAATGTTGGGTTTTCGGCAGACTTAATAAGCTTTTTATGCTCAGAGACAGGTAAAAGTAGATGATCACCATCTGCTAACTTTGAGCGGATATGATCGATGCTTGGTTTGTGAGCCAAATTATGCAACTCTTCGTAGTCTGCTATTGGAATTGCCTTCAATTTTAATGCGGCTGCTTTGTCTATCACAGTCTTCTCCTTTGGGTTTCGTAATTGCTCTAGAGCATCCTCACCAATGACTGTCATATTTAAACTCTTAGCCTTAGCTTGGAGGTGATCCAAGGTTGGACTATCCGAATTCTTCACTAATTGGTCGTAGAAGCTGGAAGAAGAAATTATAAGTCCAAGATCATTTGCCTTGGCCTTGATATAGTCTTTAGATGGTTTCTCGTGATCAAGTTCAAGGTTTTGGTAATTGTCGTATGAATCTTGAGAAATGATAACCATGTTTCTTTCTTTGCATTTGTTAATCAAATATGTCTCTGCTGGATTTTTGAATTCATCATGTGTCTTTTGAAGTTTTTCAAGCTCCTTCAGTTCAAGTGTTACTAAACCTAAATTCTCAAGGTTCGAAATAAGATAGTGTTTAGATGGAGCATCATATGCTTTCCTTGTTTCAGTGATATCATTCCACTCTTGCTCTGGAATTGTTACTAGTCCTTTAGATTCTAATTTCTTCCTCATTTGTTCCTCACTTTCAAGTTCGTCAAACTCTCTCTGAGTTAATTGTACCAAGCCTTTTTTCTGTGAATAGTCCTTCAACTTTTCCTCATTGTATAAGCTAATGTCATTGGAGAGTAGCTCTTCGTACTTATCGAATGGAATTAGAATCAAATTGTTATCTCTGGCATAGTCCTCGATCTGCTTCTTTGGTTGAATGTCTGAATCTAAAAGATCTTTAGACATTATAGAGCGAGAACCCATGTCACCATCGGATTCTTCAGAGTCAGAATCAACAAGAATGGGCATTGAGTGGTCCCCTGTAGCAACCACTAAATTGACTGCCTTAGAATTCGAACTTGGAGATTCGGTTTCAGATTCATGAATTGTGGTACTATTCAACATTGAGAACCTCTTAGGTTTGGCATCATCTAAATCATCACCAATGAAATCTTCCCATCTACCTTCTTCTGTTGGAAAGTCACTCGTGTCTCTGTCTGATTCCAGTATAAGGAACTTGGAATTTCTCTTAGAAGGTGAGATAACAGTCGAGTTTCTGTTCGATGGAGTCACAAGTTCTTTTTGTGTCTTTAACTTTTTATTTAATCTAGAAGACTTATTAGGCGAAATTGAATCGCCAGATTTGTTGGCCTCTGATCTGACTTTCAATAAATTTGACCGCAACTTAGCTATAGTTCTATTAGAATGATGTAATGATGCTCTCAACGTCTCTATTTCTAATGCAGGATTACTTTTGTCTGTTTCAGGTAACTCATGAGGCAAAGTATCAACCATAAGCGAGTCAAAGTCAATTGAATCATCATCAGACACTTCATTTAATAAAGGTATTAACTTTGTTGGTTGGGTCAACTCGTTAGTATTGACTGATTTTGCATCGTTTTCCAATTTCTGAGATAATTTCAGAGTCAATTGATCATTTTCATCGTTCAATTCCTGAATTCTATCATTTAAAATTGCAACTTCCCGGTTATGATTGGCCTTAGACTTTTCACTTGTCTCGAAATAATTTTGATATTTAAGTTCTAAATCTTCCTTTTCCTTGAGATGTGAAGCCATGTCCTTTTCATGATCTTTGACTTGTTTGGTCATTTTGTGCTTAGCAGAGGACAATTCTGAGATTTTTTCTTTCAACCCTAGAATAATAGACTCTAACTCCCAGTTTTTGTCTTTTAATTCATTTTGGTTGCTTGTATGTACTTCACGATTAGACTGTAAAGTTATGACTTGCAGCTTATAGTTTTCTACTTCATCGTTGTTTGTTTTTAATTTTGCCTTTAGCTTCTGATTTTCAGCATTTAATCTTCTGCACTCTTGGACTAAATTCTGACTCAAACCCACCACGAAGTTCATGTCGTTTCCTTTTGATTCTGGTCCCAAAGAAGGCGGTTGCCTATTTTGTGGAGCTATCTCATTATTATTAGCAGGTACATTCACTGAACTCGAAGAAGTTTTCTTCTTTGGTGATTTATTTTGATCTTTGGATCCTGAATTGAATAATCGATTCTGGATATCAGAAAGCTGACCTCTGATATCACTGCCACTTTTTTCTTTATCTTGCCCCATGATTGAGTCTAGTGATCAAGTGGGTGCTTTTCTAAGTCAAATATGTGCAGCTTATAAATTCTAAATCGTTTTGAACTAATTCAAAGCTTAATCGTCTAGCAATTTTTTTCAGGTGATTCGTCGCGTAACATGGAAAATTCTTGCAAGATCTTACGATGTTAAAGTATGTAAAAAGATATTTAGTCAGTAGAACCACAATTATTGATAGCAAAATGGCAAAATATTTTCTGCTGCAATTGACCAGCTGAAGGTTACTCCTTAGTTTCTTATAGAATTATTATAGACTTCTTCTTTCTTATTGATCCCATAATAAATTAACTTGGGAACGCGAACTGAAAAATTGACACATTGTTACATAGAGTGATGCAAAACGATAACGTTCCATACACAAGTGGTTCTAGTCATTACTCCTATCCTGATAACTTATCACGTAGGAACAATCCAGGAAAAGATACACATCCTAGACCAGATGAAGAATTGGACACCCTTATAACGAAAACGTCCAGCTTAAAAATTAGCTCCAACTCCCAAACCCAAGATTTGAAATACACATTCATAAATTATATCAATCCGATTCTTTTGACTGCTGTATCTGCTTTTGTCAGATTATACCGACTTGATGCATCCAGATCTGTCATATGGGATGAGGCTCATTTCGGGAAATTTGGATCATATTATATCCAGCATGAATTTTATTTTGATGTTCATCCACCTTTAGGAAAGCTTATGGTCGCCCTTTCTGGATATTTAGCGGGATTTAATGGTGAATTCAAGTTTCCTAGTAGTACACCTTATCCAGATAGTGTCAATTATGTGATCATGAGAGCTTTCAACTGTATATTCGGGATCTTGTGTACCCCATTGGCATATAAAACTGCTGTAACTTTGGGGTTTAGTCAATACACTGTCTGGTTCATAAGTCTCCAGGTGATATTTGAAATGGTTTCTTTGACGTTATCCAAATTTATCTTGTTAGACTCATTCTTGTTGTTTTTTACTGTCTTATGCTTCTACTGTTTGGTTCATGTGCATAGACTTAGAATGTCCAATAAACTTCTCTCATTTGAAGGCTTGAGATGGTTAGGATTCACTGGATTTTCTATTGGCTGTGTTTGTTCTGTCAAATGGGTTGGAATATTTGTAACAGCATTAGTTGGAGTTTACACTGTATACGATCTTTTGATCAAAAGCTATCAATTAACAAGCAAAAGATTTCCAATATCTTTTACAGCATATATTGGACATTGGGTTACAAGAATATGTACCTTGATAATAATTCCATTTGTGATGTATTTATCATTCTTCAAAATCCATTTTGGTTTACTTACTAGGTCGGGACCAGGTGATGGTTCAATCTCATCCTTATTACAAGCATCTTTAGAAGATAGCTCTATCAAGTATGGACCAAGATCCGTCGGCTATGGCTCCCTTATCACTTTGAGATCACAAGGATTATCTCCAAATTTACTTCATTCCCATCCACACAATTATCCTGAAGGATCTCAACAGCAACAGGTTACTACATATGGGTTTAAGGACAACAATAACGAATTTTTAATTGAATTCGATTTGGATACGAGCTTAAGCGGACGGTATGCCACTTTAGAGCCGGATGAGAACACTACAGTTGAATACGATAGACTCGTTAAGAATGGTGATACCGTTAGATTGGTTCATAATAATAGAGGATGTCTTTTACACTCCCACAAAATCCCAGCCTTTATAAGTAAGTCTCACTACGAGGTATCATGTTATGCTAACCTTGAAAATAGTGACTCCAAGGATGAATGGATCATTGAAATCCAGAACCATGAGACATCACCTTCAAAAATATTCCAAAATGAAGCACAAGACGAAGTTCACCCAATATCCACCAACTTTAGATTCAGACACAAAGTGTTGGGATGTTATTTGGCTACAACAGGTAAATCATATCCTGCTTGGGGATATCAACAAGGTGAAGTAATCTGTAAGAATACTTTCTTGAAGCAAGACAAAAATACTTGGTGGAATGTGGAAGACCATGTCAATGAATACTTACCAAAATCTCCTGTTAAATATGTTCCTCCAAAGCCAAGATTCTGGAAAGAATTCATCTTGATCAATTATGGAATGATGGCCTCTAATAATGCATTAGTTCCTGATAAGAACAAGTTCGACAAACTTTCAAGTGAATGGTGGGAATGGCCAACATTGCATGTTGGATTAAGAATGGGATCGTGGTCAGCTGGTCAAGCCAAATATTTCTTGATAGGTAATCCTGCCGTTACTTGGACTAGTACTGTGGCACTTTGCATATTACTAGTCTACTATGTGGTAATTCTTTGGATGTGGCAAAGACAGAAACTTGTCTACAGTTCTATCTTTGACGCTTCCTTCAACAGATTAATATCTCAATCTGTTTTCCCTCTTCTCGGATGGATATTTCATTACTTGCCGTTTATAATGATGGGAAGAGTTACATACGTTCATCATTATGTACCGGCCCAGTACTTTGCAACGTTTGTCTCTGGATTCATAATGGAAACATTGGTTTACAATCCATTGAAGAATTCAAAATGGTTGACCAAAATCATATTCGCAGCAGCTTATGTGGCTACCATTGGGGTTTTTTGGTACTATAGTCCGTTGGCACTAGGTATGGTGGGCTCAGCAAAAGACTATTCTCATTTAAAGCTTTTCTCTACTTGGATGATTTAAGATTTAACGAACAGTGTATATGCAAATATATATGCAAAATATATAAGAGTTTAGGCAGCACAAAGCTATGACTGGCGATACTAGATGCAAGACTTCTCCGGTTTCGCACTAAACACTGAAGCCTTGAAATTTTACTGCAACTGTCGAGACATACCGTTGAAAAGAATTATATCTATATTATTTGAAAAAGTAAGTAGACATTAAGTTTTATTTGCTATAGAACGTCAACAAGTTATTTTATCTTCAACCACACCAATAAGTGTTTTTTTTTTGCGCTTTGCATTTATCGGAAAACTTCGAGAACAGTTGGACACAAAAATAAGCACCTCAATAATGGATAGATACGGGAATGACTATTTGGACGAGGATGAGTTGGAAATGCAGCAGCAAGATAGAGGCGATGGAAGAGAAAGTGAAGAACCAGAATTAGGAACCTCCCATCAAAATATCGTGGATGAAGCTGAATTACTTGCTGCGCAAGCTGCTGCTGAAGCAGCTGCGGCTGAACAACAACAACAACCGGGAAATGCTTTCAGTAATGTCGGACAAGGGTTAGTCGAGGAACACCGAGACTCGATGATTCAATACTGGCAGGAAACTATAGACTCTATCGAAAACGATGAACATGATTTTAAGAATCACCAGTTACCATTAGCAAGAATCAAAAAGGTAATGAAAACTGATGAAGATGTCAAGATGATAAGTGCTGAAGCCCCAATTTTGTTTGCCAAGGGATGTGATATTTTCATTACAGAATTGACAATGAGAGCTTGGATCCATGCAGAAGAGAATAAGAGAAGAACGCTACAAAAATCAGACATTGCAGCAGCTTTGACCAAGAGTGATATGTTTGATTTCTTGATCGATATTGTGCCTAGAGAAGAAGAGAAACCAAAAAAGGCAGGACAAAAACACATGACAGCTAGTAACCCAGTTGCAAGTAACCATACTGTTCAAACTGGGCCATCTGCATCCTCAATACAAAGACCAGACATTAAACAAGAACCACCAATATCACAACCACTGATTTCCCAACCTCATCCTGGACAGCCAGGTAATGGCCGGAATGGAAATTCGGAGTACCAGAACTTCGACAATTATGGTCAGTACGAGGAATATCAGTAAGTTAGGGTATTTGTATATTATGGTAAATAGTGTTTTATTAGTATTATAGTTCTTTTCGGATTATATCTTCATCTCTAGATTCGATTATGTCTAAATTGAGGAGTTTAATAACTTCTTAAGTAAGGTTCATTGGTATTACCCAACTAGTAGTGGGACTGCTCGGATTGAGAACGAGGACCAATCCTAAAGGAGAAAACGGGACTGAAAAATTCATATACTCTGCATCATACAGCAATTTTACCAAGGTTTTTTTATCCATTGCCGTTGCATAGCAAACTTAAATTAACTCCACTGTATAAAACACATCACATAAAATCACCGCTCAATGCAATTAGAATGTTTAAAAATTTGAATATTTCCAGTTCATTTAAATTATTTCCGAGACAAACATTTAGCAATAAATTAAGACCACTCAATAACCAATTCAATTATATATCAACAATGAATTTAATGACCATTTCCCAATCCTTAGATGAAAGCTTTGTGAAGCACAAGATTATCCCTGAAGTTGTTGACAAGTTTAGTACTCAAGGATTGTTAACAATTGAATATAATGAAAAGGATAAGGTTGCTTTAGGTAATACTTTGAAAGTTGATAATACCCAACATGTTCCAACCATCCAATTCACTATCAATTCTCCTGGAAACCAAGAGGAGGAGTTTGAAATCTCCGAATCCGACAAATTTGCTTTGGTTTTGACTGACCCGGATGCTCCTTCTAACAAAGATCATAAATGGTCTGAATATGCTCATTGGATAGTTACTGATTTACCATTGAATGTTAGTAAAACCGAATCACCCGAGTCTTTGAGCACCCTCATAGATTTCTCCAAGGGAAATACTATTTTACCATATCAGGGACCTGCTCCTCCCGAAAAAACTGGAAAACATCGTTATGTATTTCTATTATACAAACAAGACCCTTCAGCAACTTTATCTGCTCCTCCAGATAGACCAACCTGGGGTACAGGAGTTGCAGGATCTGGTGTAAGGGATTGGATAAAGAAGAATGGTGGTCTGGCCAGGTTGTTAGCCGTCAACTTCTTTTATGCCCAAAATGATGTTCAAGAGTAGGCTATTACATCTAGTCTAAATATAAATGACATTTCAATTTATAAATTATGGTCTTCTTTGGGAACTATAGTCTTTTGGGCTAACTACTAACCCCTTCCCCTTACTGGCACCTCTGTATATGACTTCTAATATATCAATTAGTTCTTGTTTCTCTGTTATTCGAAAATTTAGCTTGTTATTATTACCCGTACCGAAATCACATAGCATATGCTTATTTCGATAGAAAAACATTACGGTACATGGATCGTATAGTTCATACATTTGGTTGAAATCGGGCACCTCATCAATGTCACAAAGATATATCACTGCAAAATTCTTTACCTTTTCTGCAACTCCGTATAAGAGTTCATCCATTATCATGCAATCCTTATCGTAATCTCTACCGAACCTTACGACCACCAATCTATCATCTTCTGACAAAATCGCTTGGTCAACGTGCCAACCAGTATGCAAATGTGGTAGAAACACTGAACCCATAATTCACTCTTTCAATGAGATGTTGTCTTCGATATCCGGTTTTGGTTTTTGACTGCGAATTCTATTAAATTTTGCATCCACAAAATGCCTTGGTGGAAAGCTTATGAAGATGATGATATCGAAGTAATTTCGGTATTTGGGGACTCTTTGTTGGATAATCCTTCAAATACACACCCGGTTCATACAGTAGATGACTTAGATACGAGATCTGTTCTTAGTGATATAGAGAAACATCTTGACAGTGATGCACAAGTCAGACCTTGTACAAGGCCATTATCAATGGATTTGCCAGATACGAACCAAAATGGCGAAACAGCCTCTTCAGCTAGCCTAAATATGAATACTCCACTGTATCCACTAAAAAGCTGCTTGAAACCCAGCAGCAGCTTTGGAAATGTTTCGGATTGGGAAGGATGTAATGGCTCTGATGACGATACAAAGTCTATTAAAACTCAAGTCTTGAAAGACCAAGACGGCCTAGATCGTGACATAGCAGGAATTGGCTTAGTTGGTTTTAATACAGAAGATAAGAGAAAATTCAACGTCAATAGTCCTGCTTCTAGAGTAGCATTACTAAATGAGGATCAAGCATCTGCCTTCAAGACGGAAATCAGGCATATTCTGAAATGCATTAACGATTTTCCTCTTTATTATAATTGGGTTGCTTGGAAGCTCGAGAATAGAACCCTTAAACCATTTACTGTTTTGGAAAATATGTTAGACTTCCGTAATTTTTGTAAAGACTTGTGGGATATAATTCCTGTTACCAAAATCATGGTCTTTAAAAAAGGGGTGATCCCTAGGAGAATTCATCCTGACAATATAGGAAGTCTAAGTATAGAGATTCAGGTTGACCATATTGATGATTTCTATATCACAAAAAATGTTCTTGAGCTT
Source organism: Yamadazyma vaughaniae (assembly GCA_030569695.1). NCBI lineage: Eukaryota > Fungi > Ascomycota > Pichiomycetes > Serinales > Debaryomycetaceae > Yamadazyma > Yamadazyma vaughaniae. The sequence continues at coordinate 238,013 of JAJMLO010000003.1, read as the reverse complement.
CTTATACGTGGTGAGTTGTATAACCCTTCATTACAAAGTATGTCGACAGTTTCTATGATACAATTGCTAGAAAGCAATACTAACAATTTTAGTGGTCATCTGTGGATTGCAAGTTAGAAGGCGTACCCGGTTCACTACTGTGTCATTTTGGGTATATCCCCCAGCTAAAAGATTCAGTGAGGAACACATATTTAGCCCCGACGTGATTCTTGATTTTATCCAATTCTTGAATAGTATTATTCCAATGCTTTATAATTATTCTATTTCCAATGCTATGATCATGGAGCATGGAACCAATGCTGTCCAAAAGGTATTCTCTGGTTCCATGTATGATCAGATTCTTCCAAAGCAGACCATGAATCTTGATTAAATATCTTTTTAATTTTTTGTGACTGAACCTAAACCTATAAATGGTGAATTTCGCAGCTTTTACGTATTGTGAATTTAAATATATAACTTATATATTGAAACAAATCTTACATGTGAATAAGACATGAAAAATGCAATGACAGAATGATATCCGGAAAGCACCGATTCTACCAAGGTTAAGTCATTCCATCAGTTAAATTGTTTTAGAAGGACAATAGGCTGCAAAAATCAAGATAACATGAGAAATGACAATCTCAATTCTCACAGAAACATTGTTGAAAAATTTCAACATTTGATTAACCTAATGAGTGAAAAGCAAGAAATCGAATTAGGCATAACTGCCGATATGCATGTCCACCTTCGGGATGGAAAGATGATGGAACTTATAACCCCAACAATCAAGGAGGGTGGAGTTTCTGTTGCTTACATTATGCCTAATTTACAACCTCCAATCACCACTCTTGAAAGAGTAGTTGAGTATAAGAAACAACTTGAGAAGTTATCCCCAGAAACCACGTTTTTAATGTCTTTCTATTTGAGCAAAGATTTATCACCAGAACTCATTAATGAAGCTGCCAAAATTGGGGCTATTAAAGGTGTGAAATGTTATCCAGCAGGTGTCACTACAAACTCTGCCCACGGTGTAGACCCTAACGACTTTACAGCCTTCTACCCTATTTTCGAGGCCTTGGAAGCTAACAATTTGGTTCTCAATATCCATGGAGAAAGTCCTCCAAAGAAAGATGATGAAGAGATACACATTTTAAACGCTGAATCAAAGTTTTTACCGATCTTAGAAAAGTTACACTCAGACTTTCCAAACTTAAAGATTATTTTAGAACACTGTACAAGTCAGGATGCGGTTGAAGCCATTGAAAAATTGAACGCAGGATACAAGGCAGGCGACAAGGTTACTGTTGCTGGTAGCATAACAGCTCATCATTTGTCCTTAACAATCGATAATTGGGCTGGAAATCCAATCAACTACTGTAAGCCAGTTGCTAAATTTCCAGTTGACAGAAATCATTTAGTCAGAGCTGCCACTTCTGGAAAGCCATACTTCTTTTTTGGCTCCGATTCTGCTCCACATCCAATAGAGGGAAAGGCCAGACACACTGGAGTATGTGCCGGGATTTATACTCAAAAGTACGCTATTAGCTATGTTGCTGAGGTCTTCGATAAGCAAGGAAAGTTGGATAAGTTGAAGAATTTTGTAGCTGATGCTGGTATGTCATTTTATGAAATTAAAGATACCAAATCTACTGAAAAATGCTGGGTAGTGAAGGATAAATTCAACGTTCCTGAGGTGATCAGTAGTAAGGACATTACAGTTGTTCCATTCAAGGCGGGTGATGAATTAAGCTGGAGAACAGAATGGAGAAATTAAAAGTCATTTATTTATATTTATAGTGTACATAAAAGAGATCATTGAAAAATTGAATAATATTTTAGTTTAAATCTTCGATAGCAATATCAATATCACCGTTAGACACTTCTTCGTCAGCGTTTGGAATAGTAATTTCTAATTCAGAATCATTGATAATTTTCGCCTTGATTTCATCAAATTTGATCAATTTGTTGAAAGTGAAAACTTTTTCAAATTTGATTTCATTATTCAAGTAATCCTCGATTAAGTTCTTCGTATCTTCTTCAATTTCTTCGTCTTCGTCACTTGAATCAGCCTCAACGACTTCTGCATCTTCAGTATTCTTTTCAGATCCTTCTTCAGCAGCAGGAGCAGCAGTTTCTTCTTCTTTTTCTTCAGCAACTTCTTCAATTTTGTTAGACTCTGATTCTTCAGCGTCTGAAGTAGATCCAGAAGAAGAACTGGATTCGGAATCTTCAGAAGAAGAGGATGACGAGGAGGCAGAAGAAGAAGAGTCTGAAGTTTCGGAAGAGGATTCAGAAGAATCATCACTTTCGGATTCACTGGCAGCGTTTTCGCTAGACTCACTTGAAGAAGATTCAGAGTCTTCGGTTGGGTCTTCTTGTTCACTGACTTCACTTTCATCATCACTTTCTTCTAAAATATCAAGCTTTCCGTTGATAATCAACTTGTTTTCGTTCTTATTGAATTTAAGTTTCAAGTCTTCGTTGATAATGGCTGGAATTCTAATGACCAATTTGTGCAAGTTTTCGTCGACTTGGATCAATTCACAATCCTTACTATTTTCCAAATCCTTTGACAAATCAATAACTTTTTCACCATCACTGTTTTCATAATCGTCGTCACTGTAATCGTCTGAGTCGTTAGCAAGTAATAATTGATCATTGTTATAAGCATAGTCCATCAATTCCTCGTCTGTAGAGTCATCTTCAGATTCGCCTTCTGGAATATCGAATCTGTGCTTGTAAATAGTTATACCTTCATCGTCAGAGGAGTCGGAAGAGTATTCTGAATCAATTTCCATCTCACTTAAATCACTGTCCACTTCAATTAATTCGAGACTGCTGTCTGAATCGATATCAACTTCACTTTCACTTTCCAATTCTTCTTCGAAGTCTTGTCTAATGTTTTCCAAGTATAATTGGTCATTTAATTCGCTTTCATCAGATGAGTAGGTGATTTCTAAGTCGGTGACAGAGCTATCTTCATCCTCTTCAATTTCGTCATTATTGCAATCATCACAGATACAGTCGGAATCAGAAGAGTATTCAGATTCATCAGAGGTGGTGTATTCACCATCTTCAATGGTTCTTCTCAAAGCTTCTTCTTGAAATTGGTCATTCATGTCAACAATGTCCAAGATATCTGAGGCGGAGTACAGTTGGATATCATATTCCAAATCGTCTTCGTCTTCAGAATCGTAATATTTCAAAAGCTCGTCGTTCAAGTCAACAACTCTTCCATCAAGCTCTAAGCTGTCCACAGCGTCGTTTTCCAATTCATCATTCATGTCAGCAATGGATTCATCAGAACTTAAATCTTCCAAGTCAAATTCATAGACTTCGCCTTCAGAATCACTTTCGGATTCACTTTCAGAATCACTTTCGGATTCACTGGAGCTGTCTAATTCACTTGAACTTTCAGAAGAAGAACTTGATGATTCGGAGTCTTCCTCGGTTTCTGGCTCTTCAACATAAGCAACAGCAGAAGGTTGCTTTTCATAGTAGCTTCTATATTTTCTGGATCTCGAAGGTTCAGAAACATGATAGCTTGGTCTACTTTCATAGCTTCTGGATCTTTCATTGTTTCTGTGGTGTCTTGAATGATTGGATCTTCTGGAACCAAGATTCTTTCTGTTGTATCTTTGTCTAAAATAACTCATAATTAATACCGGTATTTTTTGTACTGTTCAATATTCAACGAAAAAAATACTGGTGATTCTAAACTGTTCTTTAAATGGTTTTCACAACCATAAAATTTTCAGTAGTGAGATGAGGCTGGCTGGGTGCAGGATTGTGGGAAGTCTCATAGCAGACTCTCGAACATGCAGGTATGCACACGACGGCCACCAACACCTATAAATATGCGCGATGCCCCTTTGCAAATCCCTTTTTTTCTTCCTTAAATCTCTTTGCCATTTGGCTTAGATCAAGTGTAGTATCTGTTCTTTTCAGTGTAACAGCTGAAATGTCATCATTGATGACCATTTTAAAATGTTACTTATTATTTTTGGGAATAAAACTATGGGAAGGATCTGTTGGGCTTGCTCACGTCCTTCTTGTAAAGTGTCGTTGCCATTGCACATTAGATTTTGATATCTATTTACCGGCTTCTGACGCAAAAGATTAATCTATTTTTCTTTTTGGTGGCCAAAATGGGGTCATATTGTCCATTTAAAAGAAAGTTGGATGCCATCGGATTTATCTCGCAAATTGATGTTTTCGATTCGAACTTCCTTGTAAAAGAAGTTGATGTTTCGAGATTAGCTCAATAATATGTATAGTATAATACCTTCATAGAATTATGTAGATCATTGGTGTTTAGGTATTAATTGTTGAACGTAGATAATGTTAGATCTTGGCTCCCGATTGTTATCATTACATTTCTCAATTCAGTAAAAAAAAAACTGGATCTTTTGTTTTCCACTTTTCGATTGTTCAATTTCTATAAGATAATTAACGACAGTATTTAATTAGGCAGGAGGTAAAATACAAAATAACGTCGTTTCAGCAATGGCAAATAGAAACAGCAAATATCTCCTGGGCTACACGGTAGACTCGGACATTGTGGATAATGAGTTATTTCCCAATCCGTTTGCCAAAGACAAAGATGATGATGAAAGTATTGATTTAGATGATTACAGCCAGGACGAGGATAACTATGTGAGAGGAGGAGCGGAAACTTCTAATATTTTCAAGAGAAAATCTTTGTTAAAGGATACAACATACAATAATGACCTAAGCTCTCATGAAGAAGAGGAAGACGACGATCCGAGCAGAATGGAAGGGGTGGATATTACACATCAAGAGAACCATTTTCGATCCGGATTCGATACGGACTCAGAAAATGAATTACCAGACGAAAGATATTCTATCCATTCTTCTGTCATTAATGAAATTGGCAAAACCAATATGAATAATTTGGAATCCGGTGACAGATTCAAATTTTTAACGACCTACACCAATATATTAAAAGGAAAGAAGAAACAAGCTGCACAAGAGGCAAGTCTCAACAACATAAATATGAATTCATCGGACATACCTTTACAACCTATGGGATCGAGGAATTCATCTGTGTTCAATTTGAGTAAGCTAGACGACTTTAACAAATATGTCAAGATGACGGAAATCAATGATTTGATTTACAACAAGTACGAAAAGAGCAAACCAGCCGAAGATAATCTTCTAAATGTGATACATTCAACCGAATTAGGTGAAAACTTTTATGTGGAAGAGAATGAGAACAATGCCGGGAGTAACCTTAACACAGATATGAAGTCGAAGAATGGTACTATTAGTAATAAGTGGTGGCCAAGCATAGAATGGAAGTTAGGGAAGAAAAACGTTGACAACTCACAGGTGAAGAACACCGATCTATATCTAGGGAATGAAAGCCCTTTGTCTTCTTCATCATCAGAATTCAATAATAGAAGTAATAGATATTTACTGAGGAAGTTGAAGGTTCGGAACTTACAAATGATTTCGTTCGGAGGAACTTTAGGTGTCGGTCTTTTCTTAAACAGTGGTAAGGCAATCACCATAGCAGGTGGGTTTGGTACATTATTAGCATTCATCATTTGCGGAATAGTAGTTCTTGCTACTATTGTTTCGTTTTGTGAGATGGTCACTTTCGTCTCAGTTGTGGATGGAGTATCAGGTCTTTCTTCGAGATTTGTCGACGATGCATTCGGTTTTGCAGTTGGATGGCTATATTTCTTGAGTTTCGCCTTTGGATTAGCAGGTGAGATGGTAGCTAGTGTTATCATGTTAACTTACTACCCAGAGCTCAAGATCTTAGAGAATAAAGGTTCTGTCGCTGGTTTCGTCACCTTTTTCTTGTTAACAGTCATTGTAAGTAATTCAATTAATGTTCAAGTATTTGGTGAAATAGAATATATTTCTAGTTTCATCAAATTAATCTTTGTGTTGGTAATGATAATCTTAATGATAGTTATGAATAGAGGAGGATTTGGTGGCCCTGCTATTGGCTTCAAATATTGGGATTATCTGAAATCAGATCTTGAGCATAATTTTATCTTTGGGTTGTTCAGACCATCTTTCAACCTCGAGGATACTGGCTTAAGCGACCCATCCGATGGAATCGGTGGAGATTTAGGAAGATTCATGTCATTGCTAGTCGCCATTTCAGTCGTCTCATTTGCCTACAGTGGTACTGAGATTGTCTGTATTGCTGCATGTGAAGCTAAGGATCCAAGAAAAGCCCTTCCCAGTGCAACAAAAAGAGTGTTTTGGAGAATTGTCATCTTTTACTGTCTTTCAGCTTTTGTCGTATCTTTGAATCTATACGCTGGTGATCCGAGATTATTAAGATACTTCAGTGGGTCTACAGGTGTCAGTATCAATGATTTGGCTTCGAATTTTGCTGTCAAATCTGTTGGAGGTAGCCATTGTAATAGTAAGTCCGCTGTATTTGCAGGTTTCTCCAGTGGTAGTCAAAGTCCTTGGATTGTTGCATTTCAAAGTGCCAATCTTTGTGAATTCAGCTCAGTTGCAAATGCATTTCTCGTGTTCTTTGCAGTGAGTTGTGGTAATGCCCAATTATACGTGGCATCGAGAACCATGTACTCTTTGTCTTTACAAGGAAAAGCTCCAAAGATTTTCAGTATTTGTAACAAACGTGGTATTCCTTACTACTCAGTTGCATTTGCAGCTTCTTTTGGACTATTAGCTTATATTTGTGTTTCGGAGGAGGCTACAGTTGTCTTTCAAAGCTTATCGAATATCATTGCCAGTTCCGGTATTATTGTGTGGTTTGCAATGTGTTTATCATTCATAAGATTTTACTATGGGTTAAAGAGAAGACCTGACATTATCAGTAGAGATGATCCGTCTTATCCCTATAAATCATTCTTCCAGCCATATAGTGCATTTATTGGAATGATAGGGTCAGCCGCCATCATATTAGTGATGGGATTTACTGTATTTTTAGACGGATATTGGGATACATTGTCATTTTTTGCCAGTTATGGTACTTTAATATTATTTGCTGTTTGTTACTTGATTTACAAGTTCGTTTATGGAACCAGAATTCCAAGTCTTGAGACCTTGGATTTTGATTCTGGTAGAAGAGAAATGGATAGATTCATTTGGGATGGAAACAAAGACTACAACCAGAGGAGTTTTAAGGAGGTCTTGCATAAATGGGCATCCTTTTTGGCATGATCTTCATTATGGAGGATACTCATTGCATGAAAGCGAAGTTAATTTAGAGTTTGTACAATATAAATTTCAGTTCTTCTCCCACTTCTTGTAGACATAATATCTTTTTATTAGAGACTGGACTTTTGCTTACAATCTTGTTATACTTCATTAAATTGTGGAATAAGCAAATTCTATTGTCACTAATTCGACTAAAATTTTTCACATTACGCTTGGAAACTAAAAGTCTTGCTGAGAGTTTAATTACATTGCCTAAAAGGGTTTTATTTCTGATCTCAATAATTTTTGAAACTCGTCTAGTTGAATTTTTTCACCTGTGTTGCATTGGACTGAATTAGATAATTTGGAAAGTGAAATAGAGACATACTCAATTGAAGACTTTTCTATATATTTAAATTACCTTCTTCAATACTGCTTGTTTTTTTCCTTTGATTTTATCGTTTCTTAACTTACATTACTATGGCTTGGGAACCAACAAAAACATTTTTGAGAGGTAAGATTATCAAGCCTTTCTTGCCATTCGAAAAGCATCCTGACTTAATTAATGATAGATTACAGAATTTGTATCCTGGTGATGAAGTATACATCTTCGAAACCAAGAATTCCAAGTGGGCTAGAGGTTATGTCTTATCCAGGCCATTTCCTCACGATTTCACTATTACTTCAGTCAACTTAGACGAATTGCCAACTATCAAAATCAAGGTTGTAATTTTCCCTTTGAAATTCGTTGAAGTCTTGGAAAAGATTTCCTTTGGTAAAGTTCGTTCTGACCAAGAGTTGTACGGAAACCCAGACGTAGATATTATCCCTTCCATTCAAGACTCGGAGAACAACCACAAATTCGCTACCGATGGTCAGGCTATCGACGAATCCGGTATCCTTGAGTCTAGGGACTTAGTACCAAAGTTACCTGTTAGAACGTTTGACTCAAGAAAGGATACTTTACTTGACGAATTGAAGTATACTTTGAACTTGCTAACTGCTCATATCTTTGCACTTTACTCGATTGGAGAATTCAGATTATTCAACAAATTGTCAGAGAATTATTTTGACTTGGATGAAGTCAGAGTAAAGTTAAACCATAACTTGTTGACTACTGATGAAATTCAATTAGCTAGAGAGACAGTTACTTTTATTTTGGATAAAATTCCTAAAAAGTTAGCTTCCAAATCTGCAAGATTGAATGACTATTCGTTTGATTTAGATAATGCTGGAACTGACATTTCTGGATATAAAGCAATTTTGGCTAGAGATGGAAATACTGGTGAATTGTTGAATTTGGAAAATTCCTTACCTTCTCAAATTGCTGCTAATCAAGTTTTTGCTTCATTGCAGCCTAATTTTCCTATCAATTTCCACCACAATGTAAAGGAGTATGAGTTGGGACCAAAACCCAATGCGAAATTGACCCACGAACAACCTTCTCATGTTCTCGTTGATTTCAAGTCTGTTAGTGGTTCATCAGCTTATCAGCCTCCTGGATTTGCTGGTATGACTGCGTACTTATACATCAGAAACAACCGCAGGAGATTAACAGAAGCATTTGCTGTACACACAGATTCTGTTAATGACTTGGTCCATGTTGAAAAGATTAGTGCTGCCTTGTTCAGAAATATACCATCTAATGAAACAGAGAATACTAGGGTATATTTGGTTGCGGTATTAACTGAAGATATTGACTTAAACTTGAAGGAATCGAGTAGCACTCCACAAGTGAGAAGAGTTAAGAAAGGTGTTGCAGCTGGTGTTACTGATATTACCAGAATTTTCAGTAAGAACTCTGGATCTTTAGCTTCTGGGGAGTCCCATCAATTTGTGATTAGATTGTACGGTTCCTACGTCAACCAAAAGAAAACTCTCAAAGAAGCTGAGTCTATAGTGAATGGTGGTTGGGGTGAAACAGTTGATAGAATCATTGCTGGCTCGAGCCATGGAATTGCAATTAACCCAAGAGCTGAAAAATTAACTGTTGCTGTGAAAGAATTCAAACATCAGTTTTCCAACAATGAGTCAAACCCTAATGACATTGGTAATTCTTTGATCAATACGGCTACCCCAATTGCTAGAATTAAACCAATCTTTTATGATCCTTTGGCAGAGAACTATGAAAGAATCTATCTTAGAATGGGTAAGGTCTCTTTGTTAAATTCGATTACCAAGGACGATCTTCTCACTTTCGAAGTTAGTACTCCTAATAATGACCTTGTCACTTTTGCAAAGGCATCTAATCAACAGGAGAAGAGAAGTTGGCAATTTGTTTCAGTTTTCCCTGATGAAGTTGTGGGTGAAATCATTAAAGTTAACGGAATTTCGATCAAGAACCCTTCGAAGAAGGCTCCAAAGGAAGATTTCATCATGTTATACTTGTATATCAATGGAAACTTAGCCGGTGAGGGAAAGCTTATGTATAAGAGTGGTAACAGATTGGTAGAGTTCAACAAGAAGAAAAGCCATATTGTTGAAATTTCTTCAACAACTCACAAATTACCAATGGCACAAGTGGAGGTCAGTACCGAATATATTGGTAAAGTGTACAATTCGGATTCGTCAATCGATAGCGTTTTCCAATATGAACGATTTTTCAAATCGGGGCAAAAAGGAATCGATGAATTAAGCAACGCCTTAGTCTCTTTTACTAAATTAGATACTTCTCAGTTGGTGAAGTATTTCCCAGAGTTATTAAGTTCTTTATATGGTATTGTTGAAACAAGTAACACTCAAACACAGAGTGCAAGTATTGAAATTTTACTCGACAATACTTTCAAGGCCATGATTCACTTATTGGATACAATTTTTGGAAAACAAGATCAATATAGTTACATGGTTGACATGTTTGTCACGAGACAGACTAGTAGACCTGAGATTGGTGTATTTTTGTTCAACAGGATTTTGGAAGTTTTCAGTAGAGCAGAGTCAAACTGGAATGCCATTTCAAGATCCTTGTGTAGAGTGATTTCTGTTGTCATCAGATTGGCGGTTACCGCAATGAAAGACAGTGAAAATGTGGATGATTACTTCCATGCAATTCATACACTTTTCAAGTCGGTATCATTCTTCCTTTCTATTCATTCTCCGACATTGATCAGCGATCAGGTCTTAATCTTGGAAGTGGTAGACTACATTTTAACATTCAACACCCGCTTAGAGGATACCCAAACCTTAGAATCAATAGTTAGTTTCATTGATTCTATTGGTATTAGAGGCTTAGGTGCCAATGAGGATGTTATAATTAACAAGAAACCAGTTGTAGTACCAAAAGACCATAAGATTATCATCAGTAAATTATTGTTGATACACAGATTATTCGATACAAATCTTGCAAAAAATCCAGATACATTGCTGATATTAATTGCAAGATCTGTTACATGGGCAATGGAGGTTTTATTGGGACCTACTGATGTGGATGCTTCGAGGTTAGCATGCTCTATTTTGAACGAAGTTTGTACAACTGCTTGGAATTACTACTTGGTGAATGGAAATAAGGATCACAAGAATATCTGCTATTCTTTAGCTAAGTTATTGCCTGCTTTGAGTAGAACTTTTATCAGATACAATAAGTTCACAAGAAATAACGACTATTTGAAACCAAAGAGAACTTTCACTTTCTTGTTTCCTAACCAGTACCCTTTTAAGGAAAATTCCATTGATCCTATTGTTAATGATGAAAGGGTTGCTGAGATTTTGATTGAAATAAGTTCGGTATTTGCTTTTATCGCTAAGATCGGAAAAGAAGTATCAGGTAATCATGGTTATGCTGAAATTCTATCAACTGAAATTGAAGACGATTTCTTTATCCCTAAGCTTTATTTAGCAAACGACTTCCAGAACGAAGATTTGATCACACTTATGACTGGTGTAAGATTAATCAGACAGGGTAAATTCTTCCCTGAGGAGAAGTGGTTGACTCTTTATGCTACTTTAGCCGAAGGATGTCTTACTGCAATGGAATTAATCAGACCCTTGATGATCTCCCATCATATTCCACCAATCGATAAATCGGAGCTCTTCGATAGAGTTCTTTGGGGTACTTATTTGAAGAATCTACTCAAATTGGCAAGTCTTCAACCAGTAGCTGTTGAACACTTATCTGATGTTCCGAGAAAAGCATGCTTACAAATCACGGAAACCATGAGAGACAGGGTATCCTTCTTGATTGATGAAGCTTGGGACTCTTTGGCTTGGGATGCAGTTGAAGAAGATATGGTGAGATTTAATTTGAAGAAGTTTGGTGGTTACCAAGTTGAATTTATCAGCAGTGACTATTCGATTCTTCAATTTTTGATGCTGTTTGCTCTTCAGAACAATTCCGAGTGTCAAGCAGTTGCTGTCAAGATCTTGTGGTCCATTATGGTTTCAGAGTATATCTTGAGTGACTCTATCATCGACGTCGAAAGAGAATGTTTGGTTGGCCTCAATGACATTTACAGTGGTCATTCTTTCAAGCCTGGCCCATCTGAGCAAAAAGCATTGATTAATAAGATGAAAACAACTATTAGATTGGATAGAGAAGATGAAGCATTTGGTTTGATTTACTCTTTCATTGAAACAATCAATGGATTCTTATTGGTTTTGAACGACTTGAATAGTGTACCAGTTGGTCCTGAGTTTGAGGATGATAGAACGTTCCATAAGTTGAATATCAATGCCTACCTTAAGAATGCTAATAAGCCTGAATTATTCCATTCCTTTATCAATCAAATGTACGAAGAGAATGTCAGAAAGAATGATTTTATCCAAGCTGCCTTGAGTTTGGAATTGTTAGCATCAACATACACCTGGGATCACCATGTTCAAGTTCCAGTAAGTTTCAAGCCAAAATTCCCAGAACAAAGTTCTTTCGAGAGAAAGGAGGCATTGTACAAGATGATTGCTCAGAACTATATTAAAGGAAATAGTTTAGAAAGAGCCACTGATACTTACAATGAATTGCTTGATTCTTATCATGAACATACTTTTGATTTGAAGAGTTTTGCATACGTTCATAACAAATTGGCCAAATTGTATTTGGATTTGGAGAGTTCAGACAAATTGACCCCATCTTTTTTCCGAGTTGGTTTTATTGGTGCTGGATTCCCAAGTAATATCAGAGGAAAGGAGCAAATTTACGAAGGATTGCCATTTGAACATATTACCTCTATCCATGAAAGATTATTGAGATTGTATCCAGGTGCCAGAATTATCAGTGATGACTCTGAAGCTCAAAAATTGAAGGAGAAATTGCAAACAGGTAGGTTTTTGTATGTCACCACTGTGGAACCAATTAGTGAAATTTCAGACAAATTGTTTAATACTTCTATTGGTGTCAGACAATATGCTAGAAATAAGGATTTAAGGTTCTTCACAACAATGAAGAGAATCCCTGGTTCTACTTCTGTATTCGATTTATGGACCGAAGAAACAACGTTCGAAACCTTCTTATCATTCCCAACATTAATGAATAGAAGTGAGATCAAGTCGGCAAAGGTTATCAAGTTGTCACCTCTTGATAATGCAATCAGGACCATCATTAGGAAGAATGAAGACTTGGTTCAATTGGAAAGTTTGATTAATTTGGCTTTCAAAGAAAAAGCAGATTACACAACTTTCTTCAATGATTTGTCTAGACAGCTTGCTGGTACTGTAGATTCTCCAGTTAATGGTGGTGTTGGGCAATATCGTACATTCTTCAATGATTCCAAGTATCAAGGAAAGGAAGAGTATGCTGATAATATCAGGTTGTTGAAGAATGCCTTTAATGACTTAACATTGATTTTGAGTCGTTGTTTACACTTACATGGAAAACTTGTGGCGCCATCCATCAAGTCTAGTCACAACGCTTTGGTTGGATTATACAAGAAGAACTTCAAAGATGAAATTGAGGCTCTTGAAATATCTACAGACTATGATAACACTGCTTATAACCACAACGTGAATCATATGCAACCTCAATATAGTACCTCAGTTAATGACAAGAGATCCATTTCTGCAAGTTCAGGAATGTCTAACGGTACATCATCAGTAGTTGGTTCAAGAATTACTCGAACTACTTCGAGAACTTCGTCTGCTTCGAGTGGCTCTGGATTATCAGGACTTTCGTCCGACAAAAATTCCACCACCAATAATTCTTTCAACAGCAGTAACTACAATGCCAAGAGGACTGCTTTGAACTGGAGAAATATGGTAGGAAAAGGTTAGTAGATTACTAGATAGCTTTAAAGATTATATAACACAAAATTGAAAAGTTCCGCACTATTCTCTTCCAGTCAAAATTGTTTGAATTGAAAAAAAAAAAACGATTCAAGAGTTCTATCCAGTAACTTCTATCAAAACTCGTATCTTATCAATCACTATGTTCAAGTTTGCTTCCCGTGCCGTAAGATTGAATGCTTTACAATCTACTAGAGCTGCAACTGCTTCCACGTTTGTCACTCCTATTCGTTTTTATGCTGTTGCTCCGATTTCTAAAGACGAAGTAACCAAACGTGCTTTCGAAGCTTTGAAGACCGTTGCTGCTTTACAAGAATCCAAGTTAACCGTGGACGCCTCTTTCCAAAAGGATTTGGGATTGGACTCTTTGGACACCGTTGAAGCTTTGGTCGCATTGGAAGAAGAATTCGACTTGGAAATTCCTGACAAAGTATCGGACGAAATCAAGACCGTCGGTGAAGCTATCGAATACATCTTCCAAGAAGAACAAAATCTTTAAGGGATATGATGCAGACTACTTCACCCCATGTATATAAGCGATTATTGATCTTTGATAATTTTCAATTAGAGCCTAAATAAACATCTTTAGTTGAAGCAGTAAGTACTTAACCTTGTATACTATTTATTAAATCAAGAACCACTTCGTTAATGATATTTCATCTGCCAACCAGGTCTATACGGCTATCCTGACTTAGGAATGTTTACCTAAAAAAGTTAAACTCTTGAATACCAGGTCAGTGCATCTCTTAGTAATGAGATTCTCACTCTACTTTTACTTTTTCGTTAGTCATATATTTATTAAAATGGCACCAGAAAGAGTTGAAGAAGCAATGTCCCAAGAACAGGAACACGATGACCAATTGAGTAATGATGTGCATAACTTGGTGCTCTCTGAAACAGATGAAGAAGAAGAAGAAGAAGAAGAGTTAAACCCAGAGTCCACGGCACATGAGAATGAACCTTTACCAGTCGAGTATAGAGGTACGATTATTCCTGATCCTAATGTTCAGCAAATAGAAGCGGATGCAGATTTAGCTGCTAGTTTTGACTCAGATACAGATTATCTTGAGTTGATCCATTTGAAGATAAGCTCCCTAAAGGACTTAAATTTATCCAGGTTCTCCAAACTTGAAGCCATCTGCCTCAGACAAAATCTTATAACATCAATTGTTGATTTGAATGAATTAAGTGATACAGTGGAAGAAGTTGATTTATATGATAACCGTATTAACCATATTTCAAGTAACATTGGAAAGTTAGTCAACGTCAAGAATCTTGATTTATCTTTCAATAATATCAAGAACATTAAAAATTTGGAGAAACTTAGCAAATTAGAGAATCTATATTTCGTACAGAACAAGATCAAAGAAATAAAAAACTTGGATAACAATTTGGCTATCAAGAATCTTGAATTGGGTGGTAACAAGATAGAAAGAATTGGAGAAATGATGTTGAAGCTTGTCAATATTGAGCAATTATGGCTAGGTAAGAATCGTATTCCAAGACTTGAGAACTTGCATAATCTATCGAGCTTGAGAATATTATCCATTCAATCCAATAAGATTGAAAAATTAGAGGGTCTAGAAAATTTAGTCAATCTCGAAGAGTTATACTTATCCCATAACAAAATCAGTAAAATCGAAAACCTCGATAAGAACACAAACTTGCAAGTTTTGGATGTAACGTCTAATCAATTATCTCATCTCAGTGGGTTGAGCCATCTCACAAAACTTACAGATTTCTGGTGCTCTTACAATCAAATATCTGATTTCACAGAGGTAAACCAGCAATTAGGAAAGTTACCCGAATTGGATACAGTTTATTTTGAGGGTAATCCAATCCAGACCACTAATCCTACTGCTTACAGACGAAAATTGAAATTGAATCTAGGCCCCAGCTTGGCCAAAATTGATGCCACTTATGTGCGTAATTAAGATAAGGTTTGTACAGCTGATAGCAATATTCACATCTATAGGGATAAGTGATATCCAAATGCTTCAAATAAATAATTTACATCAAGAATATACACCACATGTTGTTTATGAATATCTATTGAACAATCTTTTTTTCGTAACAATGGCCTCTATTCGATGGATTTTCTGTGACCTTCTGTTTTCTCGCTCTAGTCACTTATTTTTTGGGGGCCTATTTTTCGCAACAACTAGTTACCGAAGTTGCCAGAGATGCCCATCGAACATAGTATAACAACTTGGGCGGTTGATAGACAAGTACCATATAATTGGCGAGTATTCTGTTGTTAAACACAGGAAGATCTATATAAATTACTATAAACAACAATTGATTTCATCTTAGCTAACCATAATTTGTGTAAACTCTTGCTTCCTGAAAATCAATTTGCTACCTCTCCCTCATGCAACTCAAAAATTTGGGGAAAAACTATATAAAGGGACAATCTCCAGAAATTGAAAAATTAACTAATCAATTAAATATCGACAATCCTTTTGATAATTAAAAATTATATGTATATTTTATGATGTACAGTTTACAAGACAAGAATTTACAAGATGTCAATGGTCAGTCCATCTTCTCCCATTCTGGTTGGGAAAACCCTAAGATCAGACTGACGGGTAATCCAAATAATGTGAGTTCGGAAAGTTTATTACCAAAGGCTCATTTGTACAAGGAAATTAATAATGAAGATATGATATTCAAGGAAAATCTATACAATGAATTAGATGATGTCAAATTGAATGAAGAATTTGATAAATACATCATTCACTTCAAGGATGATAATATCAATAAAAAAGAATTAAGATTAGATACAAATAAAGCCGAAAACGAATTGAAATTGGAAATCTTCCAAAAATCAAGTAACGAAGTTGGTGAGGAATACTATGTTAGTCATTTTGAAAGTACTGTCAAGTTTGACAAGGCTGTCAAGTTTGATGAAATAATTCCCGATACTCAGAACGGGAAGGTTACTATTATAATCCCCAAAGTTCATAAGGATACCGACTCTAATTTGAACATGCTGTTGAAAAATACATCAGTAGACAACTTCAGAAAGTGATATAACTATTTCGGTTTTGCTCAATTAAAATTTCGTTTAGACATGTAGGCACGATAAGATAGGATTTTATATATTCAATGTAATATTTTTTTTTTCTCATATTTTGCAACCATCTCTAATATGTTCACAAAAGCACTATCTAACTCTAAAAGAGACACACATATAAATGATATTACCAAAGATCTT
Organism: Yamadazyma vaughaniae; assembly: GCA_030569695.1. Lineage (NCBI taxonomy): Eukaryota > Fungi > Ascomycota > Pichiomycetes > Serinales > Debaryomycetaceae > Yamadazyma > Yamadazyma vaughaniae. The sequence continues at coordinate 221,455 of JAJMLO010000003.1, read as the reverse complement.
CTAGAGTCTCTAGAGACCGGTAAGCTTTATTGTATAAAATCAAAAATACCCGTGAGATTACCATCTTTTGATATCTATGATATTATTGGAAGAGGGTACAAGGATGATAAAGTGGAGTGCATAAACAAGTTGATTGATGATCTATTGTTGGAATATTCTGTACATCCTGATATTTCTTTAGATAGTAGAAACCACTAGTACTGTATCTATTAAATATGTAATCGAAATACCAACACAACGTCAGAATAGAGGCAAACATGAAGTAGTCACCATACAATTCAATACAAAAAGTAAATATTCATATTGAGTGTAGAACATGATACATTTAGTAGATATTTGGAGTGAATGTTATATTTATATTCTATTCGAGACTGTTATCTTCTGGCTTATAATTATCCAACACGATTCTGTAAATAAAGGATGGGGCGAAACCACCAATATTTGTGATATAAATGTCAATGTTTTCAGGAGGAATATAGTCATTCAATGGATTGGTTATAACATCAACATTGTCAAGGAGTTCATAATCTGCATAGTTTAATACTCTACCAGAGTTACCCACCTCTATCAAATCATTCCTATTGAATGGATACAATGGTGACAATTTGTACAATCCGGCAACTGCAAATACTGGGGTTTTATTTTCTTTGGCACATTCAACTACATTAGATACCCCAGAATTGGATAAACAACCACCATTGGCAAATACTGTGTTAGATCCTACAATGACCTTCCCTACTCTAGACATCACAGCGAAGGTCGTAGTATCTGGTATTAATATGGTTTCAATCTTATTTTCCGCTAAAGTCTTGACAAATTTATGAGCTTGTTCTACCTCGTTCGGGTAGTTTTCCGTAACTAAAACGGTAAATGTTCTTTTTGACCTGGCCTTTATTAAGAATTGTAACACTGTTTCGGAATTTGGAGTTGGGGTCAACAAAATTTCATTATCATGAATCAAGTCTACAGACATGTTCTCCAAACCTTCGTTGACATTGGTAATTTCATCTATCAAATCTCTAATACCTTGGATTATAATTGATCTGAGATCACTACTCTGTTTCTTCAGCTGCATCAATGACTCTTGTTTGACATTATTGTTATTGGTGGATAACAAACTAAAAATGGAGCTCATCATTGTAGTAGCATTTGGGTTTCCTGATGATGTATCTACATCGAGGTTTTCTTCTATTTCGTCTCTTATTATGGATAATACCCTTCTTACAATATTTCCGGTCATAAACTCCCTTGGAAGGGCATTTTGGAGAACAGTTCCAACCATTCTTATGGTACTGACCAAATCATATGGATTAGTCCATCTGGCAGCTGATATGACTCTCATGAGTAAATGGGAGATTTCTAATGCAATAACTTTATCTCCTACTATTTGGTATCTCTTGAGCTGATCCACAACAGGATCAACCAAGGCACTAATCTCAGGTGTAAGCTTCCTAGTATCTGGCATTTCAAGGATTTTACACACTTGGACTGAGACTACAATTTTTTCTCTCATCTTTCGCACCATATTTTCCAGGCTCTCTCACTTCACCATCGCGTACATTCTTTTGTCAGATAACCTTTCATTCATTATGTCAGATTTCAACCAAGATTTGTATAAATCATTGAGTATTCTATACGAGAGCTCTTCAAGCTTCAAGCTCTCTATAGATATGATTCAACAATTGTCTCAACAATTGAAGCTTGATACTTTCATTGATACTGATGCTTATTCCCATATAATAGATCAACCATTGGTTGACAGTAATGGTATACCGATCAAATTCCAAAGATTATCGATTGCTGGTTCCTTAATCCTCATTGATGTTGACTTTGTGGACTCGACAATTTATCGAGTATCTTTCTCTCTGGCGAACCAATTTGATGAAGCTCAAACTGATGATAATCACAATAATACGACATCTGACCGGAAACGGATTCCAACTATTCTTGACCAAGAAAATGTGAAATTTATTAAGTTGAATTTCAACACTGAAAGTTGTGACTCTATCCTAGATAAGAGTGCCAATAATAATATTGAGCAGATCTTGCTAGCTAGCTTGAAAGGTGAAAAGCTTTTAAACTTTCCTGTTAATCTCAAATTCTTAGCTAAACTCGATCGGTATTCAACTTCTAAGATTGATGCATTCACGTACCTAGATAATATCGGCTTGATTTTACAGACGATACATCAAGTGGAGAAAGGCACTTGTCTCGATAATAACGAATTTAAATGGGCTGTAGAAGAAGGGTTTTACAACACCGTGGGGAAAATATCCATAAACAAACCCAGCTCCCATAAAATCGGAATATTCGTTGACTTCTGGGAAGACTTCATGCTCATCAATAAACAGTATAAATCTGAACGACAAACAGATGATTTACTCGTTGGTAAAAAACATGGTATTTTAATCGATCTTGAAGAATCCAGTCATAAAAACATCGTAGATTACATTGCAGATGTACGTGATCATGTATGGGAACTTGGAGGTCAAAATTACCAGGTACAGTTTACTGATAATAGTCATCTTATTCCGAGAAAGAGTAGTGGGACTAATGCAATGTCTACAAAAGAACTATCTCAGGTACTGTTCACTGGTAACTGGAACCTCAATTTGGTATTGAATAATGCCATCTTTTTGCCTATTAACCTTCTTGAATTCATAGGTATTGTCGGTTATGAAGAATCTGTGAGTGGTGATAGTAAATTGTACGACAAATTAAATGATGAAAAAGAAATATACTTGGCCAAAGCCTCAGACTTAGTACCCAAGACAATAATAAAAAGTGATGTACACTCTAAGTTTGTTAATGTCAAAATATTGACCATAAAGAAAATCTCCGATATCACTTATTTTCTTAGAATATTCAGGAATCATTTATTACTTACTAATATCCTTAATCAATTCTTGTCCCATGACTCTGAGATACTTGACGTGGATGTTGTGATACAGGATGATGATCAAGCTAAGACGAAACTCAAGCATTCTTTACTGTTATTAAATTTAGATGACAAAATTCTTAGTCTCCAAGCGTTAAATAACGAAAAGTCTTTCGATGATGATGAAATGGATTTGGACGAGTTTATGAAAGATGCTTCACCCGACGATTACGTCGGTGATGAATCTTTGGTCATTAAAATAAGTGATATTTCCTACAGTTCTCCAAACTTCGAGATACTGGTGTCAGTATCCGGTAAGTTCAAAGATCACCATGTAGATATTGATTTTAGTATATCCAATGGCCAATTGATCATTAACAAGAATGATGCTGATAATATGGAAGATGAAGAAGACGCTATATGTAATAGATTTGTTAAGGCTTTGACCACTACTGAAGATATTTTCAAGAGTTTACATCATGTATATAATTAAATAGGAATATAAATTGTTGGGTGCACGTTACTAATTCGGTAGTTTTTCCTGCTATTTGCATTCGAGCAGTTAAACCTCAGTGTCTGAAAAAAAAAATACAAAACGCACGAACCATAATAATATGGATAGTTTATACAAATGGCACACATAGAACAAAGTCAATCAAGTATAATACCCGCAACCTCCCTAAGGGATATTGTGTCATTAATATTGATCCTTAACGTTTTTCCAAAATATGCCACTACATTTATCATGATATTCTATATCCTTTCAGGCTCTACTAAGTTCATCGGTGGAAAGCTTTTTATGAAGTACTTCGAGTTCATGAACAACAAAACAGATAGTACATTTCTTAATTTAAACAATGAAGTTGACTATAGATGGGTTACAAGAAATGTGCTTACCAATTTGATGGTCAGCGTTGGGTTCCTACTAGTACTAAAGACGATCTTCCTATCTTGGATCTTTGATTCCATCGATCTTTTGGCGAAAACAATTATAGCGACAGAACTAATTGGTTGTTCAAAGAGTTATACCACCGTTATCGCAAGTAACCAAGCAACTGTCAATAATTTGCATCATACTACCATCTCCACCCAAAATGCCAATTCAAATGGTACTCCTCAAACACAAAATCAGAAACAAAATCAACACATCCACTCCGGTGATTTAATACTCCAAAATCCATATTTCAACGTGATCTATTATTTTACTATTGTATGTGCCTTGTTATCCGTCCCTCGAATGTTACACTACTCTCGTGTTCAAGATTACATCGAGTTATACAACCTTGATTTAAACCATCTATTAAATTCATTTTTCAAGAGACAGAAGTTTTATGAATTTGATGATCAACTCAACAATTTGCCTCTCCTGCTCCAGTTAACAGATTATGAGACAGGTTACATTCTTGAGTGGCTTCAACATTTTTACAATCTGTTATGTATTTACGTTATTATGGTGAAATTCAGTCCCGTATTCTCCATTTTAGGTCTCAAGAAGGTTTCGAATAACTTGGATCAGTTGAATAATTTGAGTCCGAATATTCCCATAGATTTCAAGAGGAACAAAACATTTTTCAAAGAGGATCCTATCAGTAAAGTTAACAGTGTTGCTGATTTTTCTCAGCTCCCTGTGATTTCTTTGAAGTCACCGGAACAGAATATCAAATTAGCTGATGTTGCTATAACTAAGTCCATATCCGACGCTAGAATCAACTTCCAAAAGAGTAACTCGATCTCCGGAAAGAACTTCGAGATTTTTGTTTTTAGAAGCTTCGGCAACAAGAAGGTCCTGACAAGCACCAGTAATGGCTTGAAAGTTAACAAACATTCAAACTCTACTTTGATTGTTGATAAAAACTTATCGATAGTACAACCATTTTGGTCTCTTTTGGCTGTTCTCAAAGTATTGACCAAAGATTCCAATCTCTTCCAAGGTAAATCTTCTACTTTGAAGAACAATAAAGATCAGTATTTCTTGAATTTTAACAAGTCTAATAAGGTACTTTTCTCAGTTATACACATTGCTGACACCAATGTATTATTCAGGAGAATAAACCATGAAAGTCAACTTCCTCAAGATTTGAAGATAAAGGTTAACGGAATCGATTGGGAATATTTTAAGGTATTAAATGATGAACTATTGATCTATGCATTATCTCCTCTCTATCAATACGAAATCGAAATTATTGGACTAAATCATGAGATTTTGAGTAAAGCATTGGTCAACACTGTTTCCTCCGATGTTGATTCTGTCATGAAGGAATCAGCTACTATCTCGCCCTTGGCCACCTTAAAGTCTAGTTTGGTCTCCAGTATGGAGTCTTTGAATAAGATCAAGTTGCAATTGAGAGATTTTAAGAAAGAAGAAACGAAGAAACAAGCGGAAGTAAAAAGAACTAATGATATTCTATCAGAAAAGATTCTGAAAAGTTCCAATACTGAGGAGCAGCATTTGAAGAAAATTAAAGTATTGAAACAATCGATTAAACAATTTGAGATTGATATTACCAATTTGAAAGATGAGATTTTTAACTTTCTGGAATCTGATCTGAAAACAGTTGAATCTAGTTACAACAATGAAATAGAAGACTTACAAAGGTTTAACTTAGCATACGATGAAGCTGTTGAAAGCATCAAAGGTGACTTAAAGCGATACAATGACTTTTACTCACAAAGTGTCCAGAAAATTGAGAAGATGACAGCAAAAATAAGAGATATTAATATGGAAGTTGTAACCAACCTTGAGGCTATCGATGGATTCAAGTGGGTGATATCAACAAAGCTACAAAAGAAATGCAGTAAGATCAATGATGGATTTGATGCAATTTTGCCCAAGATTAGGGCTGATCAAAATGAGCTAGAAAATGTTTTAAGTGAGTTGAAACAAGACCCAAATGGCTTGTTCAATTGAAATTATATTGGCCTTTTCTAGATTATGTACATGAATTAACGTTAAAAACTTATTCCAACTTTTGGTCTTCTATCTCACCACCAACCTTGTGAAAGGCTCTGTTATAATAAAGTAACCCACCAGTTCTCTCATGCATATTTTCTATCACATCTAGCACGTTTGTCACCCAGATCTCATGATTGTCAATTTCGAGGACTGTTCGTTTGTTACATAAAAAAATTCTCTCACTGTCTTTTAATATAGGTATAGAATATCCTTGGAAATCGATAAATTCCCACAGATCAGGACTGATTTTCTTGAATGGTGTTGCCATTTCGTGGAAATCTTCTCCATCATTCGGCTCCAGTTTTCTTGGAGTTTTGATACCACTTGCAAATACTCTTCCTAAATGGCCAGCTTGTGGAGTAGATGAAAGTAAATGGATAGCTACTACTCCATCATTTTCATGCAAGGTTTTGGATGTATAACTCGGAAGTTGAAGATTGAACTGGAGCAAGGGTTTGGGGTAAACAGATAAGGAACATACTGAACTTAAAGTCATACCATGTAATGACTTGACACCATGACTGTGAGAAGAATCATTTTTGAATCCAGCAGTAAGTATCATCGCTTGACTAGCAACACGAGACATAGCATTTCTGAACTTAAGTGACACATTGGAGTCTCCATGAAGAGCTTTGCCACTATATCGCCTTACAAAGTTCATTCTCCACAAGTTAATCGACTTCGAACAGGTGCAAAAGTTGATGGTTATACAATTTCGCGAGACTTGATTCAAACTTCGCTGTGTTCCCGTACATACTTCACTTTACCAATAGGACTGTTTAACGTCTAAAAGGTTAGTAAAATCTCTTTGCTAACTTGTAATAATGAACAACTTTAAAATTATGATACTACAATAAAACACTATTCAATTTACAAAAAAAACTTCAAGATAGACTTTGTCTCGGAAGACAAAAAAGAATGCGCAAACCCGGAATCGAACCGGGGGCCCAACGATGGCAACGTTGGATTTTACCACTAAACCATTTGCGCTTCTTGTTGTTTGCTTAAAGTCAAAGATATTTATGATGCTGTCGTGTGATCACTATCCATCATTATAGAATTGCCTTTCATTGTGCAACGAATAGTCATTATGCTCCAAGCATAAAAGTTCTTAGGCAATGCATCTTCCCTGTTACTGCACAAGTTTTGCGTACTTGTTGCACCAAAGATCGAAGCCTTAAATTTGATGCAAAAAAAAATACACAACCGCGAATCGTAAACACAGAACTCCATCCAAGTACTCTTTGGGGTAATTTTATGGAAATGTCTGACGAACTTATAGATTTGGCATATATTGATCTGAAGCTCTCGAGTTTCATTTGCTCCAGGTCTCGATCATATGCCCTATCGGCTTCTCACCGGCATAATTCATTTCCGTGTGACTTAAAGGAGACGAGGAGTCTCGCAACCAAGTTGATTGATCACCTTTCCAAACAAGCATCCCAAATGGACATTCAGAAAGTGGGTGCAATAAGTCGAAATGCCTTCTGCTCTTTATATTACATTAGTCCCCAGGGTACTCCATTCTTGAACATAGTCAAAAAACACCAATCATACATCATTCAACTTCTACTGTTGAAGCAACTTGATGAAGCGATATCCAACTTAAAAATCATGCACCAGGCGCTCTTATCGAATACATCTCGGGAGCCACTAATAATAGATGAAGAGAAAGATGTTTTAACCCTTCTTATGGGCATTCCTTATAAAGAAGATGTCTTTATGGAAGATACCATCAAGGCTATTATAGCATTCCATTTTTTGTGTTTACAGTCGATTTTGAAGTTGGCTCATAAAAACATCGGAGTTCTTTGTAAATCTGAATCGGTGGGTTTGGTTGGGAATAATCTTCTAGAAAAAATTCCACTGCTTTTCCTATCAACCAGTTCCTTCAACTTGTGGATAAATACTCAAAGTGACCAGCAGGCACTAGTTAAACACTACAACAATATCATTAGTGTTTTGAAAGGTCTAATATCGTTATGTCAGAAAGTCGTTAAGTCTACAAACAATGATCTCAAAGACGCTATTCCCAAGTTAGAACTAAAACTCATAGAGTATTCATGGCTCAGGGATGATCGCTATAACTTGAATATCGATAACCTTCGATTTGTTGACCATTTTGAAGTACATCCATTTTATGATGATTTGAAACGACAATGTGATATCAGTGACATAGAATTGGACTCTTTATTCTCGTGCAAGGGAACTGAAAACATACTGACTGAAGAGATTTTGGACTTTTTGAACTCAAAGCAGTTACATAAGTTTATGAATGGCTTAAGACAATACCTGAATAGCAACTTATGTGACAGACCAGAACTCTTACAACTTTGTAAAGAATATATCAATGAGCTATATGGTGATATATATCTGGAGCTTTCTTTATGCATATTGTCGTATTTAACGAAACACATTAAATTACTTCAAGGTTTGACTAACCAGCATATGGAACTTTTTGATTCTATTATACAAATAGACAAAATTACTACCTCGTTCCAGGCGTGTCCCAACATAACCATTAATCTTCTTAGCCAAGTGTATTTGTTTCTTTCCCACTTTAATATGTGGAAAAGAGCTAAGAGTATCTCTACAATTTTGTTTAACTTGGCTGTACTGTGTGCTTCCAATAAAATAAAGGCAGAATGTTTAAAGCTAGCCGCAAATTTTGCACTTGGTTGTCATAAGACTAACATGGAAGTGGACAATAGCTTGCAATTGAAAGTACAAGGAGCTCTCAAAACTTTAATCAGTATTGGGAACATTCAGGAAGCTTCGCTAATGAGCTTGAAATTCACCAAGATGATCATGAAAAATGTTTCAAGTATCAGCTATAAAAATCCAGTAGCTTCCAGTCCAATTATTGAGCTATTGTTGACTTGTATTTCAATGGACAAAAGGCTATCTGCTCGAATGATTGGTGCAGACTCTAGCTTTTCTGATACTCAGAAGACAGTTTTATTTGGAAATCTTATGGATGGGTTGAAGAGCTCCAAATTGGATATTGACGACTCAGCTAATGAACTTGTTACTGTTTTAACAGTAAGTGATGCATCTTTGAGACTATTGTGTCTTTACAATTACTATTCTATAAAAGGCTTGGAATCATATAAAGAAATCGAAATTCCTCATCCAACACTGAGCTTTGATGAGCTTGTATGCAGCGGAATACAATTGCATCGGATAGTAAATAATGAATGGGATCGGCCTTTGTTGGAAGAGTCTGTTGACTTATACATTAAATCCATTGTACCTGGCCATGAGCCTCTGGATTTAGAGTTGGAAATTTTGCTTTACTTTGTTGGCTTTTTGAACTTCAACAAGCTTCACCGAAATCTTAATCCTTTCATTCAGAACTATATCGATTTGAAAGGTGCACATAATCTCCAACCGAAGATATATTTTGATCTTCTTTTAATTCAAGCTCAATCATTTTGGGAACTAGGGGACCTGGAAAATCTTTTGGCAGTTCTTGAAAAAGCAGGAACTGTCATGAAGATGTCAGTCTCACAGTCTAATGACAGCATTAAGTCAAGAGATCTTTTGAATTGGAAAGTGTTTCAATTGAGGTACTTCTTGTTGACCAAGGACATTACTACTGCGGAAGAGAAAAGTAATAGTTTATTGAAGTTTATTCGAAGCAAGGCCGAATTCAGCCTTTCATACTGCCCGAAAGGCCATAAAGTGTTAGACAGACTCCAGAATTTGGGGGCAATTGTTAACTTCCAAGAGGTTGTTCATGATTTGAACATGCTCCGATTTCAACCTACACTTGCATACCAAAATGCTAAGCTCAGTATTAAACTACTTCTTTCGATAATAAAGAATCTTGGTGGTTCTGAATTAGCTACTGATGGCCAGTTAGTACTTTGGGAAGCAACAATGCTATTGGCCTCAGCTTATATCAACATCATTGAAAGTTCGAAACATATGGGTATATCAAGGGATGTGGAACATTTCCTCTCTGAATTGAAAAAGATCAATGAAGCCAATACTTTTCCATTGATGAATGGACTTCTTCATTTCTTTCTTTCTGACAATTTCCTACTATTGGGTCGTCTTCAACACTCACGTGATGAATATTTCAAAGGAAAACTGATTCTTACCTTATTCTCGGATCCAGGGTTACACAAGGTATATGGGAATTCAACGAATTTGTTTTCTACTGTTGAAATAGACTACAAGTTTGATAACAGTTCATTTGGGTTGAGAAACATGCTGATGAGTATGCCCTCTTCGAACTTACTGGACTCGAACATCCCCAGACTTGTTCAAAGATCAAACGAAAGATTTTATATCCACTTGATGGCTCTTGACGCTACTTATGAGCTGAGATTGGAAAATGAGCAAGTTCCCTTCTTATTGAGCTTGAAAAGCAAGATAGATATATTGTTTCTAGAGCTTACCGATACCTCCAATTATAGTGAGATTATGAATTCATGTCTCACCAACCAAAGGATTTATACTCATGACAATTACTCGACGAATATCGAATCATTGGTGACACAATTAGTTTATTGCAGAGACAGTTTAATTACCTTCATTACTGAAAACAGTATGCTACCGTTTATGATGCTCAAAGTTGGTGTGAAGTATCTTACAATGGTGCAATTAGTTTTGTCTACTTTAGCACCGATTACTGGATCAACAGACATGGAAATACTTTTCGTTCAAGATTTGGTCCGCTCAATACCTATTAAGAATGACCAAATAATAAAAAATAACACTCCTCCAATAAGTGACAACATAATTCCAATGCTTGAAGGACAAAATTTTGGAAAGGCTGACTTCAAATCTTTTCAAAATGATCTTCATAATCTATTGCCTTCAGACTGGACAGTTTTCACGATAGATGTGACATCCAAAGGTGAGGAATTAATTCTAACCAAATTAAACCATAAATCCCTGTCGTCTCCTGTAAGTTTAAAGCTACCCCTACTGAGATCATTTCATGAAGGATCAGAAGCCTTTTCTTTTGAGAAGGCTGTTGCAGAATTGAATAGTATTATTCACCAAAGCAATGAGTCTATCAAACCTCAAGTTACTTCAAGAATCAATTCAAAAGAACATCGGAAAGACTGGTGGAGACTAAGGTTCTCTTTGGATTTGAGTCTCAAGACATTGATGGATAAAATCGAACACGAATGGCTTGGTGCATTCTCAGGGTTCGTTGATGATTTTAACTTGAATACCGATGATGAATTCATAATTGAATTCACAAAACTAATTACAACCATATTACCGTTTGACCAGGACTTTAAAATCAACCCTCTGATCGCAGGATTGTTTTTGCATTTTGGCTCAAGGATGAAACTGAAAGATGAAAAAACAAGGAAGTATTTATTCAATGACTTGGTGTATTTTTTGATCGACTCCTACAAGTTTCTTGGGTATCAAAGCAAGTATAGTGAAATCGATTTAAGCTCCTTCATGTTCAAGTTTATGGCTTTGGTTGATAGATTCCCGCTCCCTTCTACTGAGGATGAGCATATCATTCTTATTACAGGATCAAGTTGTTCCGGTATTCCTTGGGAATCTCTAGGGTGTCTTGCCTCAAAGTCAATCACCCGAATGCCCTCAATTCACCATCTTTTGGAGACCCTAAGTCGACAAATGAGGTTGAGTATTTCCAAGTTGAACAAAGACATAGACGTAATGTACTTGATAAATCCTGATGGTGATTTACTCAAGACTGAAGAAAGATTTTCCGAAATTTTCAGAGCAAAACAGTCTTGGAAAGGCATAATTGGAAGGAAGCCTTTGGACGTTGAAGAATTTCTCCAAAACGTTCTTTCATCGGACCTTTTTGTCTATATTGGACATGGTGGTTGCGAGCAATATATCAAGACTTCCCATTTATTCCGTCTCATAAACGAAAAAGTCCAACTACCACCTACATTACTTCTTGGCTGCTCATCAGGAGCAATGTCAGAAAATGGACTACTTGAGGCGAATACAAATATCAACAACTATCTAACCTGTGGATCACCTATGATAGTAGCTAATCTCTGGGACGTTACGGATAAAGATATCGACAAATTCAGTCTAAGCATCTTCACAAAGTCCTCATTGATTGGAGAAGGGACGAATGAAGATTTCGCTAAAAGCGTAAGAGAAGGAAGAAAGTCTTGCAATCTTAGATATTTGAATGGAAGTGCACCAATAATATACGGTCTTCCTTTACATATATAGCATCATACATTTATAGAAAGTAATAGCCAAAGTTAATACACTATTTGCATCAAAAGTTGTTTATATCTCTATTTTACAATACTTATTCGATTCGTTTAATCATTGGTTCCATCATCAATGTCGTTATTTATGTTTCCTCCAGGATTGGAAGGATCATTGTTATTTGTTGCAGTATCAGGATCTGCTGGTCCTTCGGTATTGTCAATACTTGCAGTGTTAATTGTGGATCTAGTTTCATTCTCCTCATCCTGTTCGACTCCACTGTTGTTTCCATTACCGGAACTTGAACTTGGAATACACCAATTTCTATGGCAATGCCATGCCTTCGTTTGGCATTCTCTTGAGCAATATTTGGTTCGTTTGCATCTTCTGCATTTCAGAAATTCTCTGGGATATGTTTCCCATCTCCCACACTCCAAATTTCCACATTGTCTCACACCTCCTCTTATTTCATTCCTTCTGCAAGAATTTCTCATAATTACTCCTGACCAATAATACATGTCAGTACCCGACAAAAATGTAAACTTTTCTACCATGGGGAACAAATTGACTTTTTTGTATTCAAAAAGGGAATCATCATAATCTGGATCTTTAGGTCCATCAGTTAATTGGATTTGATCATCAATGTTGAAATTTTCATAGGAGTCATAATTCCACTTCTGCTTCAAGTAGTCTTTCTGCTCAAGTCTTTTCTTCCTGATAGAGAGGCTCAACTTCTTGCAATCTAGTTCAACGTGTTTATTGATCTTCTCATTGAGCTCGGATATGGCTAATTCACGGTCAACCCTATCGATAATGGATTCACATTCGACTATCTTATCATATAGCTCGCTTAATTTGTTCTGGTTAAGAGTTGGGAATAAGTTGCCAAAATTATCAGCATCAGAACCTGAGTCCGAAACAGACCCTGTCTCCGGATCAGATTCACCACCTTCAATAGTTACATCTTCAACATTTGTATCATTCACTCTCAATCCGTCCTCGACGTTGGTATCATCGTCACACAAATCAATCTTATCTTGCTCAAGAATAAAGTCATTGTTGGGAATTGAATTAAGGCTGCTAATTAGCTGTGGGGAGCTTGAAGCAGAAGCAGTGAAACTCAACCTTGAATTAAGATGGTCAGAAGGTCTCATATCGTTCATATCAGATCCAAGCATGCTTTCTCTCTCCAGTCTTAAATTCACCAATTTAGATTTTCTTGACTTCGGCTTTATGGTTGGACGTTGTTTAATAGCAAGATCTTTCTTCAATTTAGTTTTGAGTTGTTTCTCGATGAATAGTTTCAACTGTTTATCCCTAACACTCATGTCAATGACCAAATGAGTGTTCTGTAATATCTCTTTAAGATAAGGGTACTTCGAAATATAAGCTAACAACTGTAAGGACCATACAATATCATCATCTCTAGGAATTACGACCCCAGTCTCTGTAAAGCTCCTGGGTGATGTCTTAGCATTGGTCAAGTTTGACAAAGTTGTTGCTTTATCATCTTGAAGGTATAAATCAGATAAAAATTGTAAGCTATTGTCCATATTATAGTCTGTGTCACTCAAAAGTCTTGTATCAAGAAGCTCGCCTTCTTTCTCATCTCGTAATTTTTTCAACATTATCATGATCAAATAACGTCTTCTGACGTTACTGCTATTTCCTGAGACGTCGTACAAGTCACAGGTTTCACCAGTTTTCACTAGCTTGAATAATTGCTCGATGTTGAGGTTTTCATAATCTTCATTTGTTAAACTATTGGGATGGCTTCCATTGAAAAAAGGTATCGATTGCACAGAGGAAGTGGCTGCCAATGCTGCTGCAGCTGAAGACGTTGAAGAGTCTAGTCTGAAATTGTTCTGAAATGTTTCAAATTGATTCATAAAATTGGCATTATCAATACTATTATTGTTATCAGTTTCGTTTACTTCGTTATTTTCGTCAGTTGGATTTCTGATGTCTTCAGCTCCTTGGGTTGCATTGAAATTAGTTTCATTGGGTACTTGAGTTTGTAAATTTGTAGCCGGATGATGTGTTACGAGGTTTTCGTTGGCAGAAACAGATGGGTTCGCAAATGAAGTACTTGATCCTGAGAATCCTCTGTTGGCTTGAGTGAAAGCCCTTTCATGTAAAGTGATATAGTTATCAAGAATGGTAGCAATTATCGGTAACATACCAGCTCTAACGACTCTCTGTCTGATAGCTTCTGTACCTCTCGTACCTATCAATACCAAACACTGGAAAGCAAGTGTCCATTTCCAAGCAGTCAAGATTTTCTTCTCGCTGTTGAAGATATTGTCGTTCAAACTGAAATTACAATTGTGGCATTCGTGGAGAATTTCGATTAATCTCTCTATACCACCATCGGTTGAAAGCGTCTCTCTGACTTTCGCCAGTGATGAAACAAGGTACGTCAAGTGATTCAAGGAATTCACTAACGGCCTATCACTTGTAACATCTAATGCTCTGCGATCATAAACAGTGGTGCTTATGGTAACAGCAGCCCTATTATTAGTAATGGACTTATAATTTGAATCACGCATATAACCTTTTAACTCTGTAACACGTTATAACAAGTTCTTTTTTGAGTATCTGGCGTCTTTTTAACTCTTGAATACTGAAAATACAGATAGTATTAGGAAATTGAAAACGATACAACAACAGATCTTCTTAGCCTTTAAAAATTATGCAAAATTTTGAATAGATTTTTGAGAAACAGTTCACAAAAACGGGGTATGAGCTATGGATTGTTTATATCTTTATGTAGAAGCCACTTTCAGGTAACCTCAGGGATTTAAATTGAATAAATAAAATAAAATGGTTGATTGGTAATTGCCCTGTTGCCTTTTGACTTTGCGGGTTTGTCTCAATTTTTTTTTACTGAGTCAAGGAATTATTGCTTTTTGCACGACTTTCTAATCTACAATTGGTTGCAATTTGCAAAACTCTAGCATTGTCTATTAAATATCTAAAAGAAGGATTCGGCTTGAGCCACCAATTTGGTGGCTTGTTCCATAAACATCAAGGTCAAGATAGAATGAGGTCCAATTCTAAACAATTGAGCCCAAAATCCCTTGTAGAAGGCACTAGGTCCTTCGGTTCTAACAGTCTTAATAATACAATCTAACGGACCTTTGTACAAGTCACCTTTCTGGTTGTACACTCTGGTCAAGACCACATCCCAAGGATTCATTACGATTGCGACAGCAAACCCAGCCACAGAAGACGAAATTAAATGAACAAGAATGGAATTAGAGTCCACTATACCACTTTTGACAACCAAGTTCTTGGTATAAAAGTAAGCTGGTAATTGGGCAGATGATCCGGCACCAGTTCTTAAAATAGCAGCATCAACTCCTCTGAAAAGACCCTTTACACCTTCAGCTTTATAGATTTTGGAAAGACCTTCAAGAGGTGTTTTGTAATGTGTTTGTTGACCAACTGCCAACTTGGAATTATCAGCTTGAGCACTGGCAACTGCGCTATAAGATTGCATTCTTGTTTTGACCAAGAACAATGGATTGGCAACTATGGCACCCATGGTTCCAGAAATAAATCCTGCTGCGACGTTGATACCAAGGCTCTGCGGTACGACACCATTAACTATGGAATTAGGACTTATAATGTTGGTTAAATGATACCTTCCGGGCTCATAGAACCCAAAACGACATCCATTTAAACCTATTTGGTAGAAATATCCAGCAACAAGACCCTTTTGTAATCCTATGATACCCTCATTCTTGTAAATTACACCAAAGGCTTGGAAGGGGTTCTTATATATCTTTGGAACTGATTTATCAGCCTTAGCCAACTCACCTTGTAACTGCATTCTAGTCTTAATAAGCTCGATGGGATTGGTGAATGTAACCGCTCCGCATGCTGCTATAGCACCTGCTATAAACCCACCTAACGTAGACACTCTAGGGGTCTCTTTGTGGTCGCTCATGAGTTCTTGTGGTAGTGAAAGCGATCTTTTGTCACGAGACTGTCAAATTGAAATATGCGATTTGAAAAAAAAAAGCGGTTTCAAGCTTTGATACCGGTCCTAATTTTCCGGTAACGGTAAGCGAAAAAATATTCTATACTCTAATCAAAGATACATCGAAGCATTACTTGCAAATGTTCTCGGTATATTCATTTCAAAATACATTGGAAGATTCTGCTCTGACTAATTACCTTCTTAAGCGAAATAAATGGAATAATTCAAGTCAAGAACCACTGAAAACTGCAATCCTTGAAAATATAATTGTTGCAAAAATCATGGAAAATAGTTTATTCAAATTGATCTTTTGCTTTAACGTAGAATATTTTTGGTAGTTACATCTGATGTTATTCATCTCAGTATCAAGTATATACGACTCTTGCTTTAGAACCCAGCTTCTGTTCTTCTCTATTAGTGGTGATTTATAATTCTACAATCTGTCTAATATGCACCGCAGTTGAAGTGATGGTCTCGCATCATCTGAAAATTAATCATCAAATATCGAATCTCGAATCTTGAATTGATATCAGTTCTTATACATATAATATGCTCAGAGCATGGAAACAACTGCAGACACCGAAGGCAGGTATATTACCTAGAAGTCGTTATGCATCAAGCTTTAATCAAGCCAAAATCTTGAGTCAGTATCCGGTAGGTTTAAATTATCATGGTTTCGTTATCGAGCATGTTCAGCCTGTACCTGAATTTTCATTAGTTGCTGTGAAGTTGAAACATGCCAGGACAGGAAGTGAACACTTGCATCTTGATGCTCCCCATGATAAGAACAATGTTTTCTCTGTGGCATTCAAGACGAATCCTCCTAACGCCACCGGCGTTCCCCATATACTTGAACATACTACATTATGTGGATCTTACAAGTATCCTGTTCGTGATCCATTCTTTAAGATGTTGAATAGGTCTTTGAGCAATTTTATGAATGCAATGACCGGGCATGACTATACTTATTTCCCATTTGCTACCACCAATCCTAAGGATTTTGAAAATTTAATGGATGTCTATTTATCGTCAGTATTTGAGCCTTTGTTGACCTACGAGGACTTCACTCAAGAAGGTTGGAGGTTAGAAAATGAGGTACCAGATGATAAGTCTACTCCATTGACGTTTAAGGGTGTCGTATATAATGAAATGAAGGGACAATATTCTAATTCGGGATATTATTATTGGATTAAATTCCAGGAAGCCATCTATCCATCTTTGAATAACTCCGGAGGTGACCCCAAGTCTATTACAGACTTGCAGTACGAAGACTTAATAGATTTTCAGGCTTCATGTTACCACCCTTCCAATGCTAAGACCTTTACCTACGGTTCGCTACCATTATTCAAGCACTTGCAGAAGTTGAATGAAATGTACGGTCCTTTTGGAGCACGTAATACCAAAACTGTGGTCAAGCAGCCAAGTTTCAATCTGACCAAACCAACTGAAGTCGTCGACGTTCCTGGTCCTGTGGATGTTATGAGTGGAAAACCTATAGGCCAACAATACAAGTCTTCCATAACTTGGTACTTGGGTGATCCTTTGGAAGAAGGTAGAGAATTTGAAGTGTTTAAATGGAAGGTTCTTAACTCTTTACTTTGCGATGGTCATAGTTCTCCTTTTTACCAAGAATTAATCGAGAAAGAGTATGGTGATGATTTTACCATTAATACTGGTTTGGATGCCACAACTGCACTTTTGTCATTTACCATTGGGGTTAATAACTTAACCAAAGAAGCTTCAGAGAACCTTGAGAATAAAGTTAGACAGATTATTCTGGAGAAAGTCATACCAGCTTTTCAATCGGACTCTGAAATTTTTAGAGAAAGAGTAGAAGCTATTTTACATCAGTTGGAATTGAACTTCAAGAAACACAAGCCTGATTTTGGATTGGGTTTGTTACACTCCATTGTACCAACCTGGATGAACAACTCTGATCCGATCAAGTCATTACAGATAGAAGCCATTCTTGAAGAGTTCAAGCAGGAATACAATACCAAAGGCTTACACATGTTTAATCCTTTGTTAGAAGCCTCGCTCCTTAATGAAACTAATCCTGTTTTCAAGTTCAACATGATTCCAGACGAGAACTTCACTCAAAATTTGAGTAATGAAGAGAAATCCAGACTTGACTCTAAAGTTGAACAGTTAGAAGATGAGGATAAAGATATCATCGTGGAAAGGGCAATCAAGCTTTCCGAGAAGCAGAAGCAAGAGGAAGACGTTTCCGTCTTACCCACTCTTTCATTGTACGATATCCCAAGGAAGGGTGATTTCTATAAACTTAACTTTGGAGACCTTAATGGGAAGAAAATACAAAAGAGAATTGTTGATACCAATGGTTTAGTATATGTCACAGCAGCGAAAGACTTCAAATATTTGCCAAGCAAGTACTATCAATACTTGCCACTATTCATTTCATGCCTCACTAATTTGGCCGGTACTTCTCGTACACCAATCATTGATTTGGAGACAAAAATTCAGAAATTGACAGGTGGAGTTTCATTTTCTTTAAGCAATAAGACAAATCCTTATGACATTTCCCAAGCCAATTTGAAATTTGTTGCTTCTGGTATGGCTCTTTCTCAGAATATAGAGCATGTATTCAACCTTTGGACCGAAATCTTGACAGAGACAAACTTGAGTGATGATCCAGAGGTGATTGACAAATTAGGCACGTTGATAAAGAACTTAGGCCAAAACCAGATGAATAATATTGCGGAAAGAGGCCACTCTTACTCATCATCATATTCTAATTCTCAATTAACCGTCAGCAAAAATATTAGAAATATTACTTCAGGTATTGGTCAAGTTGATTTTGTGATGGGGTTGAATAGTAATTTGGAAATCCAAGGCAAAGAATATTTGAAGAAAGAGGTATTACCAACATTACGAGAAATCCAAAAATTAGTAATAAGCGGATTTACACAAGGAAACAAGTCAGGATTCGAGTATAATTTAATCGGAGAAAGTGAAGCTATAGCTGAAACAGAAAAAGCTGTCATAAAGTTTGATGATTTAATTTCTAAGTTAACACCAGAAGAATTGCCAGATCAGCTTGCTAAGTTCACAAGTGACTTCGAACAAAATCATCCTGCAAAATACAAGAATCAAACCTTGATAGACTTGCCATTTCAAATAGGTTACTCTTCTTTGGCTAAATTAGGAGCAGAGTATGCCTCAAAAGATGGTGCTGTATTACAGGTGCTTGCTCAGTTATTATCATTCAAACACTTGCATTCGATAATTAGAGAAGCCAATGGTGCTTATGGAGGTGGTATGAATTTCGATGGTTTAGGAGGAACTATCAATTTTTACTCTTATAGAGATCCGAATTCTTTAAAGTCTCTCGAATCTTTTAGAGAATCATACCAAGTAGCATTGGATAAGTTGCAATCTAACTGGACTGATGGAGATTTACAAGAAGCCAAGTTATCAATCTTTCAAAGTGTCGATGCACCTTCTCATGTGGCTCTGCAAGGAGTTGCAGCATTCATTGACGGGATTACTGATGAGATGAGACAAGAAAGAAGAGAGAATTTCTTGTATATCGACAAAGAAGACTTGATAGAAGTAGCAGAAAAGTACTTACTCAAAGGAGATACTGAAGTAGCTACCGTCATAGGTGACAATCTGCAATTAAACATTTCGGCAGAAGATTCTGATTGGAACATCAAGAGTTACTCACAATAGATATATGAATTCTGTAAATAGCTAATTTATTCATCAAATTACTAAGTTTTTCAAATATGTATTTTCATTAAGTGAAACTTCGGTTATATATACAAGATATCAGCAAGTCTGACAAAGTATCACACACGATGTTGTCTGTAAAAGTCTTTTGGGACAACTTCTGGGACTCTTCTCTTTTTGTCCTCAGTGAACAAGCAATGTCTCTTAGCAACTGGGTCATAAAGGATTAAATTAAGTTTTCTTGTGTGTCTAGGAATATTGAACCATTTCTCATAGCCGGTCTTAGCAGCTGATACAAGCTTCACCATAGTGTGTGTCGTTTTGGCCTTGGCCATATTGGATTATCTTGTGAAGTGGATCTGAAAAATTCACTGGAATAAAAATTCGCACTTTGTCTTCAGACTAGACTTCCTAATGCGGATGGACACCGTATTCTTTCAAACCATGGGTTCACAAATCTATTTTTATGGACGCGCAATTGAAAAATTTGGAGATTGGACACACGCCAGATCAACAACAACTAAATCACAACGTATCATCTTCCAATTTTCATAAGATGAGAGCTCATAGCGTGTTTTTAATCATTTCAGCATTATTTGCCCTTGCAACTGCCTTGAATTTGGACATTTTGGCTAATTCCAATCCTGAGCCTGTGTGTATCAGAGATTTTGCCGGTGAAGGTCAGTTAGTTGTCATCAAAATAAAGACCAGTGGAAGAGCAGGTGACGGTCAACAATTGGACCTTGTGGTAACTGACTCACTTGGAAATGAACTCCGTAGAAAGAAGGATATTGGTTCCACCCACACTGCCACATTTACCAGTTTCCACAGTGCTGCATTTGATGTTTGTTTCACCAATCGTTTGGAAAGTAAGGCCAGATACACCCATTTATCCAGAGAGATTGAATTGGATATCGAAAGTGGAGCAGCCGCCAGAGACTGGAATGCCATCCAAGCTGCCGAAAAGTTAAAGCCAAATGAAGTGGAATTGCTTAGGATTGATGAAATGACCACCGAAATTGTGAACGAGTTGCAGTATTTGAAGAGAAGAGAAGAGAGAATGAGAGATACCAACGAATCCACCAACTCTAGAGTAAAGTACTTCTCTATGTTGGTTGTCTTTGCTTTGATTGGTTTGGGTGCTTGGCAAATACAATACTTGAGACACTATTTCAAGGTGAAGCATATTATTTAGTGCCTACCACATCTTGGAGCGCATATGTATCTTTAAATAGTAGGATAT
This sequence comes from Yamadazyma vaughaniae, assembly GCA_030569695.1. Lineage (NCBI taxonomy): Eukaryota > Fungi > Ascomycota > Pichiomycetes > Serinales > Debaryomycetaceae > Yamadazyma > Yamadazyma vaughaniae. The sequence continues at coordinate 200,529 of JAJMLO010000003.1, read as the reverse complement.
TTGAAAAAAAAAGTTACAGAACGAATTTTCAATGTAGGATTATTTCCATAATAGATTCTAATTATAGGCTTGGAGTATGCTGACTTCATGGGACGTGATATTGGGAAGTTCTTTCTCATTCAATAATAGGTCAATTTTTGATAACTCTTGATGCACAACTGACACAAGTTTGTCTAAAGGATCCTTTTCCAATTTATCTTCCAAGCTGTTGTTCCATCTTTGTATCAACATGATCAAATAGAATAGAGTGATTTTAGTTGCATTCCATAGTCTTAGAATCTCCTCATGAAACGATGTATTTAGCAAACTTTTGACAATAAGTTTAGACTTAACTCTTACAAATATCAGAAATGCTTTGACTAAATGTCGTGGTTTATCATTACAGCTTAAGTACAATTCATTCAATTCGGCCAACAAGTCAATATTCCAAGCATTCTCAAGAATCAGGATCATCATGAACAATGTAAAGTGAAGATAATGAAGTGAATATGAAGTCTGCATAGTAACATTCACAGTAGTTCTTATGAACTGATCGAATGTTGTTTGATGCAATAGTAATAACTTTGAAGAAAGTAACTTGAAAAAATATTTGAAACCAAACTCAGAATCTGCATCTATCGAGTTCAAGTCACATTCCATTGGAGATAGGCCCTTGACCAAGCAAAACCTGTAGCACAAATGTACAATTTTGAATCTCAAGTCCATTGAATCAACAACACTTCTATTAAGTTTATTAATATCGGCCTTGTTGAGCTTCATAGTTAATCTTATTTCTTTCTCATAACATGGTGATGCTTTTACATGAGATTCTTCTAGATTTGAGCCATAAAACGCAACCTCTATTATACGGTCGAACCAATAAATCGATTTGGAACTTCTCTGCAGAAACAATTTGCTCAAGAGATATTGATTGGAATCAACCAAGTTATTATAAAGCCTTTTCTCTTGTGGAGAAAGGGTAGCGGATGATTTAAGAATAGGTGCTAGTTTCCGGTCTATGAATACTTGTAAATCATATTCGATAAAATTTAACACGACTAGGAGAAACTGCTTATATGATGCATATATCAATTGATGATTATCAAGTCCATCTGAAGAGTTTGCAGCACAGTATAATACCCATTCGAGTAAGTTCCAAATCGAATAGCCGTTCTTATGAAGGGGATCCAAAGCTTCTGTTATCAACAATTCATCGAAGATTCGGAAGTCTTCTTGGGAAACCGGACTGGGGCTGTTTCTTTCAGACTTGAGATTTGCAAGCTGAGTTATAGAACTTAATGCATCCAGAATTTTATCATTTTTGATGCTATTACTACCATTCACATACTTCTCTATATCAATTTCTTCTGGCTGCTCAAGCTCTGGGGACGCATTTTTTAGTTTTTTACTCACGGGTGAGTAGTCTTCTGCCGTGTTGGATCTTCTCTTAGGAGATTTTTCTAGCATTTCAGTAACTGAGTATAGCTTCGAAACATTTAACTGCGCTTTTCTCTTTGCTGATCTTCCTGGGGAAATTCTATTGTGTGACTGGTTAATGAACAAGGAGAATAATTCATTCAATGAGGTATAGATCTTATGTTTCTCTGGTTCTGGAGATGCAGGATCGTTCAAATATTTCAAATACAGTCGAAATATTCGTATTGATTTAGCATTTAAACCTACCAAATCAGTGTATTCCCTTTGGACTTCTTTATCAGAATTTGGATTGCCAAACTCAAATGGTTCCAGAATTGTCCAGTTTATTGCAGGAATTTTGCAAGACAAGGTCAATAAAACCCGAAGGAAATTAAGACCAGGGACGAAAGGTGGATTGGAGATGCTACTGGCTGCGACACAATTTGAAGATAGTATTTGGCTCACTAACAAATCAAGCAGAGCTATATCCGTGAAGTTTGTACCGTCAGACTCATCAATGGATGATATGAAAGGTAGACACTCATTTAAAGTATCATATTCCACTTGTTCAGAGTCTATTGAACTGTGTGTCATTTTCCTTCTGGTTAAAAACTACACCAGTCGCGATCTGAATAGGAAATATCGTAATTTCATTAAAGTATTATGTACAATTTAACACTAGTCATATTCACCAATGTTACCCAAAATGCAGGCAAAGTCTTTCACTCCTATGAACATCCCATTCGTTGTTCTAGCGAAATCAAAGTTGTAAGTATTACCTGAGTCATCAACTGAGCAGCAGCTTAACATGTCAATCAAAAGAACATCGCTCAATGTTTGCTTCCCTGTTCCATCTAAATTCAACTCTGCTTTGATTTTCTTTAAATCAACCAATGTTAATTGGTATTGTAGTATTTGATCTGAAGAAAGACTTTGGGGTGCCACAGTTTCCACAACCAATTTCCATGTTTCTTTGATGAACTCGTAGTTATCGCGGTAGTGAAGTAATTTGTTGCAATAGTTGATCAACTTATCTACATCCACTATATCTATGATATTGGCATCATCACTGAAATCACTTGTAATAGTAAGACTACCAATCATTTGAAGTACAATTTCTGATTTTGCTGACTTGAATTTAAGAAGTGTTCCTCGAGTTTCATAAAAGTACTTAGTGGCATCAAGAACATCTTGTGTGAAGCATTTCGGAATTTTGAGCAGTTTGAAAACAGCCTTCAAATGCTTTAAGTGAATATCTTCCTGTTGTTCTGTGAGTATTGCATATGTTTCTAGTACCTCCTCTTCGTAGTTCGGTTGAATTGTAGCAAATTTCTTGGATACCCCGGTTGTGTTTCTCTTCTTAGCCATTATGAAAAAAGAGTGGGATATCAAATCTCTTATCGTCGCGAAGTATCTCGATATTGTTGAAGGTTCATTATGAGTTTTCCGGCGATTGAAACTGAATTGGTGGATGTTTCTTCATCTTTGCAGGAAGGTTTACCTTGTAGAGTGTTTTTCAAAAAAGACTCTCAACAACCCAGTGGAAGTTTCAAATTAAGAGGAATTGGCCATTTAATAGGAACGAAAATTCAACAAGTAGAAGGCTCTAGAGTTGTTGAAGTCTTTTCTTCATCAGGGGGCAATGCCGGTATTGCTGCTGCCTACAGTTCGAGATTTTACAAAGTCCAATGTACAGTGGTTCTTCCGGTGACTTCAAAACCAGCTGTTAGAAAATCATTAGAAGATTTAGGGGCCACTGTCTACGTTCATGGGCAACATTGGGGGGAAGCTGATACGTATTTAAAGGAAACACTTATTGCTGGGCTAGGACCAGAGGTTTTACCAATATATTGTCATCCATTCGATGATCCTTTAGTTTGGGAAGGGCATGGATCCATTATCAGTGAGATAGAGCAACAATTACTGGAAGCTGACTTGAAGAAAGTTAAAGGTGTTGTATGTAGTGTTGGAGGTGGTGGACTTCTATGTGGAATAATCGGTGGGATGAAAAAATCACAGCATTTGAAATCAGTTCCGGTTTTGGCAGTAGAAACAGAAGGAGCTCCTACTTTAGACGAGGCTATAAAGCAGGACAAAGTGGTTCATCTTGAGTCAGTCAAGACATTAGCCACTTCTTTAGCTTCTCCTTATATTTGTGCCCAAGCCCTTGAGTATCATAAGTCCCATGAATTGAAGAATTGTCTCATACCAGATGTAGATTCGGCTCGTGCCTGTGTTTTATATCACGATTCCTTTGGCGAAATAGTTGAGCCAGCTTGTGGGGCTTCAATTTCAATGGTTACTGAGAACCGAAGTATCCTTAGTGATTCATTTGCAGAACTTCAACCAGATGATGTGATTATTGTAGTTGTATGCGGGGGTACTGTATCTTCCCAAGAAGACATTGAATCTTATAGACACTTATGAGTTATATATATATTAATGGTATGCTTTGATCTTTGGATTTATCATATGAAAGATAAACCGCATTCAGTTCGCAAATTTCTATGTTAACTAAAGTTAACAATTGTAGCAAAGTTAAATTCCTGCTCAGTTGTTTCAAATATCAATCCAAACTGGTAACACATTATGAGCTCTAGATGGCTACCCCTGTGGTCCAATGCGGATACCACAGAAAGTGTGGATGAATTACTTCCTACAGAATCGAATAGAGAATCGAGCACTTCCCCAGATAGGAATACAATTAGAACCATTTCTACACATCTAACTTCTGGAAGTTGGATGAACTGGAGAAGGGGAAGCAATGAACAGTATCTCAAAGATCACGAGCATGCCATTGGAGAAGGAAATGATAAAGATGTCGAGGATTCACAGAAAAGGACTCCCCTTATCAACACCGATAACAACAACGAGAATGTGGAAGAGGAAGACGAGAATGATGAAATCGATGACCATATATCCGGTGATCGTAAAAAAAGCGTTTCTTCTTGGAGTTTCTGGAATAACCATAGAGACTCTATGACATCCACAGATGACATTTCAGATGCAAATAGTACGAATAGAGATGAAGTTGAACTGAGAGAAAAGGATACTAGACAAAATAAAAAGGATAAAAAAGGGCAGAACAATAAAGAACGAGAGCGAGATGACCATGTTAATGTTACAAATGCCATAGTCACATCTACGTCTACTTCGAATTTAAGCATTCGTCCTGAATCAAATGAGAATAACCAGCAAGATGACGCTGTGTTGTATAAGGCTCATGACGAGGCTAAACAATTCAATAAAATTAATACGCATAAGAATGAGAACTTGAGAGAGAACATTATTGTTCCTGATTGGGATAGTTGTCTACCAAATCTGAATTCACTTATTGCTGGAAACAGTTTGGCTTCAAGCCTCTTCGGGAATACTTCAACGTCAAACCAAAACTCAAGCAACAGTAAAGTTGATGCCATGAACTGGAGAACATTTTTGAGCCAACTTTCTACCAAGCTCGGATTTAGTTCCCAAACATTGTCTAGCGTTATGGATGAAGACAATGATGAACCAGAAGAATCATCTGAGAATTCTAGTGCTTCTAAGGACAAAATTGAGAAGGAATTTAACCTTCTATACGAGAGAACATATAAGCTTTTTGGTAGATCCCTTGCCAAACTATCTGATCACAAAAAAGCGTGCCTTCCAAGCTATAATAAATTCTATACTAAAGCTGAAGAGGATTCTTATACTTATGACCAAAAGACCCAGATTGAAGAGGACGAGGCAGATCCAAATTCAATATTTATCACCAATGATCCAATGGGAAATCTTATTATCAACCAAAAGAATCCAAATAGACATGGTAAGACTCAAATTAAAAATGCTGAAGTAGTACGTCAAAAGAGCCATTCCTTGAAGAAGATCAAGAAAATACTTATTATAGGAGTTCATGGCTTTTTTCCGACCAAGATGATAAGACCTCTTATTGGAGCCCCAAAAGGAACGTCATTGAAGTTTGCAACTGAAGCAGAAAAGGCAATGCTCCGTTATTGTATTGATAACAAATTGATTGACGAGGATGATAGTAAGCTGGTGAGTATTCAGAAAATTGCATTGGAAAAAGAAGGTAAGATATTTGACAGAGTTGAGTTCTTCACGGAGATTTTAACAAAATGGCAGGAAGAGCTTAACAAAGCTGATTTGATTTTTGTGGCTTCACATTCTCAAGGTTGTGTTGTATCCATCATTCTCTTGGCCAAATTAATAAGCATGGGTATTTTGAAGGACGCTATAAATAAAAGGATAGGTATTCTTGGAATGGCTGGTATCAATAATGGTCCTTTCTATGGGGTAGATAAGTCTTTCTTCATGAAAGCGTACTCTGCTATTGAGCATGACTCAATGATGGAGTTGTTTGAGTTAACTAAGTTTACAAGTGAACAATCATTAGTGTACAAAGAGTCAATGCAAATAATTATCAATGCTAATGTTAAGATATGTTTTATTGGTTCGATCAATGACCAGTTGGTTCCTATGTACTCCGCATTGGCCTCACATATTTATCATCCCAATATTTACCGGGCTTGTTACATTGATCATTCATCCCAAACTCCGTTATTTATCCAAAAATTGGTGAGCCTTTGTTGTCAGTTACAAAACTTGGGTTATTTCGATAACAATGTAATGAAGGAACTTAGTTATGCTTTGGCTGGTCCCTTGACTGGTGGTGGACATTCAAAAATCTATAATGATGGTAAGGTATATGATTTGGGTATCAAGTTTGTATTGGATACTGATGATATTGTTATCCCCCCTACTACCAAATCACAACCAACTTTGTTGAAAGGCTTGTCGTCTCCCGATGCTATATCAAAACCACAAAATGGTCTTGTAACTAATGGTATCGGATCATATGGCAGCTTACCCGTCAACGAGGAGGCTACCGAAATAATCAAGCTACCGATGACCAACCAAGTTTACATCAAAGAGTTCAATATCAGCAAAATTGGAACTAATCCATTTATTCTTCCATGGTGCTTGAGAGGACTTCTTTTCAATATTGAAAAGAACTGGCCCAACAATAATAAACTAATAAGTGTGGAGAAAGGTAACAAATTGGGTAAGACTGGATACGATGAAATTAACGAACTTTATGAATTATTCGACAATTGGAAACCAGAAAGTAAGATTTTGAAGGAACTTAAGTTCAGATTGAATGGTTTAAGAGCTAGTAAGCTATAGATTTAGAAGAATATAAATATGTATTTGTAGTTACAATAGTGTGAGGCCCAAGTTAAAACTTAAATGGTAACGAAAATTGAAAAATCCTGAAATTCAATCTTTATTTGTTTGGAATTATACGAAACAAATACGGGAAACAACTGAGAAACTTTTGAAATATGTTTCAATCGGTTAGTGATTCCCAAACACCTCCAGTTGAAGGCCAAAGGTTCACTTTGGATCCGTACTCATACGAGTCCAAAGGCGAAGCTGATGATTATTTAACGCCTGACTCTAAAGAGTCTCTCAGTGAGAATGATAATAATTACGATTGGGGAGACCAAGATATGAAGAAGGTGAAGTACCTTGCTCATTACGACATAACGTTACTGGGTATTAATGAATTTTTTCCTCAGAGACCCGTTGATGTTGTCTTGGCCAAGATAAGAACGGTACTCGATAGACCTTTATGGACAAGATCAGAAGTCGTCTTATTGGCGAACCATTGTCAAGGCCTTGAGAAACTTGAAAATAAACAACTACCTTCCCGTAATATTGTTCAGATTCAAGAAAAGCTCCTGGAGATTAACAATATTCTCTCCCAGTTGCAGGTTCCTGAGGATTGGTCAAAACAAGACGTGTCAAAGTTAGTGTACCAAATATCTTACGATATGACACTTAGGGGATTATTTGAAGAATTGCCAGACCATCCCATTGAAGAGATTACCTCTATTGTCGAAGGTGTTCCCAACTGGACTCCAATTGAAGTTTACTTTCTACGAGTTGCCAAGTATCTGAACCTTGAGTCGGCCGAAATAGAAGAAGAGTTACCTTTCCGGTCTTCAACTGAAATTGCTTTGCATTACTCCCAAGTCACTGAGCTTGACCCACAGATAGACTTAGATTTGTTGGAGTACATAAGACGCTTTGATGGTACGCGTCGTGCTTTCAGATTGAACTTCCCTGGAATCCCGTCCAGGGAACTTGTTCAGGTTGGTTTGCATTTGAAGACCTTTAAATTCACAGAAGAAGAAGAGACAGTCATCAAGGACTGTGTAGAGAAAGATATGTCCGTTCTTTATATCCAATCTATACTTCCTTTTAGATCGTCTTCTAGCATTGAATCGAGGATTAAGGCATTGAAGAATACACACAGAAAAACAAAATTCAAAAACGGTCTTGAAGAGCTTATATATTTATCTGAGTGGTACAGTTCTGACAAGTTCAGTTCTCGTTCAAGCCGAAGAAGAACCAGAAAAGTGGTTGAAGAGGAGGTCCCTGAGAGTCTGCCAATCGAATCCGATGACAAGAAACGCTTGACCTTGGAGGAATATAAAGAAGAGAAAAAAAGGAAGCAGGAAGAATTAATAAGAAAGAAAGAAAGACAAGAAACCTTGAGATTGGAAAGGATCAGAAAAGCCGAGGAGCTAGCTAAGTTACCAAAAAAGATAAAACCTGCTACTAGTTCGAAGCACGGTAGCCATATTCTTCGTCAACTAGCAACAGAAGCCGCATATTTCCAGTCAGTTACCGGTGATAAACAATTGGTCAAAGATAACGAAAAGAGGAAACGTCAGAAGACTGTATTCTTTGTCCCCCAATTCGAAGATAGGAAATTGCTCAAAAGAATATTGAAAAAGAAAGCCAATAAGAAGAGGAAATTGAAGGCGGAAAGAAAGGTCTCAAAAAGGGCGAGTAACAAATTGAAAGGTGCTTCCCAGAAAGATGCAGCTTCTACCGAACCAGAAGACGAAAGTGGTCTCTCGAGCGAGGAATTCGAGTTGGAGGACGACGACGAACCAGAAACAGTAAGTCCATTCGATCCATATGACATCAATGTGGATACTGTCTTTGATATGAAAGGAAGACAGTTGTTTGCTGATGCAATTTATAATGAAAATCCATCTATACCCGAATTGAAGTTTTTACCCGAAGATTTAACTACCGATATTTTAGAGGAAATGAGCACTGATTTGTACCAAACCGACGTATTATCGGCTAAAATTGTTTTGGACTTTCCTAAAAGATATAACAGTCTTGGTGATACATTTCCACCTTTATTCATCTCCACCGATGATGGGGATTTATCGTTGAATCCCAACAACAGGATAAGACTAAGAACCTTACTATATCCACAGCATTCAGAACTATTCATACTAGCATCGCCTAAGCAGAATGAATTGAACCCCTTATTCGAAATCCAAAAGTTTTTCCAAATTCACTACTGCCTTTATTTCTCTCATTCAGAGAAGTTGAAGGATATCATTTATGATGAGTACTGTCGTGGAGTAGAGGCCTCTTTTGATCAAAACAAAGTGACTGATTTTCTTACTATTGTCGATAAATGGAATACTTTGATGCTTATTTTGTCACCTCACCCAGAACGTAATAAGTTTTCAACAATTGATATCAATCCTGAAATCAGACGATATGTTGAAGGTCATCGTTATATGAAACCTTCTAAGGATTCTTTACATTTGGACACTTTCTTCTCAACTTTCTTAGAATGTCAATTGACTATCCTGAAGCCTGAACCAGGTATTTTATTAGAGAACCTGAAGTGTCAGGGAAGTCTGAATCAAACTCCATTGACGGAAGAAAAACAGATTCTTGAAAGACCTGCAAATTACTCGTCTCAATTCTTCTCGTGTTTAAAGCAGAAGTCAACCGTTTCTCGATATTGTATGCAACAGCTCTTGATCAGAGTATATGCACGAGTTGTGTCAACGAGATCAAGGGAACTTAGACGTTATAAAGCGTTCACTGCTGAAGTTTATGGTGAGCTTTTGCCTTCATTCGTGAGTGAGGTATTGACGAAGGTGGACTTCAAACCTCATCAAAAATTTTATGATTTAGGTTCAGGCGTGGGTAATACATCTTTCCAAGCAGCTATCGAGTTCGGTGCTAACTTCAGTGGTGGTTGTGAATTAATGGAACATGCCTCACGGTTGACGGCTATACAGGAGCTCACTATCAATAAGCACTTGCAAATTTTCGGAATGAAGCCCTTAAATATGAGATTTGCTCTTGCTCAAAGCTTTGTTAACAACGAATTTGTTAGAAATGATGTCCTTGATTGCGATGTGTTGATTGTAAATAATTATTTGTTTGATATGAAGTTAAACTTTGAGGTTGGAAGGCTTCTATTTGGACTCAGACCGGGTTCGAAGATCATAAGTTTGAAAAATTTCATTACACCCAGATACAAATCAACCGGGGATGAAACAGTTTTTGACTATCTCGAGGTTGAAAAGCACGAAATGAGTGACTTCTTCTCTGTTAGTTGGACAGCAAATAAAGTTCCTTACTACATATCTACTGTATCTGACACAATAAGGCCACAATATCTTTGAATATAGTGGGATATGTTAAATAAATATTGTATCAATAAATTGTATAATAATATATGTACTTAATGTTACATGTCTATTAATTAAATCTTTGCCTTCTTGGTGGCTTGATTTTCCTTGTCGTCTATTTCTCTTTTGAGATTAAGATTTCCTGAAGACATTGGTTCTATCGAGCCTGCTCTGGTACTGCTATTGGAACCACTTATACCATTTAGTTTCGACTTTTTCTTATTAGCTGTATCAACCTCCCTCGAGAGGGCCAATAAAAGTGTACTGATTCTTCTTCCAAGTTCTTGAGAAGTTCTAGACAACATGAACCAATCAAATTTAAAAAGACCACTTAATGCTATTTCTTCCCTGACTTTCTCAGACAAGTTGTCACTAAATATACCATGTTTATAGACACATGCCAAAATAAATCTATCCTCAAGTTTAGAATAAATTCTTTTTGAGTTGTTCGGTGGGTATGCAATGACTAATTCTGATAATGGGTCTTGTAGATTACTCATTTTACTGTGCAAAATCTCTTGTTGCCTCTGTAACTTGGCAAGCTTCTTCTCGCTAGATTGTATCTGGGAAATATACTTTTCATACCCTTCGATCAATGAGTAGCTAGTCCAAAACTTTTTGGAATATTGTTCAACTTCCTCAGGAGTTTTTGTTCCCACAGACTTTGCAATCTGTGTATAGGCATTCCTACCGTGCTTAGCAGATCCATGAATGAAGTTAGTAAAATCCCTCCTGGTCCACGTATGAAAAGACTGATTCAATAAGTCTGTTTTTAATTTTACTTCTTCTTCTGTGAGTGAGACAACATTATCCACTTTTTTCTGTTCTATTTTTCTTCTTTGTTCTCGGGAAACGTCACTCTTGTACTCGTCTGCTAAGAATTCTTCATCACTATCCCCAAAATCATCCACCGTGAATCTATATCCAATGTCTTTCTTATATTGTAATTGTTCCCTTTCAAGGAGTTCCTTAAGCCCATCAGGGAAGAATTGGTGGTCTTGGATATTATATTGTTTGGGAGCCCTTGTCTTGACCTGAATGTTTGACGACTTAGTTGGACCTGTGACTTTCAATACGTCTTTATAATAGTTATCAATTGAGTATGTTTGCTCTTTTCTTTCTCTTTTACTAGGATTGATCCATGCAAAATTGCTACCTCCAGTTTCCTTCTTGGCAAAGTTTTCGCCATTCCATTCCCAAGTCGAATTATCAAATGTGAAGTTTTGGATATCATCTAATCCCAATTTGTCAAATTTTTGATTCAAGGTCTTAGTCTTCTCAGCACCTTTAGACAAAATCGCATCAATATCATCATCGAACATATCTTCTGCATCCTTTCCAGACTCAAAAACAGTCTGGGCTCCATGTTGAATCATTCCCAACAAATCATCCTTACTGTTACCAATTGATGCAGATGAATTTTGTCTACCTTGTTGAATAACCAATTGATCCAATCTTAATTTCTGAGCCGCTCTTTCTAATACCTTCTCTTCGATGGCATTCTCTGTTACGAACCGATAAACTTTCACTTGCTTCTTCTGCCCAATTCTATGGGCTCTATCCATTGCTTGTAAATCTGCTTGGGGATTCCAATCTGAATCGTACAAAATCACGATATCAGCTGTAGTTAAATTGATACCCAAACCTCCAGCTCTTGTAGTTAATAAGAAAAGAAATTTGTCCAGGTCTGGTGCATTGTAATCATCAATTGCTTGGATTCTATCTTCATGAGATGTTGAGCCATCAATACGACAATATTGATAATCTCTCAAATAACAATAATCCTCCAAAATGTCCAACAATCTAGACATTTGAGAAAAGATCAAAACCCTTGATCCTTCCTTCTGGAATTTCTTTAACATCTTATCTAGAATAATCATTTTACCTGAATTATAACATAAGTGCTCATCTGTTGTAAAAGGAGGGCCAGGCTCCGCTCCATCGAACAAATATGGATGATTACAACACTTCCGAAGTTGCATTACTATATTCAAAAGACGTGTCTTTCCTTCTCTTTTACCTATAGCTCCATTTACTGCATCGATATCTTTTTCCAATAATTGTTTGTACCACTTCCTCTGCATTTCTGTCATTCCAATGTAAACATTTGTCTCAATTTTTGGAAGCAATGATTTTTCCACATCGGCTTTCACTCTTCTCAACAAAAAAGGACTCAAAAGCTGATGCAACTGCTGCACAACCTTATCTTGATCCTGATCTTCATTCTCTTTACCCCCTTGGTTTTCAAACCAATCGTCAAACACTTCTGAATCACCGAAAACATCCGGTAGAAGAAAGTTTAATAATGCCCACAATTCGTGTAAATTATTTTGCAATGGAGTACCAGTGATTAAGAGTCTATTTCTAGAATAGAATAACCTGATAATTTGAGATAATGAACTTTCTTCGTTCTTAATTCTATGGGCTTCATCGACCACAATATATTCCCAACGGAATTTTTTTAATTGGGATTTCTCACGAATAACCATTTCGAAAGATGTAACCAAAACATCAAAGTTGGCAGTCAATAAAACATTTTGTATGATGTCTTGTCTTTCCTGCTTATTTCCCTGTAACACAACCACATTGACTTCAGGAGTCCAACGGGCAAACTCCCTTCTCCAGTTATCCAATGTTGACTTCGGCACTATCACAATGAAAGGTCCATCAATGTGCCTTATGAATCTTAAATATCCTAGGAAAGAAATGGTCTGCAAGGTTTTTCCCAACCCCATTTCATCAGCAAGAATTCCACTCAATCTATTTTCATACAAAGATATCAACCAGTTCAATCCTTGGACTTGATACTCTCTTAGTTTACCATCATGAATGTATGCAGGGCTTTCTACCAAAACTGTTTTCTCTTGTCCAGCATCCCCTACATGCTTCTCTTCTTCCAATAATTCAGCATCTTCTTCTTTCTCCGTTTTCCTACGTTTCTTGTTTTTCTTTGTGTCCTTCAATTGAATGGAATGTTCACTGTCGAGTTGACGGATTAATTTCTTGAACTGTTGATCTTTGGATGCATTCAAGTCAATAAAGTATCTGAATAAAGGTGTTAATCCCAAAAGATGTTTGAACCTAACGGTGGAGTCGTCAACGTCATTTTTTTTGGCAACTGCAGGGTCTACATTGAGAAGAAACCTATCTCTTCTTTGACGTGGGGTTTCGGAATTGAAATGGACACCGTTGACACCATTAGAAGATTCTGAATTAGACAGATCTTCAAATTTGGCAGATTTCGTTCTGGTCATGATGCGTTAAAAAAAAACCGAGTGAAAATAAGGGTATATATTTTTTTGCCTCGCTTTGAAATATTTCCGATTTGCAACAATAACGTCTAATCAATCACAAATAACGGTCGGGTCAATCAGGTGAGTTGATAACAAGGATTAAGATGGATTAAAAGGCTAAAAATGTTACAAATAAATAAGCAAAATTGTATTTAAAAAATGTTGACGTTTTAATGGGAAAAAAATAGGGAGTGGGAAATGTGAGTTTTTTATTTTTTTTAGTTAAAGTTCTCTTTCTGGCTAGTTATTAGCGTTGTGTTGATCTTTCTCATTTCTTTTTATCTCTGTGTGCGGGTAACTGACAATGCCGCTAAATTGGTTTATAGACGTGTTGTGCACTGCGAACTCTGAAAAATACAAGAAACCAATGTTGCAAGAGTTTATCACCGATATTCAAGAACAACCAAAATTGGGTCAATTTATTTACTTCTTTCACTATAATGTAGAGTTGCCATCGACTAAAGACCAATCTATACAATTTCTATTGTGAGACTTCAACCATTCATTACATTTCTTGAAACACCCGGCTGTGAAAAATCCTTTTGCGGCTGAAAATGGTGAAGGGTGGAATGTCTTGAGAACGTAAAAATTTTCAGATTTTTCTAAGTTGGGGAACTGTTTCACTGTTGTTTGGGCAGGCATACCCCAAGCCATTACTACAAATCCTCCTGTTGGTGTTTTGGTGTGGTAATTAATGGCCGTGTTAATCACCTGTTGAGTAAACGTTTCCCAACCTTGCTTTGAGTGACTATTAGCTTTATGTGCTTCGACAGTAAGGCAAGTATTAAGAAGAAGCACTCCCTCCTTAGCCCATTTACTCAAATTTCCTCCTCCACCTTTGCTGCTATCCGGTGCTTTGAAATCCGGATAGTCGTTCGCAATTGCCTTATAAATGTTCTTCAATGAAGGTGGGGGTTTTGTAGGTTCTAACACTGAGAATGCCAACCCATGTGCTTGATTAAAGTTATGGTAAGGATCCTGACCCAAAACAATACATTTTAAGTCAGGTAATGGTGTCAAATGGGACCAAGAGTATATTTGGTGAGGAGGTGGGAATATAGTCTTATTCTTTTGCTGGAGGGTGACAAATCGTTTCAATTGAAGAAAGTAAGGTTTGGTAAGCTCTTTGTGAAGAAATGTTAGCCAAGTTATATGTAAATACTTAATCTCTAGGTCCAATAGCTCTCTTTGTTCATGTGTTAACAGAGAAATCCATTCTTCTTTGTTGAAGTTGTACCGTTTGGTGAATTGAGTATAATTTGGATCGTCTAGCTTGCAATCGTACGGCTTGATAAGACTAGCAGTGACCTGAATCTGAGACTTTGGCTTTTCAATTGCAGCCGATCCACTGATCGCATCTGTTTTAACTGTAGTAGCAGAAGCAACAGATTTGTCTGAACCAGAACTTGACTTGATGACTTTCTTCACCAGGAAGAAGTCCGTGATCTTCGACTTCTTGTTCTCCTTATCAGCATCGGTATCACCAACTATTCTCTTGTTATTCAAGGTATTAGACATATTGTGCATTTGCATTTTTTCAGTTAAAACGCGTATTGTAATTATCTACTGCAAATAGATTCGTGTATATAAAAATGAATCGTAGGACCTATATCTAGAATAGTTTTGCTAGAGGATACGGATAATCAGGGTCCTTCCGTAACACTATGCTAGTAAGAACACAGTATAATCCGTACACAATGGCCATGTTGACCAAGATTATAATCAGTCGAGTGGACGAGGTAACTGCTATGTTCTTGTAATTTCCAACCTTAATTAAACTGATAACACTCAATGCCAACAACAAGTACAACACACTCATGATTACCACTTCTACGCCAAACTGATAGTATCTTCCTCCGGAAATGAAAATAAGACCTTTTTCATTGGCTGTGATGAAGGGTACTTTTTGCATTCGAGTGAATTGGAGCCCCGTGGTAGATACGGCTATGGCTACCATGGACAAAATCCAGTAGGCTCCTTTTTTTCCTAAGTTTGTCAACACCTTGGGGCCCCTTCTCTTAAACCACATGATTAACGAGAAAGTTATAATGAAGTAAAACACAAAGTTGTTGATAGGATTTTCATCTCTGATGTAGATTGACTTTTGAAGAGTTTTGGACAAGAATTGAGCTACCTCAAATGACTGGCTTTGGATATCTCCAACGGGAAGATTGAAAAGGAAATGGCTCTCTTTCAAAATAGCCAAGGGATCGTACTGTTCCTCGAGATTAGGAGGAACCAACCAAATTTGTGGGATTGTTTTGAGTTGAATAGCCGATGCTAATTTCATATTTGCTTTGTGGATTAAATCAATTTCAACAAAAAACAATGCATTGGATGGAAGATAGTCATGGAACCATGACTTTGATACAGTATCTATAACACGACCGAGTGACATACAAGGCCCACATTTGTGTTCTTCGTTTGTTGATGTGATCACAACAAGAGTGTGGTAATCTCTGATGCCAGTGAAAAGATCTAAATTACCGTCAGTAATTTGTATTTTGAAGTTTTCGCTCTGTTGTGATACTTCTGTGAGCTTCAATGCTTCTGGGCTGGATAACCCTAGTACGCCTATAGCAAATAGCAATAATAATAGTAGTTTGCAATTGACAAGCATTACCAAATGTCGGAGAAGTATTTTACGCACTAATTTTGAGACAACTAAACCTTGTATGGTCAATAACAATTTATAACTTAAACAAGACAGTCCATTCCTGACCTCACCAATTCAACTCTCAGAATGGTAGTTACATAACTAACCCAGGCATTTGATTTCATGTCATATTAATTAATGTTCATGCTATGATCTATAAACTATTCTATATGATTATGCGTAAAATCCTCTCTTTCATCATGGTTAATAATAAGAAACCCTACTGTAACGATGGCAGCACCCGAAATATATATCCAGTTGAGATTGAATCCTTTGATAAACCAGTCACCCACCATGGCCAACGGAATTGTCAAGGACAACCCCACAGTAACAGTAAGAGGACTGGTTAATAACACTGCTTTACACCAACAGAAATCACTTATTAAAGTTATCACCATGTTAACCAAAACCAGACGCCATACTCTGGCACTACCAGGAAGTTCAAAGGGTTCCACTCCAGTGAAATGAAGGACAATTAAAACAGGCCACAATACTATAAGACAGAAAACACCCACGAATCCAAAGAATAGATGGGTATTCAATTCTCGTTCAACGGTTGAGTTCTTGATCACGGTCTTGACTTTCAACAATATCGTATATATACCGTAAATCAATGCTCCAGATAATGCCAACATGTTACCGCAAAACACCAAAAAATTCGAGATTGAGGGATTTGAATAAGAAGTATCATCCTTTGTGACTATCACAACCCCAGTGAAGCAAAGAATCACCCCATAGATTTTGTTCCGGTTGATCTTCTCTATGGCATATAAATAACCTACCAATAAAGTGAAAAATGACGAAGTCGACGACAAAATTGTCTGAGATGCCACAGAAGTGTATGATAAGGAGTAATTAGTCACCAAATTAGCAGAAAACCATAAGGCACAAAACTGAAGTGATAGCACCACCGTCTCATAAACACCAACTTCAAGCGATGGAGTTTGTTCCGGAACTACACTATCATCCGAACCAGACCCATAAGTCACAGTTTCTATGTCTTGTAACCGCGTAGCCGGCTGTCTATAATCTCTCTTGAGAGTATCAATGAAATCTCTGACACTTTCGGCGTCAAACAAAAAATATGGAATTAAGTAGAAACAGAATGATACTGTGTTGATGTAAGTGATGAAAAATGGTTTCCTGTAGATGTTGTCCTCGAACAAGTCACTGACTAAGAAGGAAGACAGGACCCAGAAGACCACCACAGAACTTAAATTGAACAAGCCCACTATCCACCTTTGCTTCGCTGTGAGTTCACTTTCCTTCCTGAAGAAGATGGAACGCCCCACCCACTTTGTTAGTATGTCTCTAACAGGCATGACAAGAAGTCGTAAATATGGATCTATAGGATTTTATGGTGCCGTACAGCTCTTGAATTTTTCGCTATCAATGTGAGAAACGGCGACGTGCGACCACCACAGTCTCCCTTTCCCTTGCAATCCTTATGTAATCTTATCTATCGCGACGGGCCCCGATTAGGAATGTGCGTATTTACACCAACGATTTTAAGACGAGATTTTTCCACTTAACTTGTCGTTTCTTTCGATTTATTGTTAGCCAATTTTTGGCCGTATCCAAATCAAGTAGCTTCCAGAACATAGGAGAATGTCAGCAGATAGCTCAATGGATGAGGATGACTCCCTTTCAGTTGCTGTTCACGAATATACCCCGTTGAATTCATTTAGAAGACAATCGTTCCTAGACGCTCCAATTGGCTCATTTAAGGGTCCAAACTCATTGCACAATTTTGCAAGTTCATTTACTCGTGCACAGTCTTATGCAGCATCCAAGTTAGATAGTGACATCCATAAGAAAAGATCTTTTTTCTTCCAAGAGCGGAATGATGGACATGGACATGAACCTGACCCATTGTTGGATCCTGAGTTAATGGTACCATCTTTGAGAGGTGAAAGATTAAGTACTGTGGTACATGACATTAATCTTGCAAGAAATGTTTTCAGTTATGACTCCACAATGTCACCTAATAATGATGTGTTCTATCAAGACGATATCATCAATGCTTTGAATAGTTCCAGATCTAGGACTAACTCTTTGAACACAGGACAAGGTATACCAATACCAAAAAGAAGAGTCATACCAGCACCATCGTTTTCTAGTATCCGAAGCTCGTTATCTCTTGCTACAACTGCATCACATGTGAATTTGAAGAAGGTTGAAGATAAAGACGGGAAAGTGGTTACCGTATTAGCAGGACAATCCACAGCACCTCAAACAATTTTCAATTCGATTAACGTCCTTATTGGTGTTGGCTTGTTGGCTTTGCCGGTGGGATTTTTGAAAGCTGGATGGATCCTTGGTATTCCATTATTGTTGATGTGTGGATTGGCCACTTATTGGACTGCTTCATTACTTTCTAAGTCTATGGACACTGACAGAACCTTGATGACTTATGCAGATTTAGGGTATGCATCTTACGGTTCCATGGCTAAACTTTTAATTTCTTTGATCTTTTCCATTGATCTTCTTGGAGCCGGAGTATCCTTAATAGTTTTGTTCAGTGACTCTCTCTACGCATTACTAGGAGATGAAGAAGTCTGGACTAAAACCTCTTTTAAGATTTTAAGTTTCTTTGTGTTAACTCCATTTACTTTTATGCCATTGCCTATTTTGTCGATTTTTTCTTTGCTTGGAATCATGTCGACTATCTCCATTACTATATTAGTTCTTGTTTGCGGGTTGCTCAAGCAATCATCACCAGGTTCATTGTTAGAGGTAATGCCCACTAACTTATGGCCTAAAAATTACAGTGATATGTTATTGGCAATTGGTATCTTGATGGCCCCTTTTGGAGGACATGCTATCTTCCCTAATTTGAAGACTGATATGAGACATCCCTACAAGTTTAACAAGACTTTGAAAGTCACTTACTCAATCACTCTTTTAACAGATTTCTCGATGGGTGTATTGGGATATCTAATGTTTGGGTTTTATTGCAGAGATGAAGTCACAAACAATTTGTTATTCACCCCTGGATATCCTAGTTTCATCTACCCGTTGATCTCGGGATTAATTTGTCTTGTCCCAGTGGCCAAGACTCCATTAAACGCCAAACCTATTATTGCAACATTGGATTCATTATTACACACCAACACAATTTCAGAGACCTGGTTTTCTAGTTTCATCAAGTCATTTGGTAAATTCATTATCCGTGTCGGTGTTAATG
Organism: Yamadazyma vaughaniae; assembly: GCA_030569695.1. Taxonomy (NCBI): domain Eukaryota; kingdom Fungi; phylum Ascomycota; class Pichiomycetes; order Serinales; family Debaryomycetaceae; genus Yamadazyma; species Yamadazyma vaughaniae. The sequence continues at coordinate 181,476 of JAJMLO010000003.1, read as the reverse complement.
CCGTGTTTGTTCTACTTGCCATCGTATTCCCTGAATTTGATAAAATTATTGGAATGCTCGGAGCTTCAATCTGCTTTTTAGTGTGCATCATTTTGCCATGTCTTTTCTACTTAAAGTTATGTAATGACAACATTAGAGCATTTGAAAGAGCATTGGTTGTCTTGACCATCATAGTGTCTTCTATATTAGCCATCATTGGTACTTGGGCTGTAATTGCCTTTTAATTCTTCAATCTATATATTCTTTTAGTTTGAATAAGCATAATTTAAATCAATCTCGCAATCATTATTCCACGATTCCAGGTAATACAGGTCGCGCACCGGAGGAAACAAAAATACCTGATAATAGTAATTCGAAATCATATCATATAATCGACAAGTTTCTTCTATAGTCATTTTGACATTCACTATGGTTACAGGGGTACTTTTACGATGGTATTGTACATTATTACTACTTTTTCTGTTTTGTGGCAAGTCTTTCGCTGAAGCCGTCAAACCCACAACAACTTCTCAGTTACCAAAACCCACACCATCTACAATCATTGATGTATTATCATCTGACGTACAATTTTCATACTTCCTTCAAATTCTTCAGAAACATGAACTAGTCCCTTACATCAATCAGCTACAAAATGTTACATTATTAGCTCCGGTGAATCTGGCATTCGCTGGTGGTCTTGACCATGTGTCGAAAGAGGAATTGAAGAGATATATTGTAAACCAGAAGTTTCGTGTTGGTTATATGTCTCAGTTACCAACAGTGTTCAATACTACTTATGGAGTCAATAATAAGACCTATTCTTTATTAGTATCGCCTAATTTTGATACTTTACAATACGAAGTTGACCACACAGCATCCATCATTGAATCGGACATTTATGCCAAGCACCAATGGTCGTTCGTACAAGCATTAGACCAGCAACTACCGCTCAAACCCAGTCTATGTGATGTCCTTTTGGATTCTTCCAAAACTGAATTGAACGGTCAAAACATAACATTTGTAAAGAGCTTGTTTTCGCTGTTGTTTAATTCCAGATACAACTCTGAAAAGAAGAAAGGAGACAAATACAAGAACTTACCAGCAAGTTGTGATTCTTTCCTTCAAGATGTTGGGACTGTATTCATTCCATCTGACGACTTGGTTCAGGCATCGATGTTGAATATGACTATCCGTTATTATTCTTCATTGTACCACGTTTTCCAAAGTGATCGATTTAGCACCACCGACAAGGCCATCATTGAGATAATGACCGATATCACAGCATTATTAAAGAAGCTCTTATTGGTGCCAATGGTTGTCCCCGGGAATGTCACCACTGGGAAGTACCATAGCATTGATACATCAATCAAATATCATGTTGCAAGTAATGGGAATAGCATAGTCATTAATAAGAACCTTACTAGCTCCCCTAATGCTTCAAGCATATCTTTGTCAGATGGAGTTGTACATCTTTTTGACACCGATTTGAACAATGGAGGAAGGTTTTTTGATACTATGAACATCTCCCTTGTTTCGATGATACCTAGAAAAGCATTATATGCCTTGCATTACTCAGACTTTGTGAAAGAATTAGAATTTAGATCATTAAATCATCTCATAGATGGTTCTAGGGCAAATGAAACTATCTTGTTGAGTTTGGATCAACGTGACGATGTAATGGATGAAGAGGGATTTAATGCTCGTTCATTCTCTAATAAAGATAAACTCAGATATCAATTCATAGATGAACCCATCAATATTGTTGAGAAGATCGACAAATCTGAATTGGATACATATTATGGTCTCCCTACAACCAACATGTGTTCCAAGTCAAAGATAGGTGGTTGCTACAAATTAAAAATTTCAAGTTCGAAAAACTCCAAAACGGGCAAATTTACCACTGTGGCTAATGATGATGTGAACGTAGTAAATGGGCCTTTTGCAATTGGGAACCAAAGCTTCGCTTACATTCTTGATGATGACATTGATGTCCCACAATCTTTCAAGCATACCCTTGCCGATCTAGTCTCAGAAGGAAATCTTCCTGGCCATTTTGATCACATATTAATTAACCAGGCTGAATGTTTAAAGACACTACAATACTTGAAAACGTTTGATCTTCTTAGCTTCTCGGATAACAAACATGGGTATACCGCATTTCTCCCTTGTGGTATGACTTTAATTGACGATGATGGTGAACCTAATCCCATAGAACTGGGAGGTACATGGAAAAGTTTAGGCTTGGTATTGAATTATCTTGAACAGAATCCTCATATCTTCAAGAAAATATTGAAAGGTATTTTCGTTGAGGGGTCAATCTATTCCAATTTTGGCCTCGATGGTGGTCCCCAAACTATTGTGACTAAGACAATGGTGGGAGATTCTTTGAACATCAAGAGCTCTTATTTTGATGGGGATTATGATCATGTGTTCCAAGTGAACGATACTTTATTCCATCTTCCATTGAATTCGGATTTGTTGTTCAACCAAGGTGTTGTTCATATAGTGAACAAGCTCCTCCTTCCTGCGTCATTCAAGGTGTCATTCTTGGATCTTGTAAAATCAACAGAGGAAGATAAAGAACTCATTTCTTTCATTGATCTTCTTAAAGAATTTCCAAAGCTATTTCAGGTATTAGAATCAGGTGATTTGGACAAGCTGAACTATTCCCTTTTCGTTCCTACTCAAGACTCACTCAAAACCTATAATATCACAAGCGGTATGCTGGATTTGTTTGCTTTACTAGAGTCTCATTTGATCCCAAGCTCAGAAGTGTCAAAGATATTTGATTGTATGTATGACTTCAAGAAGCAAAACAGAAGTGCATCTTTGACTGGTGATACTCTTATTAAGTCTAATAATTCCAAGATGACATTTTCATGTAAAAAGAGTGCTCGTGGAAAAGTGGTGTTAGATGTGAATGATCATGCTGGTGAGAAAACTGGACATAAAATCAGGATTCTAAACCATGGATGCAGTTCCATTCATAAACATGATGGTTCTACTCCCTGTGTATTTTTGATCGATCGACCACTTAACACGCAATGGTATGAGAGAGATGGATTTCTCCATTTGCATTTAGGTTTTATTAGCGTTGGAATCGGAATTATCTTGGGATTGATGCTTTTCTCAATACTCATCTTCTTCATTATGTTCTGCCTTAGTGGTAAGTCAAATGAGCCTCCAAGGAACCCTTTCATGCCCTATGAAGAGTCTGGGTATATGGAAATTGGTATTGATGATGAGGCGAATCAGTTCTTCGATGGCGGTTATGAAACAGATGACGATATGTTTCACGAACGTGATCTTCTTTTACCTCATTCATCAAGAAGAGTTATTCCCAAAGCAGGCTCAGTCAAAAATCTTGACTACGGTACAGGTACCAAGCCGCTATCCATCAAAGGAGCAGGAAATACTACATTGAATCGTCATAGAAATCTTCCAGAGGTATAGTTTCGAATCAGGCTGGGGTTATATCGATTGAAATTGACCTTTGATAAATAAATAAATAATTGGCATATCTCATACATAAATGTATTTAATTAGTAATCCCGTTAACAGTATTAACGAATTCAGAAACTCTAGTAATATCGTCTTTAGCCAAACCATTAGCCACTCCAGTAATGTCTTCTTGTTTCATCTTCTGCTCAAATTTAAATTTAGCCTCAGTTCTGTCAATCTCGATCTCGAGCCCAATAATAGCTTTCTGTAACAAGTTGTAGTACTTCTCTGGAGTCTCGTCTACAGTCCATGGCTTTTCTCTGCCTGCTTCCTCTTGGTTAGTCAAAAGCTCGTGTTGGGACTTAATGAAATTATAATCATCTATTAACACAGACTTCCCGTAACAATGAACGGCTGCAAAATCCCAAGTTGGAACCACCTTATGAGTTTCCTCCTTGGTCTTGTAGTAGCTTGGTGTGATATAAGCATTGGCTGATTGGAAAACAACTAAAACATTGGAAGAATCCTTCAAGAAAGGTAACTGGTGGTTCGTCTTGGCTAAATGAGCTTGCAAGAATCGTTTGCCGTCTTTCTCAACCAAATTGAAAGGAATGTGGTTCGCAATGATTCCTGACTCATCAGAAGTGATTAAAACCCCTAAGGGAAACTCTTCAATAATTGACTTTTGATCTTCCCACTCGGGTACATCATATTTACTAGGAATATACATCGTTACAATCGAAAGTTAGTCAATGTTAGGAAGCAGTTATTATAAATATTATCAATCCAAAAATTGCGATTGGTCTGGCTCGAACTTCTAAATACAGAAGTAAGCGAAATAAGCACCGATAAGGAAATATGCTAATTAAGTTAAATGTTACAGAAGTATATCCTATGTACAAATGGGGTCTGACAACCCTAGAGTCCAGTTATAAGGTCCCAACACAAGTAATGAGAGTGTGAAACTCAAGGAAATGGATGACAAACTATAAATATACAACTCTTTAGTAGGTAATGTGAATAATTCTGCCACAAATGTACTGACGGTCGTGAGAGCGCCACACCAGCCGTCCTCGAGGCCTAGAAGTAGTTGACAGTGTACTCGTCTTGTAATTAAATTATTCGATCCCGAAGCGGACTTTCCCCGGGAAATAAGAACAAAAATAGAAATCATCAAAGATCCAACAATATTGGCCATGAACGTCCCCAATGGAAAACTCTTTTTATTCAATTTGCTGAGATGATATCTGGCCAAGGCACCAAATGGCGCAAAAAGGGCCATAAACATCCACAGACGCCACGTAGATTTAACACCCAAAAGAACTACAACTATAATTAGCGTAATGACCCCCATCAAAGCACCAGTAATATCTAGAATATCCCCATACTTCGCCAACCATTGGTGTTTTTTAGCTACGTCTTTGCCAATATGATACCCCAATATCGATATACCAAATTCCACCAATATCACGGATATAAACTGCATCACTCCATAGCCTGCATTAGGGTAATTGTACGTCTTCCCCACAGAAACATCAGCAGCTTTATAAAACAGTTCTAATATGACACTAGAAAAAGAAGAAAGAGTTCCACATAACCCAGTCGTTATCCCTATCATAAAAGGGGTCTTATTCACTTTAGAGGCTGCAGCCAAAATGAAACAAGCACAGAAGTTGGCCCAGAGTGCAGAGTATGGAACAGCACCATCATACAGTGTTAAAGCACCGAGGGCTTTTCGAGCAAGACTGCCCCAAATAGCCATGTGAACTATGTTCAAGTGTATAAGTATAGCTTTCTGCTTGCTCGTAATTGACATTAAATCAAAACTGTGTCTAAGTTCATCAAATGGTGTTTATCTTTTCTGTCAAAACTGCGTATTGCTATTATTACTGCGAAATAAATATGACACATAGATTCTACAGCCAGTACCATGACTCTTTTTTGCAAAGACTTCAAAATCCCTCATTATAGGTATGTATAGTTTACAGTATCGACTGTAATCAGAGGTTTGTAATCACTTCTGCTTGTCTCTCATCTTGAAATAGTTGTTTTTACATAGGTTTTTCTCTAAATTAAAATTAGCGTAATCTAGAACTCCCTTCAAATCTTGATAAATTGCGCATGTCTGAATAATCATAATCGTAAGTTCGAATCAAGCTTCTATATTCGGGGCATATCTGTCAGATCAGCTACAAACACTTTAGATAAAAGGCTAAGAAAAACTGGAACAACATGCCGCATTTGGAAATTGGTTCCTCGACGCAGTGCAGATAAAAAAGTAGAATATACGATTCTTGCAAACTTCAACTAATAATTTGAAATATGGCTAAAGTATTCGTCACTGGAGCCAGTGGGTTCATTGCGCAGAACATAGTGAAAGCATTGTTGGATGGCGGTTACGAGGTGGTTGGAACTGTTAGAAGCTCCGGAAAAGGTGACAAATTGAAGAAGTTCTTCGGAGATAAATTCACATATGAGATTGTTGAAGATATGATTAAACCAGGGGCATTTGATGAAGCATTAAAAAACAATACTGAAGTCAAATTCTTGTTGCATACTGCCTCTCCTTTCTTTTACGATACAACAGATCCAGAAAATGATTTGGTGATCCCTGCAATTAAAGGAACAGAGAACATTTTAAAGTCGATCAAGACCAACGGTCCTCAAATTGAGAGAGTTGTGATCACTTCTTCGGATGCTGCCATTTACTCCTCTGTTGACGAACAAGATGCTTCTCTTTCGTTTGATGAAACTAGCTGGAACGAAATTACCTATGAAGAAGCCATAAAAGACCCTATTGCAGCCTATTATGGTGCCAAATCTTTTGCAGAAAAGTTGGCTTGGAAATTTTTGGAAACCGAAAAGCCAAACTTCAAACTTGTTGCAATTAATCCAGTCTATGTCTTCGGTCCACAAGCTGATGAAAACGATGCTAAGGGAAAATTAAACACCTCCAATGAGTTAATTGCAGACGTATTGAAGTTAAAGGATGGAGACTTCGAAGTCGACAAAGGTGGTTTCGTTGATGTTAGAGACGTAGCAGCTTGTCATGTTTTGGCTCTTGAGAAAGAAGAAACCTCTGGAAAGAGATTGTATTGTACTGGAGGTAAATTTAGTACTCAAATGATCTTGGACATTGTTAACCAAAAATACCCTGAACTTAGCTTACCTAAGGGTAATGTTGGTGCTGGGCCTTCTCAAATCAGTACCTTGGCCAAAACCAGTAATGAAACTACAAAGAAACTTTTGCTGTTCGAGTTCACTGGTTTAGAGAAAGTGATTGAAGATACTGTTGATCAAATTTTGAGAGCAAGAAAATAGATTCTATGAATTTGCCTATAATTAAATAAATACCGGTATCAAAGTGTCAAACTTACCACCCGAATGACTCTGTATGCAAGTAAATTTCATCGATTGCACCCCCTGTAATATCCTTGTTGAAGATTAAAGGCTGGAGCGAAGATACAGCTTCACCTACTTGAAACTTCATCGAGCTACTTCCTGAGGAGCAGAAGAAATTTCTCCTTCCTAAAGAATATGCCATTGAATTTACTATTTCCACAACGTTTGGTTTGTAAAATTTAATATTGAATTCAAATGATTTGGTTTGTACTGTCTCCTCTAACTCACTTGCTGACAGTTCTTTCGATGCTAGTAAAGGTGTGCTCTTCTCATTCAAGTTAGAATTGCCATCTGCACAAACATAAATATCGACAGACACCTTAGAACACTGTAAAGCATTATCTAACTCTTGTTTGAACCAGTCTATGTCATCCAAATGTCTGACAATCCAAATAAAACTTACATCAGTTGTAACCGTGTTAGCACCAGATTTGATTTTTTCTGAAATATCGGTCAAGAAGGAAATCGTAGCCGTAACACCACTCCCACTAGCAAGAAGGACAACTTTTTCAAAACTGTTATGGTTTCTGGAGCAACCACCGTATGGGCCATCGATGAAGACTTTCTCCTTGATACTGGAATCAAGCTTCTCGTACAAAGTCTTAGTCAAACCACGCTTTGGAATGATGACAAACTTCAACTCGTCATCTTCAGTAGCTGGCAAGTTACAGACCGAAAAGGGGTGATTATCCAAAATTCTTGATTTGAATCTTAAGTAAACATGTTGACCTGGTCTCCAAGAAATTCCTCTATTTTTAACATTAACTTGATAAGCTTGTGATCCTTGTAATTTAAATAAAGTGGCTTCTGTTGGTCTGAGAAACAAAGCATTGGGCTTGAAACAAGTCTTTACTAACAATCTGTAGACAACTTGAACAAACCAAAATGCTAATGCACTCCACATATAGTTGTCAGTTCCAAGTTGTCCAAAGACATGCCATGTTAAAGTTCCAAAGTATGCAAGACCCAAAACCCAATGTGCGTGCCAAAATCCTTCGTAAAACCATTTTCTTATCCGGGCCTTTGACAAGGTACACAACAAGCCCAAAAAAATTAATGGTGGTATGCCATTCACATAAAATTCATCGGTATGCAAAAAGTACATCAATCTAGCCGATCCACCTTCAGTTAACGGCTGGTGAATAAATGGAATAGTGTGAATAATAGACAATACCAAAGCTGCCAATCCAACATATTGATGGATATAGTTCAACTTCTCATAGCTTATTCCTGTCACCAAAGTAATAAAGTTGGACTTACCAGCTAAGATATAAACAAATGGAGTTAACGCAGTAGCCATAATTCCTGCTCTGACTGCTAATGGAGGAGATCCAAATCCTCTACAAGCTCTTATCCAGAAATGAGGCACAAAACAATAAAGGCACAAGTATAAGGTTGACCCTATTAAAAATAAACTAGACCCAACAGATGGTGGTAATGATGTGAAGTAAGACAATTTGGCTGGCACTTGTTTGTACCCAACAAATCTTCCATAACTCGTACCAATATCGATGAATTGAGTCAATATATTACTTCCTGCTTTCTGAGAAACAAAACTCTTATCTCTAACTCTATAGTATACATTCTTCAATAAGGCTACTATGATGAAAGCACATCCAAAGTAAAGCGTGTAATAACCGAAGGCTGTCTGGTCGGCCCATGGAACTGCAGCTTGCAGCGCCATTTTGAGCGACATGTACTCATCAGATTCCATATCTTTGATACAATCTAGTCCCTTGTACGTTACTGTCATGTCTTGGTATTATTAACTTGTATTACAAAAGCAACATCTATAAATGGTGGGATTTATTGTTCACTATATATACAAACAAATTTTGCGACAACTAGTCCAAATCGAGCTGTTAAATTTGCTCACACAGCATGCAATTCAATATAGGCTTTATAATTATCTCATGGTGGCCAGTTCGGATGTATATACTTTGTTGAGCGTTAATATTACTCATTTACGTTGACTGTGCCCAATTGCCTTGAAAGTATAACTTTTTTTCATCTTAAAGGGCTTGCATTAAAGATCTGGAGGGCCCGTTACGACATAGCCATTTATCACATTCGTTTCAAGACAAAAAAGGGATGTGCAAGTTGCAAATACTTTATGTATTGAATCAACTACTCTTGTGATCTCTATGTATCTATTCTTCATTTTTGTTATACAAACGAAATTACATCTGACTCCACTTCGTATCTCAGTTGCCTAATTGAGAATTACACAAATTTGACTGCAAAAAAAATTGCTCGTTACTAGATCTCATGAGGCGATTCGCCAACCTCCAGGAGTTACCGGACTCACTGTTCCAGAAGAGTCTTTAACTTTGGGGGATTCGGCAACACAGTCGATGTACACTTTACCTTCGGCAACTTGCTGATACCAAGACTGAGTGTGAGGGCTAAGAACGACCAAATGACTGAAGATTTCATTGGTTTTCGCAATGGTTTTAGCATCATTCTTGAACCAAAATCCGTGCTGAATCAAAGTTTTGAGGTCTGAATTTGGCTCCATAAGGTATTCCTTCATGCAACATGTACCGTGTGTCTTCACCAACGCAAGAAGTAAATCATAAAAAGCATACTTTGCGTTCACGGAGTCGGTCAAACTAATTGACTGGGCTATCATCGGCAAAATTTCCAAGTAATCATTACATTTAGTTCTTTTCATAAGTTCCCTTGTAACTGCTTGGATTTCAATCTCTGCTCTATATCTCAGTCCTGGGGTGTTGAAATCATCAATGATGCTTATTCCAATCTTTAGGTTGCACAAAACTCTAAATATAGTTACTCTGGATTGAATAACTGCATCTATATGTGATGAATCATAATTCCAATGTTTCCAACAATAATTTAAAATGATTTTGACAGTCAATTTCAAAAGCCGTGGATTAGCCATATTTTTCAAAATATCAAAAACTAAACCAGAATCTGTGATATACTCGACAAATTGATTAAATTGATTAAGGAAAAAGAACAGATCTTTGTTTTTACTTGCAACACAGAGAATCTTGAAGAGCAAGATTGATTTGGTGGCCACATCCACCAACCTTTCTTCTACCAAATACTTTCTCAGGTCAATTATTAGCTTATTATTATTGAATGGACTTCCATCTTCAATGTATGGAAGGGTCAGATCGAAATCAAACACCTCCGAAAGTTTTATCAAGTTTTCTTTACTTTGATTAACTGTGGGCCTATTGCTGTTATCGTTGATCAAGTGAAGCTCTTTAAAGCTGTACTTTATCTTAAAATCCTGCTTCTTGGACTCATTCCCTTTAAGATAATAAGATATTGACTGAGGTTGACTTGTGTTGACTTCTTCATGGATGAGATTCATTCGTTCGTAATCCTGGGGACCAAGCTCTAAGTGAGGAAACTCTCCAGAAGAGATAACAGAAATCTTCTTAGTTGGCCTTACAGGACCCATGTGGGCTTTTGGCTTTTGGGTTTTGAAGCCATGTAGTCTAAACAATTGTGTTTCACCTTTGTAGTTATTGTTCTTTAATTCGTAGTTGTGCTTTGGAATTGATGGAGTTGCTTTTTTGTTGGGAAGTAATATCCGCTTAATCTTTTGGCTGCAATTAATGGTGATGCGACTTGCCCGAGTTTTGCGCTCCTCAAAGCTCAATAACCACTATTCTACAACCATCTTGCAGCTTCACACGCAGCTTACTGCAATCCCCACGTTTCTTTATCTCCCCTATACTCTCTGTTGTTACTGATGTGTTGCTCAGAACCTTGGCTATTGCTTGGCAAGTCAATAAGGTCCCGTATACTAACTTTACCGTGCAACGTATAAGTAAGGCAATGTATGTGCAGGCTCCAACCAGGAATGCAACACAAGCGACTTAGAACTAATTAGGCCATTTGCAACCGTCAGGTACAGTCTGACCTAACTGGAAGTTTGACATATTTGACATAATTATACGAAATCCTTTATATTGATACGAAACACGAGATATAATAAATTATTTTAAGATCTTAACTTTTCGGTAACGGCTTCTAAGTCAGCACCAGTAATTGATTGTAAAAATTTGTTGGTGTCGACATTTTCGTGGTTACCTAAGATTCCTGAACCTGGTTCGGATCTGAAGGCAGCTTGGTGAAGAACTGGAGAATTGGTGTAGAAGAATGATAAGATATCAACTGAGGTATGTTGACCAGATGAGAAACCAATGGCAGCTCTGTCGGAAGTAATTGGACCAATAGCATGAACAATATCATCATCAGTCATAACTGCGTCAACAACCTTCTTGATTTCCTCATCAGTAGCATCAGTGACGGATAATTCGTTAGCAACCCAATCTTGCACAAATTTGGTGATGTCAGCTTCTGATGGGTTGGTTTCATTATACTTAGTAACTTGAGTTTCGAAATAAGCAGAAGAGTGGGTCTTGTTGAACAAAACTTCTGGGTAGTAAGTATCTGAGTCATCGTAACCCAAAGCCAATCCACCGGTTTCGTGATCAGCAGTGACGATAACCATAGAGTCAGTTTCTGAGCTATCGATGAAATCCTTAACGACCTTGAAAGCATCATCAAATTCAAGAACTTCACGTGGGTGGCAAGCAGCATCATCATCGTGACCACAGTGATCGATCAAAGAACCTTCAATCATGACAAAGAAACCTTGATCAGAGTCTTTGGTGGCATTGCTCAAGGTGTTCAAGGCTAATTGAGCTTGTTCAGCCAAAGTTGGAGTGGTGGAAGCATTTCTGTCAATGACATAATCAACGTCTTCGATACCCCAGAAAGAAAGAGCTGGTAAAGTTAAACCATTTTCCAAGTAGTCGTCGAATTCTTCTTTGGTTTCGAAGTAAGTGAATCCCTTCTCTTTAGCCATAGCAATAACATCGGTGTCATCCTTTCTACAAGAATCTTCTTCACCTTGAGGAATCCAGTAACATTTACCACCACCAGACATGTAATCAACAATTTGACCAAATTGTGCTTGCAGACCTTCACCAATCATTTGGGTAGCAATCTCATCTTGCTTCTTTCTTGTGTCAACATGGGATGCCCACACAGCAGGAGTAGCATCAGTCATGGTAGACTTGACCACTAAACCAGTCTTGTAACCTTGAAGCTTCAAGGCTTCCATCAAAGTACCCAAAGGATTTCCATCATCATCAACAGAAATGGCACCGTTATAAGTTTTAAATCCAGTGGCATAAGCAGAAGCAGAAGCAGCAGAATCGGTGATCAAAGATGAGGAGGAGTGAGTTCTGATATTTCCGAGGATGTATGGCTCCAAGTTCAATTTAACTTCTTCCCCATTGTTTAGGTTATATTGCTTGAAGTCTCTAGCCAAAGTTAAACCTGATGGTCCAAACCCGTCAGGAACCATATAAATGATATTCTTTTTGTGGTTGACAGCATCATATGGTGGGACAGGAGAGGCACTGACCAACTGTAATAAAGCCAAGGCAATAACTAACAAGATACTTTGTTTGAACATTTGATAATTTTAGATCTTGATTTTCTTGAACAAAATCCAAGAAAATTCCACCATTTATATAGTTTCTAGGCTACATTCGAAACAATGTAATCGGTCGTAGATGGAAAAATACGAAATAACTCCCGAAGCTATTGTAAAAACACCAAAAGCTCCATGTGTGCAAAAGCCTTTACAAAATTGCAGCCATTTCTCGTTTGGGACTAACAACGACAGATTGGGAGCGGCAAGGTGAGTTTGAAGAAAATCAAAATCCTTGGCAAAAACGTTTACCACCGGTTTTATACACGTTCGTCTGCAAGATTTGAAGGCTGTTTGAGCTTTCTTGGAAATGCAAATCGATTTAAAGAATTGACATGAATCTTGGCTACAACTTATATCAACCTTGGTGGTCTCTTTCTGACTAAGCAATTGACCATTGATAAATGCTAGATTTGAGAGGCTTTAAAGTGTAAATCAGGTTAATGTTGGGGAACATTGTGCACAACCGTGGAATAAAGGACGGAGCCATTCGAAATGCGACCCACACGTGCTTATACTAAAGCGACCAATTCCGTTCCTCTCATAACTTAAAATAGGAGAATTGAAGATCCACCCAAGATTTACTCTCGGTTATACCGAATATGAAGAGTAAGCGAATTAAAGCGTAGTGAAGGCAAATGGTTACAGTTTGATTGATATTACGAAACAAGAAAAATTAATACAATGCTTACTAGTCAAGATTTGTAGCTGAGGGGCACTATGATAATGGATAAGAATCGTAACAAACGATAAAGACAGATCAATACTGATTGTTCTCTTCTATATGTATTGATGTTCTTGAATTTGCCATGTTTCCAGATACATTTACCTTGCTGTGTAGAATTGCGTTTCGCAACATCTTGCAATTTCACCATAAATATGGACGTAACCACAAAGTTTACTCCAAGTTACTAAACATTCACTGGCCAAGTATGTTTCAATTGAAATAGAATACAGTCTCAATGCTGAGACTTTCGGTTACAGCTTTCGAGGAGACTCCATTGCAAATCTTTTTCCAAATAGGCTGGATGTGCGATTGGCTGCAAATATATTTTAAGTTATTTCCAGATTATTTTTTGTTCGATATTAATATTGTCCACGATGTGCAACGGTATTCTTGAGTATAGTATGAATAAATTGGTTTGAGAATGTGTTTTCAAATTAGTCTCTGGTTCAGGTGTGATAGTCTAGAAGGCACTTTTACTTGATGTATGGGTATTTATAAGAACTACGAGCGAATTTCACTATGCAATAATAAAAGACAATACCACATGGAGAATAAGCGGTCGGCGTATTCAAATTGAATCCTCTCTAGCTGCATTATACAATGCACATAATACTTACTTAGAAGGCCATATATGCGACGTGCAGTTTTAGACATGTGTGTGAGATTCATTTTACGTTTGAGTGGGAACGTGATACTTGCCAAGACTTGGTACAAATAAAATGGAACTACGGAACATGGCTCATGGCAGTCGTTTCAAATATCAAGTAGACATTGTTAAGTCCTTCGGATTCTTGTTCATCGGTTTTTTGCCATTAGTTGGACTAAAATGGCCATTAATCACAATTTACTCTAGCTTGGTCGTCGCACACAAATCACCATTCCGTTATCTTAATCCACACGCTAAATTACCCGATTGAGCTAGGAACATAAATAGAACAGGCTATGGACTTTATAAGAAACTTAGGAATCTTTAATATATTTAACATGAAATTGGCACCAGAAAGACGCCTATGTGTAATCTCAATTCCAGTTCCACACTCCAATGCCTTATTGTTTTCCAGTATGATATTACCAAGATGGTGTTACCTTGCACCAATTCTGTCTTTGAAATTACTAATTCTCACACAAAACGTCATTGCAATAGCAACCAAAGCAATTGACCTAAAACATTGGCTTTTGATCTCTTAAAGTTCTAACTATAATCACGTAAGTATAGTTATATGCTCTAAACCACTATACTTCATACTCTTTGTATTTTTCCTGACTTCAGTGGCCCTAGTCTACCACGAACCTGAGTCGAATACCAATTTCGTGTGATGACCGACCGCGTGAAAAATTTCGCTCTCCTTTTCGATTTCCAAAAAACCCAAAAAACGCCAGCCAGGGTAATCGCTGTTTGCAATCTAGTTTAGTACTGTCATTGAATAAATCATTGATTGATATTAATCAGAAAAGATAGATAGCATTTGAGGAAAGTTCGTCACGTTCGAAGTTGCATAACTTGGGAGTTTTTTTTCGAAGAATTTTGTTGTTGATTTTCATAACTACTCGCCGTAATCTCGGTTTAGTCTGACCAATTTATCGAATTTTTAATTTTCTGCATAGTACTCCAAAACCATGGATTTAGATACAGACGTTCCTATGGAAGATGTTAGCGAAGAACATAATGAAACTTTTAATGAAACAGGTGTGAAATCTGATGCTAATAAGCAGAAACCAGATGAATTAACTAGTTCCAGTATCAACCAGTTGGACCAATGGATTGAAAGGTTATCCAATTGTGAACCATTGAGTGAACAGGACGTGAAAAGATTATGTGATATGGCAATCGACGTCTTGCAATTTGAAGAAAACGTTCAACCAGTTCAGGTTCCAGTGACCATTTGTGGTGACGTTCATGGACAATTTCATGATTTAATGGAATTATTCAAAATTGGAGGTCCATGTCCGGACACTAATTACTTATTTATGGGAGATTATGTTGATAGAGGATACTATTCTGTCGAAACCGTATCCTTCTTGGTTTGTATGAAAGTAAGGTACCCTAACAGAATTACTATTTTAAGAGGAAACCATGAATCCAGACAAATTACTCAAGTTTATGGATTCTATGATGAATGTCTCAGAAAATATGCTAGTGCCACCGTATGGAAATTGTTCACTGATTTGTTTGATTATTTCCCAATTACTGCATTGGTTGATAATAAAATCTTCTGTCTTCATGGAGGATTATCTCCAATGATTGAAACCATTGATCAAGTAAGAGAATTAAATAGAATTCAAGAAGTTCCTCATGAAGGTCCAATGTGTGATTTGTTATGGTCAGACCCTGATGATAGAGGTGGATGGGGAATTTCTCCAAGAGGTGCTGGTTTCACTTTTGGACAAGATATTTCAGAACAATTTAATCATACAAATGACTTGAGCTTAATTGCAAGAGCTCATCAGTTAGTTATGGAAGGATATTCTTGGTCTCATCAACAGCTGGTGGTAACGATATTTTCGGCTCCAAACTATTGTTATAGATGTGGCAATCAAGCAGCTATTATGGAGGTGGACGAGATGCATAATAGACAATTCTTGCAATATGACCCATCTATTAGACCTGGTGAACCAACCGTAACAAGAAAAACTCCTGATTACTTCTTGTGATCAATTTGCTACGAATAATGTTAATTTTAATGAATTGTAGTATGTTAGTTGTTTGTATTTGGCAATAGAAATTAAAATCAATCTGTATGTGTGTCCACCATAAAAAATTTCGCATCTCTCAGCCAACCAGAGACAAACCTTTTCGCACCTAGTAATCAACATTTGTTCATATATCTAAAGGTAACAATTGTATCAATGTTGAAATTATCTAATATCCAGTTAACCAAGTCCGTTAACCAGGTATCAGTGATTGCTACCAGAAGTATCCATACTCCGGTTTTAGAAAATGATATCAATATCACCAGAACCGGTAAGGTTAATGTATCTGTTGGTCCTGGAGGTAGATCCTCTAGAAGTGGTTATGTTGCAACCGTGTTCGGAGCTAGTGGATTTTTGGGTCGTTACTTAACAAGTAAGTTGGCCAAACATGGTACCATTGTAATGGTACCTTTCAGAAACGAAATGAAAAAGAGATTTTTGAAGGTAACTGGAGATTTGGGAGTGGTAAACTTTGTGGAATGGGACCCAAGAAATATTCAGTCTATCCAAGAATCAGTGGCTCACTCCGATATTGTTTTCAACTGTGTAGGTGCTGATTATAATACCAAAAATTTCACCATGGCTGATGTCAATATTGGAATAACTGAAAGAATTGCAACTGCTGTTAAAGAAGCTGGTAATCCAAGATTTGTTCACGTTTCTTCTTATAATGCTAACCCAAATTCTAAGTCTGTATTTTATGCCACCAAAGGTATCAGTGAACAGGTTGTTAGAGACATTTTACCAGACTCCACTATTGTAAGACCTTCTCCAATGTTTGGTAGAGAAGATAACTTATTAAACTACTTGGGACCAAAATTGAAGATGTGGACTCCAAACAGAAATGCCAAAGAAATTAATCCTATTCATGTTATTGATGTGGCTGCTGGTTTGGAAAAAATCGGTTACGATGATTCCACTGTTGGTAAAACTTATGAATTATACGGTCCTGAAAGATTTTCTTATAGAGAAATTAGAGAAATGATTCATGGTCTTACCCAAGACTTTTCTCAAGTTGGTCCATTTTCTTACAAATTTGCTGACTACGAAATCCCATTGCCATTAGCCAAATTGGTTGCTGATCTTAAACAATTGCCATACTGGAAATTGACCAACTCTGATCAAGTTCAAAGACATGTCATCAACCAAGTCATTGACAAGAATGCCCTTACCTTCAAGGACTTGGGTATCCACGATCTTACCAGATTACCTGATGTATTATTCACTTATGTTAAACATTGGAGACATCCATTAATTGCTCAAGAAGGTGCATCTACTTCCACCTCTAAGGAAGCTAAAAGATTACGTGAAATCCAACACTTTACTTGATTTATATAGTAGATCATATTCAATAAATTGCATACGAAATTAACCATGTCTCTAGTTATAGGTCTCCGACTTTCTCTATTTTCGAATATTGGTCTTCGTGTGTCGCCTATCTTTCCTCTCGACTTGCAGCCATGCGAATTCCGTCTCTCTATCAGTTCCGCTTTTTTCAAGTTTTGTCTTGTTCAAATCATTAATTCAACATGTTATCCACTAGACTTAGTATCCAATGGCCTCCGGAAGAAGCTGGAGAGAATACCAAGACGATGGTCATCTATTCCAGAGAAGGCCACTTTGTCGATATTCGAGTTTTTGCAGATCACTATCCAGTAGTCGAGGAAAACCCAGAATCCCTTGAACAATTCATTAAAACCTTCGAATGGACAATGACTGGTGACGAAATATCGTTGGATGCTACAATTCCAGACACATATGTGTTGCTGTTCACTCATGAAATCGATTCCATGGCAGTGGTCAAATCAATCAGCAAGAATGTATCAATTGAGTCCTGCTTATCGGACCCAGATGTGGGCACATTCTGGAAAGTACCAGGAACCGAAGACAGGAAAGAAACGGGTAGTATGACCAACCCTGCAACAGGGGAACTCGGTGATTATGTCGAAATGTGGAGATCAATTAGTGCTTTAGCGTCAAGTCCGGACAATGAAGTAAGAGAACACCCAGACGACTCAAAAAACGATAAAACCTTATACGTTTTGAGAGTGTTGAACAACAATGAATTTGAAGGACAATTGATCAGATCTGGTAACTGGTGTCAAGGTATCTTATATGATAAGTTGAACAAGACTGTTCCTTTGAACATCATCAGAGGATACTTCAACGGTGAAAAATGGGAGCATTTAATCAAATATGGTAGTTTCAACTTTCCTTTATCATTCCTGGGCAGTAAGGGAGATTCAATCGAAGCTGATGGACTCTCGTGGACTTGTATAGAATCTTAGGTTAGAAGAGTCTGTAGATTGAACATGAGATGAAAGTGTCTCGATGTCACTTATAAACTCATCCAGAGAACAAAAAAGCCGGTTAACACATAAAAAATAGCCTTGGAATATAAAATATACAAAATACAAATCGATAAATAACACCAGATCTTGAATGATTTGCTCTATCTACGCCGTTAAAACTCCTATACTTGATCTGATTATATACAGAATATCTACGTACGATTGTCGCAGCAATTCATGCGGATAACTCCGAATGAAATTTGATAACCAGATCAGCTTAAGATAACCTGAATCTTTTCATTCAGTTTCTCCAAGTTCAATCCAGTTCCATGACTTTCATCTTACCTGAACCCAAGGACATTCTGCGTTTGTCTGTATCAGAACAAACCAAGGTTTTGGATAACTTATTCGAACCGTGTCCCACACTTACCAAGCTCTTAATCGATTTGGTGATTAGCCACAACTCATTTAAAACCTATGGCGAATTGATAGAAACATGCAGAACTCTGCTATTAAAGTACCTTGAAGAAGCCGAATCTGAAGCCATAACCACCGGTAACATCAAGCCAGAAATTGCCCAAATCATATCTGCACATCCTCGTCTTGGAGCAGCAAAGAAGCTCAGTGACCATTCATCCAACGAACAGAAATCACTCCAAGGAAGCCAAGAAGAAGCTGAGATGCTTCTCAAGCTCAATGCTGATTACGAGGCCCGTTTTCCAGGTTTAAGGTATGTGGTTTTTGTCAATGGCAGATCTCGTGCAGTTATCATGGATAACATGAGACTGAGAATCGCCAGAGGAGATATCCGTCAAGAAAGAGTCGAAGCATTCAATGCTATGTGTGACATCGCCATAGATCGTGCCAGAAAGTTGGGTGCCAAATTATAGACACCAAAAGCTCCGAATTCCAATTGTTGAAAACTTTGTCTAATTCCCACTGATAGCGATTATCGGCAGCTGCCGAGACGGCATTTATCCAACCAACCATTTTAACTCACGACAATTTTGTTTAGAACTAATATCACTCCTTTTCCTAATACACAAGCATTACTATTCACTCTACTATACATCATATTTGACCCTAGGTTGGCCTGGAAATGTGTAAATTTAATTAAGCGATTAGATATCTCGGTTGGAGCACGCAGTCAATCTCGCTGTTTCCTCTCTCACCCTCTCACCTCCCGCAGCCGTCGAAATTTCGTCCAGGGATAAAATATCTTTTAAGAGTTAAGTTTCGGTAATTGAGTCAAAATGGTATGTAAGTTAGCTCAATCCATTGGTAATCCAAAGTTTTTGATCAGATCAACCAATTGAAGCTATTTTTCTCGGTCAGTATGTCGAAATTCCCGGTGTTTTCATGGGATTATTAATCGACATGGCTAATATTGTCAACGTTTTACTAACAAGTCAGGCTGGTGCTTTAGAAAATGCTCGTAAAGAGATTAAACGTCTTTCCTTAGATGATGCCGATGAATCCCAATATGGTCAGATTTTCTCTGTTTCTGGTCCGGTTATTGTGGCCGAAAATATGATTGGTTGTGCCATGTACGAATTAGTCAAGGTTGGTCATGATAACTTGGTTGGTGAAATCATTCGTATCAACGGGGATAAAGCCACTGTCCAAGTTTATGAAGAGACTGCTGGTGTTACTGTTGGTGACCCAGTTTTAAGAACTGGTAAGCCATTATCGGTTGAATTGGGTCCGGGTTTAATGGAAACCATTTACGATGGTATTCAAAGACCTTTAAAAGCCATTAAAGATATTTCTCAATCGATTTATATTCCAAGAGGTATTGATGCACCTGCATTATCTAGAACTGTCGAATATGATTTCAAACCTTCCGAGACTTTGAAGGTTGGTGACCATGTTACTGGAGGTGATATCTTCGGTTCCGTTTTCGAAAACACCTTATTAGAAAACCACGCAATTTTGGTTCCACCAAGAGCTAAAGGTACTGTTACCCACATTGCTGAAGCTGGTTCTTATAATGTTGAAGAGCCATTGTTGGAAGTTGAATTTGATGGTAAAAAGCATAAATATTCTATGATGCATACCTGGCCAGTTAGAGTTCCAAGACCAGTTGCTGAAAAATTGAAGGCTGATTATCCATTATTAACTGGTCAAAGAGTTTTAGACTCTTTATTCCCTTGTGTCCAAGGTGGTACCACTTGTATTCCTGGTGCTTTCGGATGTGGTAAAACTGTTATCTCCCAATCTTTATCTAAATTTTCTAACTCTGATGTCATTGTTTATGTTGGTTGTTTCGGTAAGGGTACCAAGGTCTTGATGTCTGATGGTTCCGATAAGACTATTGAAGACATAACAATTGGTGAACAGGTTATGGGTAAAGATGGTTCTCCTAGAACTGTTGTTGGTTTACCAAGAGGTAAGCGTTCTATGTTCGAAGTCAAACATGTCACTCCACACGTCAGACAAGACCCAATAGGTTTGATGAACTACATTTGTTCCGATAACCATAAGTTGGTTCTCCACACTCCTCAATCTGTCCGTATTGTCAACCATTCTATCCGTGGAAAAGCTCATACTTCTGTTGTTTACTACACTAAGGAGAAGAACTCGGACGGTGTTGAAGTTGTTAAGGAAAAGACTAGATCTTATCCACACGGTAACAGTGGAGCTTCTGTTGCAACTAGAAAGGCTGAAGACTTTGCCTCCACTATTGGTAATGAACCATTTGACTGGGTTATTGAAGCTAAAGATTATGCTGCCATTAGCTCTAATGTCAAGAAGTCTACTGTTCAATTCATCAACCCTGTCTTCCATGAATCCGGAAACTTGGGCCAAATGCTTAAAGATCAAGGTTTCGAACTGTCCTCTGCTTCCAAAATGGGTTGGCTTCTTGGTTTCTACGTTGGAGGTGGTTACATGACCAGATCCCAATTTTCTATCGATGTTCTGGAAACTGAGATTTTAGAGCGTTTGAAGGAATATGGTGCTCAATTCGGTTTGACCACCTCATCTGCTGACCACTATGATCAATACTTTACTAATTCTGATGATAAGATCTTCTCTTCTTTCGAAAAGGGTGTCACCGGTACCGACGGTGGTGTCACTTACGAAATTGAAGACAATGCTGATCCATCTGAAGAAGAGATTATCAAGCAAATCATCAACACTGAGTCTAACTCTTCTTTGGACTCATCTGCTCAATCCAGTACTGTTTTCCTCCGTGGTTCTTCTCACAAAAAGCAAAACGTCGAAAATGCTTTCTGGTCTATTGTTGAATCTTTCGGTGTAAGATCTTCTACCACCAAAGACGAAGGTGAAGACGGAGTTTCTATCACTTACGAAAAGAACGTTCCAGAACACTTGGCTTGTGATAACATCGAAGTAAGAGAACAATTTGTTGCCGGTTTGATTGATTCTCAAGGTTTCCTTTCTTACAATACTGATGACGAAGTTGAATCTGCCAAGGTCACTACTACTTACCGTGGTGTTTGTGATGGTCTTGTTAGATTGGCTCGTTCTCTTGGTATACAAGTTTCTGTTTCCGTTGAAGATGAACACTGGGACCGTTTCGGAAAGTTCAACAAGCTTACTTACTTTGTCACTTTAAGCAGTGGTGCTGCTCTTTCTTCCTGTCTTAGATTCTGTGCTTTGTCTTACAAGAGACTTCCTGCTGTCGAATTCAAGAGAGAAGCTGTTCCATTCTACTTCAAGTTGGAAGAGCAACCAGAAGCTGAATACTACGGTATCACCCTTCCAGAATCAAGCGATAAGCAATTCTTGTTATCATCTTTAGCTTTAGTTCATAACTGTGGTGAAAGAGGAAATGAAATGGCAGAAGTCTTGATGGAATTCCCAGAGTTATACACTGAGATCAATGGAAGAAAAGAAGCTATCATGAAGAGAACATCATTGGTTGCTAACACCTCCAATATGCCTGTTGCTGCAAGAGAAGCTTCTATCTATACTGGTATCACTCTTGCTGAATACTTCAGAGATCAAGGTAAAGATGTTTCTATGATTGCTGATTCTTCTTCTCGTTGGGCTGAAGCTTTGAGAGAACTCTCTGGTAGATTGGGTGAAATGCCTGCTGATCAAGGTTTCCCAGCTTACTTGGGTTCTAAATTAGCTTCTTTCTATGAAAGAGCTGGTAAAGCTGTTGCTTTGGGTTCTCCTGATAGAATTGGATCTGTTTCTATTGTTGCTGCTGTTTCTCCAGCTGGTGGTGATTTCTCTGATCCTGTTACTACCTCTACTTTGGGTATTACACAAGTTTTCTGGGGTTTGGATAAGAAGTTAGCACAAAGAAAGCATTTCCCATCTATCAATACTGGTGTTTCTTACTCCAAGTATACCGGTGTTTTGGATAAATTCTATGACGATAACTATCCAGAATTTGCCGGTTTGAGAGACAAGATCAAGGAAATCTTAACTAATGCTGAAGAATTGGAACAAGTTGTTCAATTAGTTGGTAAGTCTGCCTTGTCTGATTCTGATAAGATTACTTTGGATGTCGCTACCTTGGTTAAGGAAGATTTCTTACAACAAAATGGTTACTCTTCTTACGATCAGTTCTGTCCAATTTGGAAGACTTATGATATGATGAGAGCATTTATGTCATACCATGATGAAGCCCAAAAAGCTGTAGCTAATGGAGCTCAATGGTCCAAATTAAGTGAAACCACTAGTGACATTAAGCATGCAGTTTCTTCTGCCAAATTTTTTGAACCTTCTGATGGACAAGAAGCTGCTTCCAAGGAATATGGTGATTTATTAACCAAGATTTCTGAAAGATTTGCTGAAGCTTCAGAATAAGGATAAGGGCATTTACATCACCAAAATTCCTGTGTAACTCGATTTAATTCTCTGATTATTAAGAAGAACCTATCCAAAGATTTGTTTGTTTTGAAAGATAAAGTATAATAAATATATAAATTATTATTTAGCATCTAAACAAATCAATAGTTGATTTGAAACAAGCTGTGACAAAGTTTTCGGTCCCACCAACTAAGGCTAAAAAGTCGTTCCCCATTGAATCAAACATATTCCCTTCATCCTGTGATTCATTGTCTTGATTACCGGTATATCCAGCAAAAGGAATCCCGTTTGGTGTATACGGATTTGATACTTCCTGCTGTGAATAGTTAACTCTGAGCAAGCTTCCCAGGGGGAGTATCGATTCAGAAGTGTTCGTTGTCAGTCGTAAATCTGATAATTGTTCATCTAATGGTTCTTTCATGACTGTTGGAGCACTTGCTTGTGTAGGTTTTTTTATTGGTCCTTCGGTAGCTGTTTCTGTAGGATTCTTTTCATGCTTCATCCAGTTGAAGAAGCTCTTTCGAGTTTGAGGTTCACCGAAGTTATCAGCAAAAAATGGGTGTTTCTGGTCTACCACTTTCGTGTTGTGTTGGGATTCATTTGGTCTGAATCTAACCAACCTCTCTTCCATGTAATCCTGGAAGGAATCTGCACTGAAAAGAACACCTTCATGTATTAATGTGTCTCTAAGTCCCTGAGTTCCCTGAACGTTTTTGTCAATGGGCTTATGAGGAGATGTGACTTTCTTGAGATCAGGTTTACCGAAGAATTGGTCGAATAAATAAGGACTTTCATCAGATTCTAGTACTGGTTCACTGTCCAAAGAGTCACTGTTAACTTCGTCAGTATAGTCTGCATTCTCGCAGATATGTTGAGCGGCACCAAGTCCTGGAAATCTGGCTGAGGCTATATGTCCATTTGATCTTATCGTTACAGTTTCATCATCAACATTGGTATCACTTTTTGATGAAGCCCTGGATGGTGCTTGCTCATTTAGTTTGTCCGAACTTGAACCTGCAAGGGGTTCGAGCTTGGTACCTTCTTCCACCACAGGAGAAGAAATTGTCACCGGTGACCCTTCAGGAATGAGTAAAGATGAATAGGACTTCGAAGTCTTCTTTACTCTAAGAGGAGGACTGGTATTGAAAGAAAATGCGTCAGAATTGTACTTCTCATTGCAGCTCCTGTGGGGTGTTTGGCTTGTCTTGCACTTTTCTACACCATGGGCCCTTGACGGAGGCCCACATCCAGGTTCAGATATGAATCTTCTTTTTGTAGTTATATTATCAAACACTAGCGGAGCACTGGTAATGGTATTCATTAATGTAATTTGGCTCGTTGCAAATCAGTTTGCAGCAAATCGTTTGTTGCAGCCAAATCTGATGTGCACAAATGCGCAAGGTGCGTCGTGTGCGGTCTAGCAATATCAAGTCATCTGGTCGTAATAACCATCAGCTATACCCAAGGTTTAAAGTCTCCAAAGAGAGCTGATGCTATAATCAGCAAAGATTAGACAGTAGCAATTGCATGAAATAATTGAAACGAAACAGCAACGTTCTTTATGTACCCAAAATCAGTTCACGGGCATCTCTGACAGCACTGACAGCACTGACAGCACTGACAGCATACTTGATGGACATCATGAATTATTCATGCACCAAGTCAGAGATTCTACAATCAACAATAAAATACAAAATGTATATTGGACTACTTATTAACGAGCTAGTAAGAGTCCCAAGTAACTGTCACCTAGGCAAGAAGCAAAAGCATCAATGAAGTATCCAAACTGAAAAATTTCAATTGTTCAACTCCATCAAGACTCTCGACATTCAAACACAAGGGTCAATTAAACAAGACAGTTAGATTACTTGGATCTAGCTCTAACCTTCCGTCTCTTTCTTTTCAATCTTCTAACTCTCTTTTTTCTCCACTTATCTCTCATACTGAAAAAATTAGTGTTTAATATGGAAAAGAGAAATTTTCGAGGAAGCTATTTGAGTTTTATAGAGTGCGGTAGAGGGCTGGACGCGCACGACACCGTCGGTCGACACCTGTGACCGGTAAATGCGATTAGGGCTTATGACCTGGGAGCTTACTTATGGGACACAGATTTACGTGGTTTATCTGGTTTCTCATATTAAATAACATCTTAAAGTATATACAGGTTGTATCTAGTTCCTCAATCAAGACCGTGTTGAAAAATCTACTCGACAGCGTCATCTACCTTCATTTCCTTGTTCAATCTACTGTTTTCTTGTCTTAAAGCTCTCTTTAACTCTTCATTTAATTGGGGTAATCCCAAAGATTCTGTCAATTCGTCAATTATTTCTGCATTAATTATCAATCTTTCATCCTCTTGAACTGAGGTGAGTGACAAGTCTTCGGGCTTATTACCCTTAAGATAAATATCGTCAATTATTGACTGTTCAACAAAATCAATATGTTTGGGACCCTGAGTTTCAAGAAGATAGTCCAAATGTTTGATACCATTCAATGCTTTAAAATTACAGTAGAATCTATAGGCCAAATAGAAGCCAGGAATATTGGGGACTACAGGGACAATAGCAAATGGCAAAGACACTGGAACTCCGATTCCACATAAAACCATGTACTTGAAGTGGGTAGACTGACGACTGGTTTTAAGTTCGTTCAATTGGCTTATTATGGAATTGGAACCTTGGAAACTAGGATGGTATAATGGAATTGGATTGACCTGATCCTGTGGAATATTTAATTCAGTGATTCTGTTCTGTACCATAGTTTCTTGGTTTATTTCTCTTATCATGGAGTTTTTCGAAGGAAAACTTCTTAGACAGTTTTCTTCATAGGCAACAGTATCAAGAACTCGTTTGAACAATGCCGTGATTTTGATGTTGACGGTGGCTTTGGATGTGGAGATTTTGTTCCATGCTTTGAGAGCAAGACCAGTAGCTTTGGACTCCAACCGAGTGACAAGTGGGAACTCGTTAGCCTTGGTTGAACTTATGATACCTGGCTGGTGGTTACAGTAAACATATGATTTCTTGGTAGTTATAGGGAGTGAAATAACGAAGATTGACTCAGGGTCTAACGGTTTTGTTGACGCAAATCGAGTCGATAGCAACACTTGAAGATGGGGGGCCTGGCCACGGTAATTCGGTAAATTTCTAATTATGTATGCAGATGTTTTATGACTCGGTATGAACATGGTCGAATCAGTATGTGTTGTCAATAAATAGGACTTAAGTTGTAACAAGCTACTCGTCACTCAAGTCAAAGAGATCGCGAACATGAAATTTGCAGCAGGGCCATCATGGATCACAGAATTCAGGTGGAGGCTGAGTACCAACAAGGTCAAACTCAGTGTTTGAGATGAACCAATTGTGATCTTTGAAGCTTATAGTTAATTTACAATATTAGTAATAGAGCCGTAAACGCAACTTAAAAGCAGGTAATGGCATTGACTTGTTTCCGCAACAGCAAGTACCGTTTCAATTTCCATTGCGCATTAATTATTTCATTTATTATCGACTAACAGTTAATGGCAGATTCTGACAGTAATAATCACTCTACCCTTCTGCCTAAGTTCAGTACTAGCAGGCTTAGGGATAAGGAAAGAGATAAAGACGTGGATACCAAAACATCAAGCCAAAACCTTTCCAATCCATTTGAAGCAGCCAAAGTAACGTCGTATAATCATAAGCCAAACATAGTACCAATTTATGTTTTGGATACCCTTTCACAAGCACATTATAAAGACCAGTTGGGCAACAATAATGTCAATGTTCATCAGGCTGATATAACTCCATCTACTAAAAAGAGTCATACTACTCCTGCCAATGAACGTACAAATAACACTCAAGAATCAAATGCTGGTACGACCACAAATAATTTGACCACAAACACAAACAATTTAACTGCCAAAACTAGTCAAGCAACCAAAAAGGATGAAGATGAATACATGTCTTTTGCTAACGATCCTTTTATCAAGTCAATGGACAATAGTTGGAACCGATTCTTATCGACTATAAAACAACCTAATACCTACTCAAACGACTTGATATCATTTGACAAAGATACCGTATTTGAAAATAAACTAGAAGGAACCTGGGGAGGTGAGGAACGATTAAAATTCGCCCTCTTGGGTACCCCTTCGTCTGATAATGACACTTATGTTAATGACAATAGAAATGGATGGCTAAAACGAATGTTTGGGTTTAACAAAACCTCTAAAACTGCCAATGATTCACCCAAGGTTAGATCAAAAGCAGGCTATTGGATGTCCGATGAAAAGAGAGCAGACTTGTTACCTCTGTTAAAACGGATATTCGTGATTAACCCATTAGTACCATTACTCCTTAGAATCATGATCATATTCTTCTCCGGATGTGCATTAGGTTTGGCATGTACCATTTTCCAGCACTCCAATAATCGGTATGAAGGAAGCAAAGTCGAGCAACAACCAAGTACCATAATGGCCATTGTTGTTCAATGTTTTGCCATAGTCTATGTCGCATACATTGCCTATGATGAATATAGTGGTAAACCTTTGGGATTAAGAGATCCTTTGGGTAAAATGAAATTGATCATGTTAGATTTATGTTTCATCATCTTTTCTTCGGCCAATTTATCATTAACCTTCAACACACTTTACGATGATGAGTGGGTTTGTAAATCTGATCCTCAAGAAGATTATTACATTCAATCCGATCCTGGAGCCCTGAGATTCTTTACTCCAACCGTTGCATCAATTTGTAGACGGCAAAGGGGATTGGCAGCATTTTTATTTTTAGTTCTTAATTTGTGGGTTTTAACATTCACTATTAGTATAGTTAGGGTGGTAGATAGAGTTTCAGTTACGGGACAAAGAACTGATTAGGTTAGTTGATTAGATAATACAATTGGAATCACACTTCAAAACTTCGCACCGCAAAAATCCAAACTTTGAAATACCTATAGTGTTTGTTACAGCATTCGACATTTGATATTGATTCTTTTTTGTAGAGAATTAATAACTAAGACTAATCTGAATCATGTCGAGTCAAACTCAATCGTTCCCAGTCTCAAGTGACCTTAATGGAACTTGGTCTTTCATCCAGCCAAGTTTGGGTTTGATTCTTGGATCGCTGGGAGATCAAGGTGTCACCTCCAAAGTATACATGCACTGTTACACAGCAATTTATAATTATTGTACCAACAAATCTAGAACTGGTTCTGATGGTTCATTCTTTTCATCCTCCAGTGCAAATGCCGCCAAAAATTCCTATTCCCTTGCTGGTTCTGAAATTTATAGTAAGTTGGAGGAATATTTGGTAAATTTTATTACGGGCTTGAAAAGGGAAGCAAACGAGTCATTTCTTGAGTTCTATGTGAGGAAATTGAACCGGTTTACTATTGGTGCTGGTTACATGAATAATGTATTCGATTATATGAATCGTTATTGGGTCCAAAAGGAGAGAAGTGATGGAAGAAGAGATATTTATGATGTTAGCACTCTTTGTATGTTACAATGGAAAACACACATGTTCAACAACAACGCCGAAAAGTTGATTGAAGAAATCCTTGTTCAGATTGAAAAACAAAGAAACAACGAAATCATTGATACCAACCTCATTTCATCTGCTGTTAAATCATTAGTATATTTGGGAATCGATACCCAGGATTTGAAAAAAGCGAATTTGGTGGTATACATCAATTATTTTGAAAAGGACTTCCTTGAAGAAACCGCCAACTACTATAGTAACGAAAGCAGCATGTTTTTATCTGAACATAATGTCGTCGACTACATGAAGAAATGTGAAACTAGACTAAACGAAGAAATTTCTAGATCGAATAATTACTTGGAAGATCACACAAAGAAAAGCTTGATTGATGTGTTAAATACCGTTTTAATCAAGGATCATGCCAAGGAAATGTATGATCAATTCATAAATCTATTAGAAAACAATCAACTCGAACACATCCAAAGAATGTACAAGTTATTGTCTAGAGTACCACCAACTTTAGAGCCATTAGCTGATTCTTTAGAACAGTATATCAAAAATGATGCTGTTAAGATCATCGAAGAGATCAAAAAGGGTGGAGAATCGACTAATAATGCTAATGATGGCGATGAAGGCACTCCTTCTGCTGGTGGTAGACCAAAGAAACCAAATGGGCCAGTGAATCCTAAGGTATATGTGCACAATTTAATTTCTGTCTATCTTAAATTCAATGATGTAGTCAATGATGCATTCCAAAAAGACCCAATTTTTATTAGGGCCTTAGATAATGCTTGTAGACATTTTGTCAACAAAAATTCAATTGCTTTACTTAATCCTAAAGCTAGTTCTAAAACCCCTGAAATATTGGCTAGATATGCGGATGCATTTTTAAAGACGAGTTCCAAAGAAGCCGATACTTATGATATGAACGCCGACAATCTCATGATTATTTTCAAATTTGTTGAAGACAAAGATTCCTTTGAGGAACATTACAGGCGTATGTTGGCCAAGAGATTGATCAATAACACCAGTAAGAGTGAAGAGTTAGAAGAGAGTGTTATCAAAAGATTGCAGGAAGAAAATTCTTTGGAATATACCAGCAAGATGAATAAAATGTTTGTTGATATGAAATCCTCTGAGGACTTGAAGTTGAAAATGAGAGATGAACTTATTAGTATGGATTCTCAATTAAAAGACTTCACTCCATTGATCCTTGCATCGTCTATGTGGCCATTTTCCAAACAACAAGATTACGTCTTGAAATTCCCATCCAGTTTACAAGGTATAATCGACAAATTTGAAAAATTATACGTAACTGCTCATAATGGTAGACAATTGGATTGGTTATGGAATCATGGTAGAAGTGAGATTAAGGCCAATTTATCTAGAAAGGGAAAACCGGCTTTTACCTTCATTGTCACAAATTTGCAATTATTGGTTCTTTTAGCATTCAATGAGAAAAAAACATACAGTTTTGAGGAATTGCAAAATTTAATTGAGTGTCCATCATATTTACTTGATAATCAGATAACCCCCTTGGTCAAGTACAAATTGTTTGAGCAATCTCCACCAGGGCCTCAAAATCAAAATAAACCAAATACAACGTTTACTATTGTGGATGAGTATAAATCTCGTAAATTAAAAGTGAATTTTGTTAGCTCCTTGAAGAGTGAACAGAAACAAGAAGATGATGAGATCTCCAAAGAAATCAGTGAAAGTCGTCAACTTTATTTGAGAGCATGTATTGTTCGTATTATGAAGGCTCGTAAGACCATCAGCCATACCGAGCTTTATAATGAAGTGGTTACTCAATCATTAGCCCGTTTCCATGCCAAAAATACAGATGTGAAGAAAACTATCACAACTTTGATTGAACAAAACTACATGAAGAGAATCGATAATAGTACATATGAATATGTAGCATAACTAACGTCAATTAATAAAACTTACAATTTGCAACACCGCGAATACATTTTTTGTAAAGTTTGGCGATGCTTGCAAAAAGGCAGAAAGTTTCGGACAATTTAGCCATTCAAAAGGGACACCAGTCTTCTGAAGTTAATGCTAATATTCTCAGTAATGGGCTAATTCTTGAAGGTCACGAGGGCCCTGTTTTTTCTGCCAAATTTGGTCCAGAGTTCATTGTATCTGGTGGAAACGATAAGACAATCAATATTTGGAAACTTCCGGTAGATCAAGACATGGAAGATATAAACATTGGCTGCATCCAGGCTCATAAGTCTGCTGTCACTTCCGTTTGCTGGGCCGGTGATCACATAGTCAGTGGGAGTGCTGATTCTTCTGTGGCCATTTGGGATGCTTACTCTGGTCAAAAAACAAGAAATTTCAAGACTGATGGTATTATTAACGAAGTTGCTTACAATGGAGAAACCGTGGTTTCTTGTAATGACAATGGTGATGTTAACTTCTATGATGTGAGACAAAAGGAACCAATAGAAATAATACGATCCAATTATCCTGTTCTAACATTAGCTGTGAACGAAAGAGAGATTTTTTTCTCAGGTATAGATCCACACATAAATGCTTACGACTTGAGAAACTTAGAGACTCCCACATGGAAAGAGAGTAGTACTCTAGATTCCATCACTTCATTGGATGTTAACAGAGACGGGTCGATGCTTGTATCAAGGTCCACCAGAGGAGCTGTGAGCACTTATAATTCCAAACCAGTCGCTTCAGGTTCCATATCCAGAGCAAGTCCCTACGTTTATGAAGGGGCACCTTCCACGACTGACATCAAGCTTATACGAACCCGTTTTAGCTCGGACAGCTCTAGAATACTTTCAGGTTCTGACGACAAGTCGGTTACCGTGTGGGATGTTACTTCGAGAAGAGTCTTAAACAAGTATACAGGGCATGAAGCCGCTACACTTGATATTGATGTACATCCAACGGAAAAATTGATTTTATCTACATCTATGGATGGAACTATCATTGTGCGTGAAACGTCGATAATATAATAATTAAAGTCATAAGTCATATTCTATAAATTAAAACCGAACTGTTTTTCGTTTGGTTTCTTTCTTGATGGTGGGTTTTTCTTTCTCCTCCATCTCGGCATCAGTTGTCATGTTTTTAAGGAATTGGTTTTTTAGGTACTCTTTGGTTATCTTCAGATTCTTCAAAGAGTTTAGCTTAGCTAAATTATCAGGGTTAAACGTGTGAACATCCCAAACTCGCTTCATAGACCCATCTTGATTTACGATTCTATCCTGATGTTGACACAAGGCTGACGGGTCATCAAATTCAGACCGTGAAACAAAGATCTCCGGGTTTGGAGTAGGAGCGATAAAAGGAGAATACTCCTTACTCGATTCCATCGGTAAAAATCTGTGCCTTAATATATACTCTTGCATACCAGTATCATCAATAACATATTTCTTCTTGTCTTCGTCGTCTTTGGCTTGACTCTGCTGCTTTAACCTTCGCTTGTAAATTTCCTCTTCTAAAGTATCTTCCAAAACTAGTGTTTCCACGTACACTTCTTTAGTCTGCCCAATTCTATGAGCTCTCTTAATGGCTTGTGCTTCTACTGACCTTTGCCATACAGGACTAATAAAGTATACTTTAGTAGCAGAAATGATTGTAAGGCCATGGGAAGCTAGTCTCAAGTCCATAATCAATGTGATCCCTCCATTTTCTTCGCTTGGAAAGTTGCTGAACTCATTTAAGTTCTCGGCTCTTTGACTAGTGTTTATGAATGTTGCATACAAAATATAGTTAATACCCAAGATATCAAGCAATTCTGTTAAATAGTATGCACTGTCTTCGAACTCAAAGAAAACTATTGATTTAATCTTTTGCTGTTGATTTTCTAAGAGCTTACTAGCAAGGTAAGAGAGTTTTGCAGATGCTGTGCCAAGAATCACTGAATCCTTAGTTGCTTCGTAGGAGATATTATGGTTTGCCAAAGAATGCAAGGTATTGATTTCATTTGTGATTTTCAATCCATCGCCATCTTCTCTTCCTAGTTTATCTTTTGAAATATCTGACTCCAAACTTAATGCTTCGTCTTTCTGAGACACTTTCTTGGGGCTACCCTTAGTGACCTTCTTGCTTTTCGCTTTGGGGGAGTTGGATGATAAGGAATTTCTTCTTTTCTTGGGTGAAGATGGGCCCTCCTTATTCTGAGAATCAGGATTATCCTGCTTGTTAAATTTCTGAGAGTTCTTCTTCATGGTTTCACCCCAATAATTGTCCCAAAATACTTTAGAAACTTCTTCCAATTTCTCAATAAGTTTTTCTCCGTCATTCATATTCATAAATCTATTTTTATAGAAGAATTCTTGCAAGCTATGAATATGAGGTGCACCAAATACACCAATATCATTACTCTTACCATCTTCAGTGGCGGACTTCAATACACCAATCCCGAAAGTTTTTGTGAAAATGTCGGGGAGCCCTTCAACGAAATAATTCATTTCATGCAACATGGAAATCGTCCTCCATCTTTGGTTTTCGAGAGCAGATTGAGCTATATCTCTGGATCTTTTCAAGAGCAAAATATCTTCTTCATTGTAAACCAAATTTCCTTTTTTATCTTTCTTCTCCAAGCATACCTTACAAACATGGAGTAAGGCTTCCACGTCTTCTTGCTTGAAACCACTCCAATGAAAAGTAGCTCTTTGTAAATTGGTAATTAATCTCCTTAATTGTTGTCTATTGACAGGATGAAACATATAATCAATATCCTTCCTCTCAGATGAAACAGCATTTACCGCTAATACGGCCGTGAATATGTTTATGGCAAGCTTGTTGTGAAAGGATGGCTTTAAGAATATAGAAACATGATGTAACTGTGGAAGCTTAATATCACGCTCCACTTCGTCCAATGAGTGCCGTACAACAATAGCATTAAGCAAATTCGATAAACTGGTGGTCGAACCGTAGAGGTTCAACATCAATGGTTTGACCATTAAACCCTTCCAAAGCTTTGGTTGTGAATGAAAAGGTTCAATCTTCAAGAAATTAGAGACTATATTACCGAGCTTCATCAAATCATCCAACTCATTGAAGCTGTTTTTGACAACATATTTGTTCTTCTTTTTAGATGGTGAATCTTCAAGAGATTTGCCTTCTTCATCTTCCTCGTCCATATGTAGTCTAGTCAATCCAGAGGTTGGGGTTCCAGTAACAGCCCAGCGTCTCTCGGCATGCATTTCACGGCAAAGAAGACCAGCTCTTGAAGCTTTTGAAGACATACTATGACCCTCATCTATAATTAACCTTTTCCAAAATACTTTCATTAATGGAGTATCGTCTCTTTCATCGAATTGCTTCGATAATATTGAGTTCAGAATAATAATTAAATCAAAACTTATGAGCTTCAATGGATCCTCATAAAGTTCATTTGTAAATACTCCATGTTCTGAAGACACTTTTTTCTTGAATTGGTTAGAAATGAAAAGCTTTTTCAAGAATTCAGGCTCAATGTGCTTTTTCAATTCAGTATTCCACTGGTGAAACAAATTATCTGGCACAACTATCATAGTAGTGTTACAAAAATACAAGGTTCTAAATGTCCGGCCTTCCATAGGAAGTTCCTCATCAAGATACTTCAACCTCTCAGATCTTCTACTTCTTTGAATACTGAAAGGGGAAACATACTCTGAATTCTCTAATGGAATACGAAAGTATCCTGGAGACGTCTCTAACTTAGATACAACACTTGGCGGAAGATCGTTCACATAATACTTCCAGGGTAAGGAATTTTGAGTGATGCAGTTACGACACAAATCAACTAACTTCTTAATTGGTGGGGCTGGTTGGGGATATCTGGGCACTAGCTGGTTACTATCGTAATCCAATACCATTTCTTCTACCAGTTGCGGTTCAGGGATGACGGTAAGATAGTCCAGGGGCGTAGTCGAGAGCTCCCATTTGGTGAGACAAATTAAACTCAAACATATAAGAGTCTTACCTAATCCCATATTTTCTGCAAGAATTCCACCCCTTGGCTGTTGAAAGAGCTCCGGTTTCAAATGGAACTCAGTATTAATGATATCAAAATAATAAGGAGACAAATCTCCGGGAGACTTCAATTCGATGAAATTTGGAATTAGTGTCTTGGCAGGAAGAGATTCTCTTTCATACATCTTCGTAAGAGATTTGATTTGGAAAGGATAAAGCTGCGTCTTGGTACCTGGAACTGAGGTATTTCCTTCCAGCATGTTGTGGATCAAGTCTATTATAACTTCTTCAGCCAGTGGAATGACGTTGGAAGAATTTTGCACCTTAGACTTTGAATAGTACTTGGAAATATTAGGAGATGGAATATTATTATAGGCATCGGAAACTCTTTGGGCCATAGATTCTGTTTGTCCACTTGTATTTACATGAAATTGCAGGTTCAGATACCATCTGTTTATGTGAAACTTTGGATCCGAGTCTATATGGAGATCAGAAGTTCTGCCATCAAAACGAGCAGTCATTACTGGAACCAAAAGAAGACTATCAGGAACCAATTTGGACCAGCTTTCTGGACTATAATCTAGGTAATTAACCAATTCATGCCATGCTGACCTAAATCCTTTTTCAACTGCCAAATGTCTAGGCCTTGTTGATCTCCATTGATTAAAGAATCTGGATCCGTTAATGTCAAACGGTACGGCAAATATCCGTACTTTGGCTACGCAAAGGTTACCCCATCGTATTATCTTGTAAGTGGCCATTATATATCTGAATATCATGAGAAATTGGATCTGTTTAACAATTGAATGTACCTTCCCATCACAAAGATAAATCAATTGATCGATATCAAGCCATTTCCAACTATTAATATTGTTCTGTATTGTTTCTGTAGAAGTCACAGGTATTCCCCCTAGATCTGATTTTTGAAACGGAAGATTATAGAAATGTATAGTTCCAACTGGAATAAGATTGTGAAGTTCATTTGAAAGATGTATTACTTTCAGGTACAACTTCAATCCTTCATTCATCGGACTTTCTTATAGATTATGTGCTTTTCGCATTTTTGACGTAATTTAAAACGACAACAAGAAACAGCATAACATCAGCAAATATAACCCTGAAAATTCTTGAAAAAATATACAAGGTGTGAATTGCTTAGGTTTAATTAGTATTCGAACTACAGCAGAATTTTAATGCAAAGGAATAACAATAAACACAATTTGAATGTTGAAGCTGTACGTATATGGTCAATTTAAGAAATCCTCTCATAAAGCTTCGTTCCTCATGGCCCAATGGTCAAGGCGTCTGGCTACGATTTAGTAACCACTTCTGGAACCAGAAGATTCCAGGTTCGAGTCCTGGTGGGGAAGCTTTCTTCTTTTTTTTTTCCTTTCGCGCCTGAGCTACTGTAGTTGTCGCGGTACTTTCTGCCTGGTCGATGCAGCAAAAAGAACAGTCCGTAAGCCAGTGTTGAAACGTGAACAAATTCCAATGCAGTGGTACGATTTAAGGGACATACTTCTTGTTGAAAGAGGAAAGTTATTTGTGCATCTTTTAGAGGTCTAAAACAGCACAAGCAAGAGAAGGTTCTCTATCCAGTACGTGGGGTTCAGTGTGGAGTATTTAGGGGTAGAATTTGCAGCCATTTCGTTCACGTTGTTACAAGAATTTTTTTTTGAATAAGATATAATGGAAAAACCATTCTAAGTATCAGGAGGCATTTAAAGTATTGAGAATGAATGATTTTGCACTTTGTGGAGTGGCATGTATGCTAGCAATAATTTCCAGTAACATTCCTTCACTAAGAAATGGAACACCCTAGATTAATACCCAAGACGTTTTATTTATCATGCTTTTCAGCTGGGTCAAAGATATAATAAGCATGAAACTATATTACAAGGATAAGTTTGTCTCACATACCATTAATTTTCCAACTGTATTATTTATATCTGATAAGCATCACCCCACATCCTCTCTCATTTCAGGGTTCGGTCGCGCAAATGTTAGCAATGTTCAATTCCAAAATATTGCCCAACTAAAGTCGGAGAATAAAATTGTCAAATAAATAATATGACAATAGACTCCAAAAGTATTCTTCTTAGGCTCTCTAATGAGGGAGAGCCTATAAATAATACTGCTGCTGAAACTGGTGTGTTGATCTTACCCTCAATTCCTTTACCGGATGGTTATCTGCCAGGGGATGTAATTTTCAAGTTACACTTGATTATGAATGCTGCATCAAAAGTTAGTAGAAAGGGAACTTTGTACGTAAATGTTACTGATGGAGATGAAAAGTTTGAAAGGAATTCCTATAAAAAGTTCCCCCTTGAGACTTCCTTCCTCCGGGACATCAACATTGCTATCCCTATCTATAAGAGTGGAACTTACAACTACTACATCCAATATGAGGATGAGGCCGGAAAAGCTAAAGAGACTTCCAAATTCTACTTTAATGTTCCTCCAAATTTGCGGATCAAAGACAAGTTTGTCCCCTTCAATTCTATCAATATTCAGTCTGTGGTTTCCAAGTGGATCGGTCCTTTATCTAATTGGGATGCTATTTTCAAGGAAATAAGCTACAAAGGTTATAACATGATTCACTTCACACCTTTGCAAGAAAGAGGTGAATCAAATTCTCCTTACTCTATCTTCGACCAATTACGGTTTGATCCTAACTTATTTGAGTCCAACGAGTACGCTACCCTGTTCATCAAGGATTTAATGAACAAATATAACTTGATGAGTTTAACTGATGTTGTGTGGAACCATACTGCAAACAACTCTGAATGGCTTGCAGACTATCCTGATGCAGGTTATAATGAAGAAACCGCTCCTCATTTGAGAGCTGCTATTGAGTTAGAAACTAAACTTTTAGAATTCTCATCCAATTTAGCGAGTTTAGGGTTTCCTACAGCTATCAACAACATGGGTGACTTGGATAATATAATTGGTGGATTACAGGAGAATGTCATAAAACCTTTAAACTTATGGCAATTCTATGTGTTTGATAAACAAAAAGCTTTGAACGAGATCAATCTGGCCTTTGAGCTGAAGAAACCAGTTGAGCCATTTGATATTCCTGATTACGTACAGAAGAGTGACTTGAAGCTGGTGGCCAAGTTTGTCTTAGAAACTTGCAACACCAACGAAGATGTTGTGCTTATTGATAGATTCAGTAACCAACTTGACGCTACAAAATTCCTTCAAGTACTTACTGCTTTACTTAATCAAAACTTGTCGGACATAGAGTTCGGCGTATTGGAAAATAAAGCTTCTTCAATTATAGATGAGATCAACTTAAACTTGTACAGTGAATATGATTCAGATGTGGCTTCCATAAAGGACCAATTAAAAGATAGGATTAGATTCTTGAGATTAGATTCTAATGGACCTCATTTGGGTGAAATTAATGCTGATTCTCCTTTAATTGAAAACTATTTTACGCTCGTGAAAGATTCAAAGGGCAAGACCTTTCATTTAGCAAACAATGGTTGGATCTGGGGTGGAAATCCATTGGTTGATTTTGCATCCAATAAGTCAAAGGCGTACTTGAGGAGAGAAGTGATTGTGTGGAGTGACTGTGTCAAATTAAGATATGGTAATGGTCCTGAAGACTCACCACACTTATGGGATAGAATGATCAAGTATACCGAAATTTGTGCCAAGTCTTTCAATGGGTTCAGAATTGATAACTGTCATTCTACACCATTACACGTTGGTGAAGCTTTATTGGATGCAGCAAGAAATGTTAATCCTGACATATACGTTGTTGCAGAATTGTTCAGTGGATCGGAAGAAATGGATAAGATTTTTGTCGAAAGACTTGGTTTGAATAGTCTTATTCGTGAAGCAATGCAAGCATGGACCGTCGCTGAATTATCAAGATTGGTTCACAAACATGGTGGTAGACCCCTTGGATCATTTACTTGGCTACCATTAGATGAATATGCATATCCAGCCACCAAAGAACCGGAAAATGCCAAGTTACCTGTTCCAAAAGTATTATCAAGCGTGTCCCCACATGCTTTGTTCATGGATTGTACTCATGATAACGAAATGCCAGCCCAAAAAAGAACAGTTGAAGACACTTTGCCCAATGCAGCTTTGGTAGCTTTCTGCTCGTCAGCAATAGGTTCAGTATTCGGATATGATGAAGGCTACCCCGAGCTTTTAGACGTCGTAGGAGAGAGCAGAAAATATCAGGTATGTGAAACTTCAGGTATAAGAGACGTGAAAAGAAAATTGCACCATATTCGAAAGCTTTTGGCAGAAGAGAGTGAAGATATTCTCCGAGACCATGAAATGTATATCCACCATGAGGGTGAATATATCACGATCCAGAGATATAATGCCAGAACTGGAAAGGGATGGTTTTTGATTGCAAGAACAAAATTCAGTGAAGGTGATTCAGGACAAGTAATAAATCCTGTAAGACTCGTGCAAACCAAAGTAAAGAAGGAATTTGCTCATAAGTTGGTGAAGAAAGGAGAATATAAATACGATGAAGAATATATCACTTCAATCCCTACTGAAGTAGAAGATATTGATTTACCTGATATTGAGATTTCTGGAGAGGATTCAATAATTAAAGTCGATTCCAATTTTGTTCCAGGTTCGATTGCGGTGTTCTCCACTTTTATTCCAGG
Source organism: Yamadazyma vaughaniae (assembly GCA_030569695.1). Taxonomy (NCBI): domain Eukaryota; kingdom Fungi; phylum Ascomycota; class Pichiomycetes; order Serinales; family Debaryomycetaceae; genus Yamadazyma; species Yamadazyma vaughaniae. Next base: position 142,636 of record JAJMLO010000003.1, on the reverse strand, counting down.
TGTGGATGTAAAGCTCGATGATTACGTGAAACAAGGAGCAATTGAAGCCACAATTGACTTAGACTTGTATGATTTGAATGCAATTTTATACAGATGTGAGCCAGAAGAACGGGACTATAGTAATGGTCAAGAAGGAACATACAATATTCCAAATCATGGAAACTTGGTTTATTCCGGGCTAGAAGGATGGATTTCAGTTCTTAAGGGGGTAATTTGGCAAAATGAACTTGCACATCCTATCAGTGATCACTTGAGAGATGGTTCCTGGGCGTTGGACTACGTTGTTTCCAGATTGAATAATTATACTGAAGGATCTAAAGGAATGGGCAAGTTTATTGATTGGCTCAGCTCTCGTATGGATGCAATCAAGGAAGTTCCGTATTTTTTGAGACCTCACTTCTTCGCTTTAGTTGTTGGAACTGCATATGAAGCTTGTCGATTTAGAGGGTTGAGGTTACTTAACTCGAGAATCCAAGAAGCTACCAATTTCATTCAAAGCTTGGCTTTAACTTCTATTCAAATGGTTGGAAAAATGAATAATACTTCTCTTTTTCCGTTTGATCAAGTTCCTAGTTTGGCTGCTGGTTTACCACACTTCTCAAACGATTACATGAGATGCTGGGGTAGAGATGTCTTCATTTCTTTTAGAGGTTTGTTGATTGTCCCAGAAAGATACGATGATGCAAAGAACCACATTTTGGGTTTTGCTAAGACATTGAAACATGGACTTATCCCAAATTTGTTGGATGCTGGTAGAAATCCTCGTTACAATGCTAGAGATGCTGCTTGGTTCTTCTTACAGGCCATCCAAGATTATGTAAAACACGTACCTAACGGTATAAGCATATTGGATGAAAAGGTCAGTAGAAGATTCCCTCTTGATGATACTTATGTCACGTACGATTCTCCAGAAGCTTTCAACTACGAGAGTTCTATACGTGAAGTAATTTTCGAAATCTTGCAACGTCATGCTAAGGGTATTAAGTACAGAGAGGCAAACGCTGGGCCTAATTTGGATTCCCAAATGAAAGATATTGGGTTTAACGTTGAGGTAAACGTTGACTGGTCCAACGGTCTAATCTTTGGAGGTCAACAGTTTAACTGTGGTACTTGGATGGACAAAATGGGGGAAAGTGAGTTGGCTGGTAACAAAGGTATTCCCGGAACTCCAAGAGACGGTGCTGCGGTCGAAATTCAAGGACTTTTAAAGAGTACTTTAAGATTCGTCAACGAATTGGGTGTGGACAAGTTTGGATATGACTCCGTTGAAAAAGCTGATGGGTCTAAAATCAGTTTGAAAGACTGGGAGACACTTGTTCAGGATAATTTTGAGAGATGTTTCTACATTCCATTGGACAGAAACGATGACCCAAAGTATGAGGTAGACGCAAGTATTGTTAACAGGAGAGGCATTTACAAAGACTTGTTTAGGTCTGGCAAACCTTACGAAGACTACCAGTTGAGACCAAACTTCGCAATTGCTATGTCTGTTGCTCCTGAGTTGTTCGATGTTGAACATGGATATAATGCAGTTCAGCTCGCAGATAAGACTATTAGAGGACCGGTAGGAATGTGTACATTGGACCCTAGCGACTGGAATTATAGACCATATTACGAAAATTCAATTGACAATACCGATTTTGCTACATCCAAGGGAAGAAACTATCATCAAGGTCCAGAATGGGTATGGTGTTTTGGATATTTCTTGAGAGCTTATTTATCCTTCACTCATAAGAAAGAAGGCACCGGAGAGGAACTTTTATGTGAATTGAATGATAAAATTCAGGGCCATATTAGATGGATTAGAGAAAGCGATTGGGCAGGACTCACAGAGCTTACCAATAAAAATGGTGACCTCTGTAACGATTCAAGTCCATCACAAGCATGGTCTACCTCTTGTTTACTTGATTTTTACTATGACTTATGGAATGAGTTATACAAGTAGATTTGTTAATTGAACTGCGGAATTCATTCGACGCTTGTGGCTGCAAAGGAGTTGGAATTCCATACTTTTATAAATTTAGTTAGATTTATGTTATAGAGATATAATTTCAATATCGTACATTAAAACATATAGAATGAAGACTTCATTGTGGTTCTTGTTCAGAATCGATGACCTGTATCATCAGGTTCAGTATTTATTAATTGTTGAGTAACCAACTCTTCTCCAGATTATCGGGAGAGGAACACCGATAACGCGAAATCGGATTCGGTATATAAGCTGAAAACTTCCACTATTTTATTGCCAAAGTAAATTCTTTTTCTGAAGAAACCAAGAGATGATGTATACTAGACGTGCTATTGCTAGATCCAGTAGAATCATAAGTTCCAGGTACTTGAGCTTGAACAGCACTACCAATTCTTTCCCAAAATCGCATCTGGTTGAACCTTACGTTACCCCATCTTTTGTGAACAACGAATTTTTCAAATCGAAATCTGATGTGTGGTACGATATTCACGATCCTGCTACCAATGACGTGATTTCCAAGGTTCCTCAAAGTACCCCAGAAGAAATGGAGGCTGCTATTGCTGGAGCAGATGCTGCCTATGATTCTTGGAAGAATTACAGTATCATCAAAAGACAAGGTATAGCTTTCAAGTTTGTCGAACTTTTGAAACAGAATATGAACAGACTTGCTGGGATGATCGTCTTGGAGCAAGGAAAGACCGTTCCAGATGCAAAGGGAGATGTTTTAAGAGGATTACAAGTGGCAGAAGCATCTTGTAATATCACCAACGATATGATGGGATCTACTTTGGAAGTTGCAGCAGACATGGAAACAAAGATGGTTAGAGAGCCTTTGGGAGTGGTTGCATCGATTTGTCCTTTCAACTTTCCAGCAATGGTTCCATTATGGTCGATTCCTTTGATTTTAGTTACTGGTAATACTGCTGTGATCAAACCAAGTGAAAGAGTTCCTGGAGCTGCAATGATCATTTGTGAGTTGCTTCAAGAAGCTGGAGTTCCAGAAGGAGTAGTCAACATCATTCATGGTAAGCATGACAGTGTTAACAAGATTATCGAAGATCCAAGAATCAAGGCCATCACCTTTGTTGGAGGTGATAAAGCAGGTAAATATATATACGAAAAGGGAACAGCTTTGGGTAAGAGAGTACAATCCAACATGGGAGCTAAAAACCATATGATTGTATTGCCAGATGCTGACAAGAATCAATTTGTTAACGCAGTTAACGGAGCAGCTTTTGGAGCTGCTGGACAAAGATGTATGGCTATTTCCGTGTTGATCACTGTTGGGAAGACCAAAGAATGGATTCAAGATATAGTTGCAGATGCCAAAAAATTGAAGGTAGGAAGTGGCTTTGACGATGCAAGTGACTTGGGACCATTGATTAATCCTACAAGTTTAGAGAGAGCCAAAGAAATCATCCAAGATAGTGAACAACAGGGGGCTGAAATCTTATTAGATGGAAGATCCAACACTTTACTGGCACCATTCGACAAGGGAAATTTCCTCTTCCCAACCATTTTAGGTAATGTGCAACCAGGTATGAGATGTTATGACGAAGAAATCTTCGCTCCGGTATTAAGCATCATCTCAGCCGACACTTTAGACGAGGCCATCAGTATTGTTAACTCCAACAAATATGGTAACGGGGTATCATTGTTCACCACCTCCGGAAACAATGCCCAGAAGTTCGTCAAGAACATTGCCTGTGGACAAGTTGGAGTTAACGTTCCAATTCCTGTCCCATTACCAATGTTTTCTTTCACTGGTAATAAAGGATCCTTCTTGGGAGATTTGAACTTCTACGGTAAATCCGGAATCACCTTCTTGACCCAACCAAAAACCATCACCAGTTTATGGAGAACCGATAAATTTGAATACGTATCACCATCCACCAGTATGCCTGTGCAACATTAAAATGAATGACGGGTAAAACAAAAGTAAAAGTAAAAGTAAATACACCAGTAAATACAGCCAATGAATAATTTCGCAGCCAATTGCAACAAAACTTGATATTTCACACGCAGCAGCAACGGCACAGGAATGCCACATCCGAGCGTCCAGCAAAATGGCGCGGGCGCGAAAGTACCAATGGCGCCGGTGCAAAGGTTCCGTGGAGCGTGAATCTGAACCTGAACCTGAGCGTGAACCTGAAATTTCCGATTTGAGACACGGCAGCAACCGAAAAAAACAGTAATGGCACCGTTGTCATTGGCTGGCCAAATTATAGTGCGTAGCGATATGCAACTGCAGATGCATCCAATAAATTATTCAGGGGTCATCCAAGGAAATCGTAGATAAGAAGCGGATGTATAGGATGGCAATGCCTATGCACAGCAACATTATGGGCCTTAAGATTACGAGAAGTAGCCGGGAGCTTCGGTGATTCAGAATCATCGTGTAGTCGGGTTGCGCGCTCCCTTGGGAATCCCGAAATCACCCGGCCGGACTTAAAGTTCCTGTGCTAAATCTCTACGTAAACGGATCATTGTGCAGGCCACGCTGGGGTTAAAAATTTTCTCTGGAATATTTATACTCTGGCATTTCATTAATTTTAATAACTAGGGATACTTACTATGCGATTACAGTAAGACACAAAAGATAATATTTTAACCATAAAAACTTCCAACCCTTCAAATATAGGTAATATTATCACTCCCCTGAAAAAAAGTTCAACGTATTGCAAAATCCAAACTCCCCCGAAACAAACATAAACATATCCAAACAAATTTATTCAATTCATCATCCCAACATATTCAAATAAAATGACTTCGAAACTAGCCGATTTTTCATCTTCAGCTCAAATTGCTGAGAACATTCGGACTGTCAACAAGGAGAATACCGAGTTAAAGGTTAAACTTTTAAAGTTGATTAACGACTACAAGTTATTAAAACAATATGTATTAACCAACAATGATAACACTTCCAAGAAGAGAAGTTATATGGAGATCGAGCCATCTGATATTTCCGACTTGGAACTCGAGCCTATAAGTATAGAGGCCGGGAAAATGGGATTCCATCTCGATCTGATAGAATCTGTATTGGAAAGTATTGACAACAGTACCACTATCCCCCACTCTGACCCCTCGAAAATTTCAGGCAATAAACTTCGCAGTGATGTAACAGTGAAAACCTTAAGTGTGGAGGATGAGTTGCTCGATTTTCTTGATGAGGAAGAAATCGATGACGACTATGACATGGATTCTCCATTGCTTTCTAGAACTTCGTCACCATTGGAAGATGACAATCATCTGTTAATGGCAACTTTGACTAGATCTACCACTGTATCAACTAACAATTCGTTCTACGAACGGGAAAAACCTCTGGCCAGATTTTTCGAGCTTCCTAAATACACCTCAAGTAATGGAGTGAAGAACGTTGGTAGCAAGTTTGATGTGTTACAGCAAGATAAATACAATTTAATTAATGACTTTTTAGAGGAGAAATTGATTGACAATGAAGTGACTTACTACGAAAACTTGCACAATCAGTAAAATAATGAATGTACGACTATTTATTCGAATTATTGCTTATTACATAGACAATGTAGTACCGAAATGGAGGAATCCGAGAATGGGCTTGGGTTCCTATACGCGATCTAAAACTGTCTAGACTTTTTACGGACGGCAATATTTCGCAGCACTATTTCTTGGTAATAGGAGCCTGGAAATTGTCGTTAAAAAAACATACTCGACTGGTACTTGTATTACTTATATATGTAAGAACGAATTGATGATTCTAAGACTCACTCGGACCTCTTGCTTATATAGGTTGCATACCACATACATTTCCCTAACATACCGGCGATCCCCCTTTTGTATCTAGACATGCCTTTAGTCACCTTCATTCTCCCTCATCACCAAGTTTTCGCGACAATTGCAACATGAAACATAGACGACACGATTGTTTGTCAAACTTTAACCTGTCTATATAAATAGGCTCATCTCCTCTCTGTGATGTCTTAACTTTACCAATTCTAGTTCATTGAATACCTTGTTCACCTGCGTATACTAATCGCGTCCGTTCCTTTTCAACTATGGTATCCATTAAACATTCTTTGGTGCTTTTGGCAGCCACTTTAGTGTCTGCTGTACCTTTTAAACGGTTCGATAATTCTACAGATTTGTCGTCCTCAGGCTATGACTCCACTACTACTACTACCGTCACCGGATTTACTACCTTGTACTTACCGAGTACAACTTTGGTCATTCCAACTTCGGCCACTAGTCAATTGTCCGTCTTGTCTTCTTACCTTGCAGAAGAAGGTTACAGCACTGTTACCAGCTTTGTTACTAAATATGAAACTTTAACTTCCGATGGTGTTGTTACCACTGTACCAAGAACTTTGACCTCTCAATTGGTTGTTCCACCTGAAGAAACCGGTGAATCTGGTTGTTCTGCTGTTACCGTTACTGAGACTGAAACTGAGACTGAAACCAAGTACGTCGATGCAGCTTCTGACTCTGAAATTACATCCACACTTTACTTGACTAGCACCCTCACTACTTCTTACCCAGTGACTGCAGAATTCACTTTTGATGATACTACGACCACTTTGACCACTTATGTCGATGTAACTTCCACTATCACTAGTGCTACTGCAACTGCAGTCAAGACTCTGGATTCAGCTTCAGCTCCAGTTTCCTCCACTTTGGTCTCACCATCAGGTGGTAACTTCACTGTTGGTTACAATTCCACCAGTTTCTAAATCTGATATCTTCTTTCGGTACAGAAACAGTTTTGGTTTCTAAATTTATAACATGTTGGTATATTTTGTTTTCATGGATTAGCTTCTACTTTTTTTTCGTTTTTCAATATATGTTTTCGTTTTTTTATCGAACCAGTACGCTTTTGATATCTTCTTCAGTTGTATCTGGCGTTTTCTTATCGAGTTTTTCACAAAACTTAGGCTCATCGTATACAAATTTTAAAGACTTATCAACCCTCATATGGAATTTAACTTGATCCCTTTGAAAAATGCTACACTCATCGACCTGAAGTATTACCACATCTCTTATTGAATTAAACGTCAGATCATATTCGTTTACCAACTCAAATTTTTTTATGAATTGTAGATGTCCTAAATTCACAAGAAATGTACTATTCTGAGTACAATATGTGATTCTCTGTTTGTACTGTTTTTCAAATTGTCGTACTGCCTTTCGACTAAACTTGGCAAGAATCTTGTGTGATCTATCACAAAGTATAACAGTGATTCCTCCGTCATTAGTAGCTTTCAAGAATTGAAATACTCGTACAATAGCAGCCTTCCGATTTATAGCTCGGTTGTTCTTCACAAAATTCTTCTTTATCAACCGTCCCACATACAGCCTCCGCGTAATGCTTAATAAAACAGCATCTAGAATCCATTGTTCCTGGAGCACTAGTGGATATGTCACTTCTGTGGTCATGTAAACTTTTGCAGCCAATAATTTATTACTTTAACAAGAAAAAAAAAAACGCGTAGACACACACAGAGGGTGTGAC